>CM068308.1:3266262-3538762 GCA_034768735.1 Schistosoma mekongi
ATATCTCAGCAATGGAATATCTGATTTTGATAACTTTTGTTTCGTTAAGTAGTGCACGTCTTCCTATATTCGATGAATGAGTAATTTATTTTGAATTGTGAAGAGTGGGGTGGGGTAAAATATAGATTTTGAAAGTTGTGCTAAGTTGGCGAGGTTGGGATGAAATTGGCGGTCACGTGACCCCGCTAAATCGATAGGGACTCGCATCCCAATTCGAATGCAGCAAGAATGGTGAGAATCGGAGCAGGCGTTCACAAAATATCATCGAAATCGGCTTTTACAAACTGATGGATAATTTTCTCAGTGTAGTTGGCAATTCGCCAACATGTCCACATGTCACATATTTTTCACCATATCTCAGCAACGGATAATCTGATTTTGATAAGTTTTGTTTCGTTAAGTAGTGCACGTCTTCTTATATTCGATGAATGAGTAATTTATTTTGAATTGTGAAGAGTGGGGTGGGGTAAAATATAGATTTTGAAAGTTGTGCTAAGTTGGCGAGGTTGGGATGAAATTGGCGGTCACGTGACCCCGCTAAATCCATAGGGACTCGCATCCCAATTCGAATGCAGCAAGAATGGTGAGAATCGGAGCAGGCGTTCACAAAATATCATCGAAATCGGCTTTTACAAACTGATGGATAATTTTCTCAGTGTAGTTGGCAATTCGCCAACATGTCCACATGTCACATATTTTTCACCATATCTCAGCAACGGATAATCTGATTTTGATAAGTTTTGTTTCGTTAAGTAGTGCACGTCTTCTTATATTCGATGAATGAGTAATTTATTTTGAATTGTGAAGAGTGGGGTGGGGTAAAATATAGATTTTGAAAGTTGTGCTAAGTTGGCGAGGTTGGGATGAAATTGGCGGTCACGTGACCCCGCTAAATCCATAGGGACTCGCATCCCAATTCGAATGCAGCAAGAATGGTGAGAATCGGAGCAGGCGTTCACAAAATATCATCGAAATCGGCTTTTACAAACTGATGGATAATTTTCTCAGTGTAGTTGGCAATTCGCCAACATGTCCACATGTCACATATTTTTCACCATATCTCAGCAACGGATAATCTGATTTTGATAAGTTTTGTTTCGTTAAGTAGTGCACGTCTTCTTATATTCGATGAATGAGTAATTTATTTTGAATTGTGAAGAGTGGGGTGGGGTAAAATATAGATTTTGAAAGTTGTGCTAAGTTGGCGAGGTTGGGATGAAATTGGCGGTCACGTGACCCCGCTAAATCGATAGGGACTCGCATCCCAATTCGAATGCAGCAAGAATGGTGAGAATCGGAGCAGGCGTTCACAAAATATCATCGAAATCGGCTTTTACAAACTGATGGATAATTTTCTCAGTGTAGTTGGCAATTCGCCAACATGTCCACATGTCACATATTTTCACCATATCTCAGCAACGGATAATCTGATTTTGATAAGTTTTGTTTCGTTAAGTAGTGCACGTCTTCTTATATTCGATGAATGAGTAATTTATTTTGAATTGTGAAGAGTGGGGTGGGGTAAAATATAGATTTTGAAAGTTGTGCTAAGTTGGCGAGGTTGGGATGAAATTGGCGGTCACGTGACCCCGCTAAATCCATAGGGACTCGCATCCCAATTCGAATGCAGCAAGAATGGTGAGAATCGGAGCAGGCGTTCACAAAATATCATCGAAATCGGCTTTTACAAACTGATGGATAATTTTCTCAGTGTAGTTGGCAATTCGCCAACATGTCCACATGTCACATATTTTTCACCATATCTCAGCAACGGATAATCTGATTTTGATAAGTTTTGTTTCGTTAAGTAGTGCACGTCTTCTTATATTCGATGAATGAGTAATTTATTTTGAATTGTGAAGAGTGGGGTGGGGTAAAATATAGATTTTGAAAGTTGTGCTAAGTTGGCGAGGTTGGGATGAAATTGGCGGTCACGTGACCCCGCTAAATCGATAGGGACTCGCATCCCAATTCGAATGCAGCAAGAATGGTGAGAATCGGAGCAGGCGTTCACAAAATATCATCGAAATCGGCTTTTACAAACTGATGGATAATTTTCTCAGTGTAGTTGGCAATTCGCCAACATGTCCACATGTCACATATTTTTCACCATATCTCAGCAACGGATAATCTGATTTTGATAAGTTTTGTTTCGTTAAGTAGTGCACGTCTTCTTATATTCGATGAATGAGTAATTTATTTTGAATTGTGAAGAGTGGGGTGGGGTAAAATATAGATTTTGAAAGTTGTGCTAAGTTGGCGAGGTTGGGATGAAATTGGCGGTCACGTGACCCCGCTAAATCGATAGGGACTCGCATCCCAATTCGAATGCAGCAAGAATGGTGAGAATCGGAGCAGGCGTTCACAAAATATCATCGAAATCGGCTTTTACAAACTGATGGATAATTTTCTCAGTGTAGTTGGCAATTCGCCAACATGTCCACATGTCACATATTTTTCACCATATCTCAGCAACGGATAATCTGATTTTGATAAGTTTTGTTTCGTTAAGTAGTGCACGTCTTCTTATATTCGATGAATGAGTAATTTATTTTGAATTGTGAAGAGTGGGGTGGGGTAAAATATAGATTTTGAAAGTTGTGCTAAGTTGGCGAGGTTGGGATGAAATTGGCGGTCACGTGACCCCGCTAAATCGATAGGGACTCGCATCCCAATTCGAATGCAGCAAGAATGGTGAGAATCGGAGCAGGCGTTCACAAAATATCATCGAAATCGGCTTTTACAAACTGATGGATAATTTTCTCAGTGTAGTTGGCAATTCGCCAACATGTCCACATGTCACATATTTTTCACCATATCTCAGCAACGGATAATCTGATTTTGATAAGTTTTGTTTCGTTAAGTAGTGCACGTCTTCTTATATTCGATGAATGAGTAATTTATTTTGAATTGTGAAGAGTGGGGTGGGGTAAAATATAGATTTTGAAAGTTGTGCTAAGTTGGCGAGGTTGGGATGAAATTGGCGGTCACGTGACCCCGCTAAATCGATAGGGACTCGCATCCCAATTCGAATGCAGCAAGAATGGTGAGAATCGGAGCAGGCGTTCACAAAATATCATCGAAATCGGCTTTTACAAACTGATGGATAATTTTCTCAGTGTAGTTGGCAATTCGCCAACATGTCCACATGTCACATATTTTTCACCATATCTCAGCAACGGATAATCTGATTTTGATAAGTTTTGTTTCGTTAAGTAGTGCACGTCTTCTTATATTCGATGAATGAGTAATTTATTTTGAATTGTGAAGAGTGGGGTGGGGTAAAATATAGATTTTGAAAGTTGTGCTAAGTTGGCGAGGTTGGGATGAAATTGGCGGTCACGTGACCCCGCTAAATCGATAGGGACTCGCATCCCAATTCGAATGCAGCAAGAATGGTGAGAATCGGAGCAGGCGTTCACAAAATATCATCGAAATCGGCTTTTACAAACTGATGGATAATTTTCTCAGTGTAGTTGGCAATTCGCCAACATGTCCACATGTCACATATTTTTCACCATATCTCAGCAACGGATAATCTGATTTTGATAAGTTTTGTTTCGTTAAGTAGTGCACGTCTTCTTATATTCGATGAATGAGTAATTTATTTTGAATTGTGAAGAGTGGGGTGGGGTAAAATATAGATTTTGAAAGTTGTGCTAAGTTGGCGAGGTTGGGATGAAATTGGCGGTCACGTGACCCCGCTAAATCGATAGGGACTCGCATCCCAATTCGAATGCAGCAAGAATGGTGAGAATCGGAGCAGGCGTTCACAAAATATCATCGAAATCGGCTTTTACAAACTGATGGATAATTTTCTCAGTGTAGTTGGCAATTCGCCAACATGTCCACATGTCACATATTTTTCACCATATCTCAGCAACGGATAATCTGATTTTGATAAGTTTTGTTTCGTTAAGTAGTGCACGTCTTCTTATATTCGATGAATGAGTAATTTATTTTGAATTGTGAAGAGTGGGGTGGGGTAAAATATAGATTTTGAAAGTTGTGCTAAGTTGGCGAGGTTGGGATGAAATTGGCGGTCACGTGACCCCGCTAAATCGATAGGGACTCGCATCCCAATTCGAATGCAGCAAGAATGGTGAGAATCGGAGCAGGCGTTCACAAAATATCATCGAAATCGGCTTTTACAAACTGATGGATAATTTTCTCAGTGTAGTTGGCAATTCGCCAACATGTCCACATGTCACATATTTTTCACCATATCTCAGCAACGGATAATCTGATTTTGATAAGTTTTGTTTCGTTAAGTAGTGCACGTCTTCTTATATTCGATGAATGAGTAATTTATTTTGAATTGTGAAGAGTGGGGTGGGGTAAAATATAGATTTTGAAAGTTGTGCTAAGTTGGCGAGGTTGGGATGAAATTGGCGGTCACGTGACCCCGCTAAATCGATAGGGACTCGCATCCCAATTCGAATGCAGCAAGAATGGTGAGAATCGGAGCAGGCGTTCACAAAATATCATCGAAATCGGCTTTTACAAACTGATGGATAATTTTCTCAGTGTAGTTGGCAATTCGCCAACATGTCCACATGTCACATATTTTTCACCATATCTCAGCAACGGATAATCTGATTTTGATAAGTTTTGTTTCGTTAAGTAGTGCACGTCTTCTTATATTCGATGAATGAGTAATTTATTTTGAATTGTGAAGAGTGGGGTGGGGTAAAATATAGATTTTGAAAGTTGTGCTAAGTTGGCGAGGTTGGGATGAAATTGGCGGTCACGTGACCCCGCTAAATCGATAGGGACTCGCATCCCAATTCGAATGCAGCAAGAATGGTGAGAATCGGAGCAGGCGTTCACAAAATATCATCGAAATCGGCTTTTACAAACTGATGGATAATTTTCTCAGTGTAGTTGGCAATTCGCCAACATGTCCACATGTCACATATTTTTCACCATATCTCAGCAACGGATAATCTGATTTTGATAAGTTTTGTTTCGTTAAGTAGTGCACGTCTTCTTATATTCGATGAATGAGTAATTTATTTTGAATTGTGAAGAGTGGGGTGGGGTAAAATATAGATTTTGAAAGTTGTGCTAAGTTGGCGAGGTTGGGATGAAATTGGCGGTCACGTGACCCCGCTAAATCGATAGGGACTCGCATCCCAATTCGAATGCAGCAAGAATGGTGAGAATCGGAGCAGGCGTTCACAAAATATCATCGAAATCGGCTTTTACAAACTGATGGATAATTTTCTCAGTGTAGTTGGCAATTCGCCAACATGTCCACATGTCACATATTTTTCACCATATCTCAGCAACGGATAATCTGATTTTGATAAGTTTTGTTTCGTTAAGTAGTGCACGTCTTCTTATATTCGATGAATGAGTAATTTATTTTGAATTGTGAAGAGTGGGGTGGGGTAAAATATAGATTTTGAAAGTTGTGCTAAGTTGGCGAGGTTGGGATGAAATTGGCGGTCACGTGACCCCGCTAAATCCATAGGGACTCGCATCCCAATTCGAATGCAGCAAGAATGGTGAGAATCGGAGCAGGCGTTCACAAAATATCATCGAAATCGGCTTTTACAAACTGATGGATAATTTTCTCAGTGTAGTTGGCAATTCGCCAACATGTCCACATGTCACATATTTTTCACCATATCTCAGCAACGGATAATCTGATTTTGATAAGTTTTGTTTCGTTAAGTAGTGCACGTCTTCTTATATTCGATGAATGAGTAATTTATTTTGAATTGTGAAGAGTGGGGTGGGGTAAAATATAGATTTTGAAAGTTGTGCTAAGTTGGCGAGGTTGGGATGAAATTGGCGGTCACGTGACCCCGCTAAATCCATAGGGACTCGCATCCCAATTCGAATGCAGCAAGAATGGTGAGAATCGGAGCAGGCGTTCACAAAATATCATCGAAATCGGCTTTTACAAACTGATGGATAATTTTCTCAGTGTAGTTGGCAATTCGCCAACATGTCCACATGTCACATATTTTTCACCATATCTCAGCAACGGATAATCTGATTTTGATAAGTTTTGTTTCGTTAAGTAGTGCACGTCTTCTTATATTCGATGAATGAGTAATTTATTTTGAATTGTGAAGAGTGGGGTGGGGTAAAATATAGATTTTGAAAGTTGTGCTAAGTTGGCGAGGTTGGGATGAAATTGGCGGTCACGTGACCCCGCTAAATCCATAGGGACTCGCATCCCAATTCGAATGCAGCAAGAATGGTGAGAATCGGAGCAGGCGTTCACAAAATATCATCGAAATCGGCTTTTACAAACTGATGGATAATTTTCTCAGTGTAGTTGGCAATTCGCCAACATGTCCACATGTCACATATTTTTCACCATATCTCAGCAACGGATAATCTGATTTTGATAAGTTTTGTTTCGTTAAGTAGTGCACGTCTTCTATATTCGATGAATGAGTAATTTATTTTGAATTGTGAAGAGTGGGGTGGGGTAAAATATAGATTTTGAAAGTTGTGCTAAGTTGGCGAGGTTGGGATGAAATTGGCGGTCACGTGACCCCGCTAAATCCATAGGGACTCGCATCCCAATTCGAATGCAGCAAGAATGGTGAGAATCGGAGCAGGCGTTCACAAAATATCATCGAAATCGGCTTTTACAAACTGATGGATAATTTTCTCAGTGTAGTTGGCAATTCGCCAACATGTCCACATGTCACATATTTTTCACCATATCTCAGCAACGGATAATCTGATTTTGATAAGTTTTGTTTCGTTAAGTAGTGCACGTCTTCCTATATTCGATGAATGAGTAATTTATTTTGAATTGTGAAGAGTGGGGTGGGGTAAAATATAGATTTTGAAAGTTGTGCTAAGTTGGCGAGGTTGGGATGAAATTGGCGGTCACGTGACCCCGCTAAATCCATAGGGACTCGCATCCCAATTCGAATGCAGCAAGAATGGTGAGAATCGGAGCAGGCGTTCACAAAATATCATCGAAATCGGCTTTTACAAACTGATGGATAATTTTCTCAGTGTAGTTGGCAATTCGCCAACATGTCCACATGTCACATATTTTTCACCATATCTCAGCAACGGATAATCTGATTTTGATAAGTTTTGTTTCGTTAAGTAGTGCACGTCTTCTATATTCGATGAATGAGTAATTTATTTTGAATTGTGAAGAGTGGGGTGGGGTAAAATATAGATTTTGAAAGTTGTGCTAAGTTGGCGAGGTTGGGATGAAATTGGCGGTCACGTGACCCCGCTAAATCCATAGGGACTCGCATCCCAATTCGAATGCAGCAAGAATGGTGAGAATCGGAGCAGGCGTTCACAAAATATCATCGAAATCGGCTTTTACAAACTGATGGATAATTTTCTCAGTGTAGTTGGCAATTCGCCAACATGTCCACATGTCACATATTTTTCACCATATCTCAGCAACGGATAATCTGATTTTGATAAGTTTTGTTTCGTTAAGTAGTGCACGTCTTCTTATATTCGATGAATGAGTAATTTATTTTGAATTGTGAAGAGTGGGGTGGGGTAAAATATAGATTTTGAAAGTTGTGCTAAGTTGGCGAGGTTGGGATGAAATTGGCGGTCACGTGACCCCGCTAAATCCATAGGGACTCGCATCCCAATTCGAATGCAGCAAGAATGGTGAGAATCGGAGCAGGCGTTCACAAAATATCATCGAAATCGGCTTTTACAAACTGATGGATAATTTTCTCAGTGTAGTTGGCAATTCGCCAACATGTCCACATGTCACATATTTTTCACCATATCTCAGCAACGGATAATCTGATTTTGATAAGTTTTGTTTCGTTAAGTAGTGCACGTCTTCTTATATTCGATGAATGAGTAATTTATTTTGAATTGTGAAGAGTGGGGTGGGGTAAAATATAGATTTTGAAAGTTGTGCTAAGTTGGCGAGGTTGGGATGAAATTGGCGGTCACGTGACCCCGCTAAATCCATAGGGACTCGCATCCCAATTCGAATGCAGCAAGAATGGTGAGAATCGGAGCAGGCGTTCACAAAATATCATCGAAATCGGCTTTTACAAACTGATGGATAATTTTCTCAGTGTAGTTGGCAATTCGCCAACATGTCCACATGTCACATATTTTTCACCATATCTCAGCAACGGATAATCTGATTTTGATAAGTTTTGTTTCGTTAAGTAGTGCACGTCTTCTTATATTCGATGAATGAGTAATTTATTTTGAATTGTGAAGAGTGGGGTGGGGTAAAATATAGATTTTGAAAGTTGTGCTAAGTTGGCGAGGTTGGGATGAAATTGGCGGTCACGTGACCCCGCTAAATCCATAGGGACTCGCATCCCAATTCGAATGCAGCAAGAATGGTGAGAATCGGAGCAGGCGTTCACAAAATATCATCGAAATCGGCTTTTACAAACTGATGGATAATTTTCTCAGTGTAGTTGGCAATTCGCCAACATGTCCACATGTCACATATTTTTCACCATATCTCAGCAACGGATAATCTGATTTTGATAAGTTTTGTTTCGTTAAGTAGTGCACGTCTTCTTATATTCGATGAATGAGTAATTTATTTTGAATTGTGAAGAGTGGGGTGGGGTAAAATATAGATTTTGAAAGTTGTGCTAAGTTGGCGAGGTTGGGATGAAATTGGCGGTCACGTGACCCCGCTAAATCCATAGGGACTCGCATCCCAATTCGAATGCAGCAAGAATGGTGAGAATCGGAGCAGGCGTTCACAAAATATCATCGAAATCGGCTTTTACAAACTGATGGATAATTTTCTCAGTGTAGTTGGCAATTCGCCAACATGTCCACATGTCACATATTTTTCACCATATCTCAGCAACGGATAATCTGATTTTGATAAGTTTTGTTTCGTTAAGTAGTGCACGTCTTCTTATATTCGATGAATGAGTAATTTATTTTGAATTGTGAAGAGTGGGGTGGGGTAAAATATAGATTTTGAAAGTTGTGCTAAGTTGGCGAGGTTGGGATGAAATTGGCGGTCACGTGACCCCGCTAAATCCATAGGGACTCGCATCCCAATTCGAATGCAGCAAGAATGGTGAGAATCGGAGCAGGCGTTCACAAAATATCATCGAAATCGGCTTTTACAAACTGATGGATAATTTTCTCAGTGTAGTTGGCAATTCGCCAACATGTCCACATGTCACATATTTTTCACCATATCTCAGCAACGGATAATCTGATTTTGATAAGTTTTGTTTCGTTAAGTAGTGCACGTCTTCTTATATTCGATGAATGAGTAATTTATTTTGAATTGTGAAGAGTGGGGTGGGGTAAAATATAGATTTTGAAAGTTGTGCTAAGTTGGCGAGGTTGGGATGAAATTGGCGGTCACGTGACCCCGCTAAATCCATAGGGACTCGCATCCCAATTCGAATGCAGCAAGAATGGTGAGAATCGGAGCAGGCGTTCACAAAATATCATCGAAATCGGCTTTTACAAACTGATGGATAATTTTCTCAGTGTAGTTGGCAATTCGCCAACATGTCCACATGTCACATATTTTTCACCATATCTCAGCAACGGATAATCTGATTTTGATAAGTTTTGTTTCGTTAAGTAGTGCACGTCTTCTTATATTCGATGAATGAGTAATTTATTTTGAATTGTGAAGAGTGGGGTGGGGTAAAATATAGATTTTGAAAGTTGTGCTAAGTTGGCGAGGTTGGGATGAAATTGGCGGTCACGTGACCCCGCTAAATCCATAGGGACTCGCATCCCAATTCGAATGCAGCAAGAATGGTGAGAATCGGAGCAGGCGTTCACAAAATATCATCGAAATCGGCTTTTACAAACTGATGGATAATTTTCTCAGTGTAGTTGGCAATTCGCCAACATGTCCACATGTCACATATTTTTCACCATATCTCAGCAACGGATAATCTGATTTTGATAAGTTTTGTTTCGTTAAGTAGTGCACGTCTTCTTATATTCGATGAATGAGTAATTTATTTTGAATTGTGAAGAGTGGGGTGGGGTAAAATATAGATTTTGAAAGTTGTGCTAAGTTGGCGAGGTTGGGATGAAATTGGCGGTCACGTGACCCCGCTAAATCCGATAGGGACTCGCATCCCAATTCGAATGCAGCAAGAATGGTGAGAATCGGAGCAGGCGTTCACAAAATATCATCGAAATCGGCTTTTACAAACTGATGGATAATTTTCTCAGTGTAGTTGGCAATTCGCCAACATGTCCACATGTCACATATTTTTCACCATATCTCAGCAACGGATAATCTGATTTTGATAAGTTTTGTTTCGTTAAGTAGTGCACGTCTTCTTATATTCGATGAATGAGTAATTTATTTTGAATTGTGAAGAGTGGGGTGGGGTAAAATATAGATTTTGAAAGTTGTGCTAAGTTGGCGAGGTTGGGATGAAATTGGCGGTCACGTGACCCCGCTAAATCCATAGGGACTCGCATCCCAATTCGAATGCAGCAAGAATGGTGAGAATCGGAGCAGGCGTTCACAAAATATCATCGAAATCGGCTTTTACAAACTGATGGATAATTTTCTCAGTGTAGTTGGCAATTCGCCAACATGTCCACATGTCACATATTTTTCACCATATCTCAGCAACGGATAATCTGATTTTGATAAGTTTTGTTTCGTTAAGTAGTGCACGTCTTCTTATATTCGATGAATGAGTAATTTATTTTGAATTGTGAAGAGTGGGGTGGGGTAAAATATAGATTTTGAAAGTTGTGCTAAGTTGGCGAGGTTGGGATGAAATTGGCGGTCACGTGACCCCGCTAAATCCATAGGGACTCGCATCCCAATTCGAATGCAGCAAGAATGGTGAGAATCGGAGCAGGCGTTCACAAAATATCATCGAAATCGGCTTTTACAAACTGATGGATAATTTTCTCAGTGTAGTTGGCAATTCGCCAACATGTCCACATGTCACATATTTTTCACCATATCTCAGCAACGGATAATCTGATTTTGATAAGTTTTGTTTCGTTAAGTAGTGCACGTCTTCTTATATTCGATGAATGAGTAATTTATTTTGAATTGTGAAGAGTGGGGTGGGGTAAAATATAGATTTTGAAAGTTGTGCTAAGTTGGCGAGGTTGGGATGAAATTGGCGGTCACGTGACCCCGCTAAATCCATAGGGACTCGCATCCCAATTCGAATGCAGCAAGAATGGTGAGAATCGGAGCAGGCGTTCACAAAATATCATCGAAATCGGCTTTTACAAACTGATGGATAATTTTCTCAGTGTAGTTGGCAATTCGCCAACATGTCCACATGTCACATATTTTTCACCATATCTCAGCAACGGATAATCTGATTTTGATAAGTTTTGTTTCGTTAAGTAGTGCACGTCTTCTTATATTCGATGAATGAGTAATTTATTTTGAATTGTGAAGAGTGGGGTGGGGTAAAATATAGATTTTGAAAGTTGTGCTAAGTTGGCGAGGTTGGGATGAAATTGGCGGTCACGTGACCCCGCTAAATCCATAGGGACTCGCATCCCAATTCGAATGCAGCAAGAATGGTGAGAATCGGAGCAGGCGTTCACAAAATATCATCGAAATCGGCTTTTACAAACTGATGGATAATTTTCTCAGTGTAGTTGGCAATTCGCCAACATGTCCACATGTCACATATTTTTCACCATATCTCAGCAACGGATAATCTGATTTTGATAAGTTTTGTTTCGTTAAGTAGTGCACGTCTTCTTATATTCGATGAATGAGTAATTTATTTTGAATTGTGAAGAGTGGGGTGGGGTAAAATATAGATTTTGAAAGTTGTGCTAAGTTGGCGAGGTTGGGATGAAATTGGCGGTCACGTGACCCCGCTAAATCCATAGGGACTCGCATCCCAATTCGAATGCAGCAAGAATGGTGAGAATCGGAGCAGGCGTTCACAAAATATCATCGAAATCGGCTTTTACAAACTGATGGATAATTTTCTCAGTGTAGTTGGCAATTCGCCAACATGTCCACATGTCACATATTTTTCACCATATCTCAGCAACGGATAATCTGATTTTGATAAGTTTTGTTTCGTTAAGTAGTGCACGTCTTCTTATATTCGATGAATGAGTAATTTATTTTGAATTGTGAAGAGTGGGGTGGGGTAAAATATAGATTTTGAAAGTTGTGCTAAGTTGGCGAGGTTGGGATGAAATTGGCGGTCACGTGACCCCGCTAAATCCATAGGGACTCGCATCCCAATTCGAATGCAGCAAGAATGGTGAGAATCGGAGCAGGCGTTCACAAAATATCATCGAAATCGGCTTTTACAAACTGATGGATAATTTTCTCAGTGTAGTTGGCAATTCGCCAACATGTCCACATGTCACATATTTTTCACCATATCTCAGCAACGGATAATCTGATTTTGATAAGTTTTGTTTCGTTAAGTAGTGCACGTCTTCTTATATTCGATGAATGAGTAATTTATTTTGAATTGTGAAGAGTGGGGTGGGGTAAAATATAGATTTTGAAAGTTGTGCTAAGTTGGCGAGGTTGGGATGAAATTGGCGGTCACGTGACCCCGCTAAATCCATAGGGACTCGCATCCCAATTCGAATGCAGCAAGAATGGTGAGAATCGGAGCAGGCGTTCACAAAATATCATCGAAATCGGCTTTTACAAACTGATGGATAATTTTCTCAGTGTAGTTGGCAATTCGCCAACATGTCCACATGTCACATATTTTTCACCATATCTCAGCAACGGATAATCTGATTTTGATAAGTTTTGTTTCGTTAAGTAGTGCACGTCTTCTTATATTCGATGAATGAGTAATTTATTTTGAATTGTGAAGAGTGGGGTGGGGTAAAATATAGATTTTGAAAGTTGTGCTAAGTTGGCGAGGTTGGGATGAAATTGGCGGTCACGTGACCCCGCTAAATCCATAGGGACTCGCATCCCAATTCGAATGCAGCAAGAATGGTGAGAATCGGAGCAGGCGTTCACAAAATATCATCGAAATCGGCTTTTACAAACTGATGGATAATTTTCTCAGTGTAGTTGGCAATTCGCCAACATGTCCACATGTCACATATTTTTCACCATATCTCAGCAACGGATAATCTGATTTTGATAAGTTTTGTTTCGTTAAGTAGTGCACGTCTTCTTATATTCGATGAATGAGTAATTTATTTTGAATTGTGAAGAGTGGGGTGGGGTAAAATATAGATTTTGAAAGTTGTGCTAAGTTGGCGAGGTTGGGATGAAATTGGCGGTCACGTGACCCCGCTAAATCCATAGGGACTCGCATCCCAATTCGAATGCAGCAAGAATGGTGAGAATCGGAGCAGGCGTTCACAAAATATCATCGAAATCGGCTTTTACAAACTGATGGATAATTTTCTCAGTGTAGTTGGCAATTCGCCAACATGTCCACATGTCACATATTTTTCACCATATCTCAGCAACGGATAATCTGATTTTGATAAGTTTTGTTTCGTTAAGTAGTGCACGTCTTCTTATATTCGATGAATGAGTAATTTATTTTGAATTGTGAAGAGTGGGGTGGGGTAAAATATAGATTTTGAAAGTTGTGCTAAGTTGGCGAGGTTGGGATGAAATTGGCGGTCACGTGACCCCGCTAAATCCATAGGGACTCGCATCCCAATTCGAATGCAGCAAGAATGGTGAGAATCGGAGCAGGCGTTCACAAAATATCATCGAAATCGGCTTTTACAAACTGATGGATAATTTTCTCAGTGTAGTTGGCAATTCGCCAACATGTCCACATGTCACATATTTTTCACCATATCTCAGCAACGGATAATCTGATTTTGATAAGTTTTGTTTCGTTAAGTAGTGCACGTCTTCTTATATTCGATGAATGAGTAATTTATTTTGAATTGTGAAGAGTGGGGTGGGGTAAAATATAGATTTTGAAAGTTGTGCTAAGTTGGCGAGGTTGGGATGAAATTGGCGGTCACGTGACCCCGCTAAATCCATAGGGACTCGCATCCCAATTCGAATGCAGCAAGAATGGTGAGAATCGGAGCAGGCGTTCACAAAATATCATCGAAATCGGCTTTTACAAACTGATGGATAATTTTCTCAGTGTAGTTGGCAATTCGCCAACATGTCCACATGTCACATATTTTTCACCATATCTCAGCAACGGATAATCTGATTTTGATAAGTTTTGTTTCGTTAAGTAGTGCACGTCTTCTTATATTCGATGAATGAGTAATTTATTTTGAATTGTGAAGAGTGGGGTGGGGTAAAATATAGATTTTGAAAGTTGTGCTAAGTTGGCGAGGTTGGGATGAAATTGGCGGTCACGTGACCCCGCTAAATCCATAGGGACTCGCATCCCAATTCGAATGCAGCAAGAATGGTGAGAATCGGAGCAGGCGTTCACAAAATATCATCGAAATCGGCTTTTACAAACTGATGGATAATTTTCTCAGTGTAGTTGGCAATTCGCCAACATGTCCACATGTCACATATTTTTCACCATATCTCAGCAACGGATAATCTGATTTTGATAAGTTTTGTTTCGTTAAGTAGTGCACGTCTTCTTATATTCGATGAATGAGTAATTTATTTTGAATTGTGAAGAGTGGGGTGGGGTAAAATATAGATTTTGAAAGTTGTGCTAAGTTGGCGAGGTTGGGATGAAATTGGCGGTCACGTGACCCCGCTAAATCCATAGGGACTCGCATCCCAATTCGAATGCAGCAAGAATGGTGAGAATCGGAGCAGGCGTTCACAAAATATCATCGAAATCGGCTTTTACAAACTGATGGATAATTTTCTCAGTGTAGTTGGCAATTCGCCAACATGTCCACATGTCACATATTTTTCACCATATCTCAGCAACGGATAATCTGATTTTGATAAGTTTTGTTTCGTTAAGTAGTGCACGTCTTCTTATATTCGATGAATGAGTAATTTATTTTGAATTGTGAAGAGTGGGGTGGGGTAAAATATAGATTTTGAAAGTTGTGCTAAGTTGGCGAGGTTGGGATGAAATTGGCGGTCACGTGACCCCGCTAAATCCATAGGGACTCGCATCCCAATTCGAATGCAGCAAGAATGGTGAGAATCGGAGCAGGCGTTCACAAAATATCATCGAAATCGGCTTTTACAAACTGATGGATAATTTTCTCAGTGTAGTTGGCAATTCGCCAACATGTCCACATGTCACATATTTTTCACCATATCTCAGCAACGGATAATCTGATTTTGATAAGTTTTGTTTCGTTAAGTAGTGCACGTCTTCTTATATTCGATGAATGAGTAATTTATTTTGAATTGTGAAGAGTGGGGTGGGGTAAAATATAGATTTTGAAAGTTGTGCTAAGTTGGCGAGGTTGGGATGAAATTGGCGGTCACGTGACCCCGCTAAATCCATAGGGACTCGCATCCCAATTCGAATGCAGCAAGAATGGTGAGAATCGGAGCAGGCGTTCACAAAATATCATCGAAATCGGCTTTTACAAACTGATGGATAATTTTCTCAGTGTAGTTGGCAATTCGCCAACATGTCCACATGTCACATATTTTTCACCATATCTCAGCAACGGATAATCTGATTTTGATAAGTTTTGTTTCGTTAAGTAGTGCACGTCTTCTTATATTCGATGAATGAGTAATTTATTTTGAATTGTGAAGAGTGGGGTGGGGTAAAATATAGATTTTGAAAGTTGTGCTAAGTTGGCGAGGTTGGGATGAAATTGGCGGTCACGTGACCCCGCTAAATCCATAGGGACTCGCATCCCAATTCGAATGCAGCAAGAATGGTGAGAATCGGAGCAGGCGTTCACAAAATATCATCGAAATCGGCTTTTACAAACTGATGGATAATTTTCTCAGTGTAGTTGGCAATTCGCCAACATGTCCACATGTCACATATTTTTCACCATATCTCAGCAACGGATAATCTGATTTTGATAAGTTTTGTTTCGTTAAGTAGTGCACGTCTTCTTATATTCGATGAATGAGTAATTTATTTTGAATTGTGAAGAGTGGGGTGGGGTAAAATATAGATTTTGAAAGTTGTGCTAAGTTGGCGAGGTTGGGATGAAATTGGCGGTCACGTGACCCCGCTAAATCCATAGGGACTCGCATCCCAATTCGAATGCAGCAAGAATGGTGAGAATCGGAGCAGGCGTTCACAAAATATCATCGAAATCGGCTTTTACAAACTGATGGATAATTTTCTCAGTGTAGTTGGCAATTCGCCAACATGTCCACATGTCACATATTTTTCACCATATCTCAGCAACGGATAATCTGATTTTGATAAGTTTTGTTTCGTTAAGTAGTGCACGTCTTCTTATATTCGATGAATGAGTAATTTATTTTGAATTGTGAAGAGTGGGGTGGGGTAAAATATAGATTTTGAAAGTTGTGCTAAGTTGGCGAGGTTGGGATGAAATTGGCGGTCACGTGACCCCGCTAAATCCATAGGGACTCGCATCCCAATTCGAATGCAGCAAGAATGGTGAGAATCGGAGCAGGCGTTCACAAAATATCATCGAAATCGGCTTTTACAAACTGATGGATAATTTTCTCAGTGTAGTTGGCAATTCGCCAACATGTCCACATGTCACATATTTTTCACCATATCTCAGCAACGGATAATCTGATTTTGATAAGTTTTGTTTCGTTAAGTAGTGCACGTCTTCTTATATTCGATGAATGAGTAATTTATTTTGAATTGTGAAGAGTGGGGTGGGGTAAAATATAGATTTTGAAAGTTGTGCTAAGTTGGCGAGGTTGGGATGAAATTGGCGGTCACGTGACCCCGCTAAATCCATAGGGACTCGCATCCCAATTCGAATGCAGCAAGAATGGTGAGAATCGGAGCAGGCGTTCACAAAATATCATCGAAATCGGCTTTTACAAACTGATGGATAATTTTCTCAGTGTAGTTGGCAATTCGCCAACATGTCCACATGTCACATATTTTTCACCATATCTCAGCAACGGATAATCTGATTTTGATAAGTTTTGTTTCGTTAAGTAGTGCACGTCTTCTTATATTCGATGAATGAGTAATTTATTTTGAATTGTGAAGAGTGGGGTGGGGTAAAATATAGATTTTGAAAGTTGTGCTAAGTTGGCGAGGTTGGGATGAAATTGGCGGTCACGTGACCCCGCTAAATCCATAGGGACTCGCATCCCAATTCGAATGCAGCAAGAATGGTGAGAATCGGAGCAGGCGTTCACAAAATATCATCGAAATCGGCTTTTACAAACTGATGGATAATTTTCTCAGTGTAGTTGGCAATTCGCCAACATGTCCACATGTCACATATTTTTCACCATATCTCAGCAACGGATAATCTGATTTTGATAAGTTTTGTTTCGTTAAGTAGTGCACGTCTTCTTATATTCGATGAATGAGTAATTTATTTTGAATTGTGAAGAGTGGGGTGGGGTAAAATATAGATTTTGAAAGTTGTGCTAAGTTGGCGAGGTTGGGATGAAATTGGCGGTCACGTGACCCCGCTAAATCCATAGGGACTCGCATCCCAATTCGAATGCAGCAAGAATGGTGAGAATCGGAGCAGGCGTTCACAAAATATCATCGAAATCGGCTTTTACAAACTGATGGATAATTTTCTCAGTGTAGTTGGCAATTCGCCAACATGTCCACATGTCACATATTTTTCACCATATCTCAGCAACGGATAATCTGATTTTGATAAGTTTTGTTTCGTTAAGTAGTGCACGTCTTCTTATATTCGATGAATGAGTAATTTATTTTGAATTGTGAAGAGTGGGGTGGGGTAAAATATAGATTTTGAAAGTTGTGCTAAGTTGGCGAGGTTGGGATGAAATTGGCGGTCACGTGACCCCGCTAAATCCATAGGGACTCGCATCCCAATTCGAATGCAGCAAGAATGGTGAGAATCGGAGCAGGCGTTCACAAAATATCATCGAAATCGGCTTTTACAAACTGATGGATAATTTTCTCAGTGTAGTTGGCAATTCGCCAACATGTCCACATGTCACATATTTTTCACCATATCTCAGCAACGGATAATCTGATTTTGATAAGTTTTGTTTCGTTAAGTAGTGCACGTCTTCTTATATTCGATGAATGAGTAATTTATTTTGAATTGTGAAGAGTGGGGTGGGGTAAAATATAGATTTTGAAAGTTGTGCTAAGTTGGCGAGGTTGGGATGAAATTGGCGGTCACGTGACCCCGCTAAATCCATAGGGACTCGCATCCCAATTCGAATGCAGCAAGAATGGTGAGAATCGGAGCAGGCGTTCACAAAATATCATCGAAATCGGCTTTTACAAACTGATGGATAATTTTCTCAGTGTAGTTGGCAATTCGCCAACATGTCCACATGTCACATATTTTTCACCATATCTCAGCAACGGATAATCTGATTTTGATAAGTTTTGTTTCGTTAAGTAGTGCACGTCTTCTTATATTCGATGAATGAGTAATTTATTTTGAATTGTGAAGAGTGGGGTGGGGTAAAATATAGATTTTGAAAGTTGTGCTAAGTTGGCGAGGTTGGGATGAAATTGGCGGTCACGTGACCCCGCTAAATCCATAGGGACTCGCATCCCAATTCGAATGCAGCAAGAATGGTGAGAATCGGAGCAGGCGTTCACAAAATATCATCGAAATCGGCTTTTACAAACTGATGGATAATTTTCTCAGTGTAGTTGGCAATTCGCCAACATGTCCACATGTCACATATTTTTCACCATATCTCAGCAACGGATAATCTGATTTTGATAAGTTTTGTTTCGTTAAGTAGTGCACGTCTTCTTATATTCGATGAATGAGTAATTTATTTTGAATTGTGAAGAGTGGGGTGGGGTAAAATATAGATTTTGAAAGTTGTGCTAAGTTGGCGAGGTTGGGATGAAATTGGCGGTCACGTGACCCCGCTAAATCCATAGGGACTCGCATCCCAATTCGAATGCAGCAAGAATGGTGAGAATCGGAGCAGGCGTTCACAAAATATCATCGAAATCGGCTTTTACAAACTGATGGATAATTTTCTCAGTGTAGTTGGCAATTCGCCAACATGTCCACATGTCACATATTTTTCACCATATCTCAGCAACGGATAATCTGATTTTGATAAGTTTTGTTTCGTTAAGTAGTGCACGTCTTCTTATATTCGATGAATGAGTAATTTATTTTGAATTGTGAAGAGTGGGGTGGGGTAAAATATAGATTTTGAAAGTTGTGCTAAGTTGGCGAGGTTGGGATGAAATTGGCGGTCACGTGACCCCGCTAAATCCATAGGGACTCGCATCCCAATTCGAATGCAGCAAGAATGGTGAGAATCGGAGCAGGCGTTCACAAAATATCATCGAAATCGGCTTTTACAAACTGATGGATAATTTTCTCAGTGTAGTTGGCAATTCGCCAACATGTCCACATGTCACATATTTTTCACCATATCTCAGCAACGGATAATCTGATTTTGATAAGTTTTGTTTCGTTAAGTAGTGCACGTCTTCCTTATATTCGATGAATGAGTAATTTATTTTGAATTGTGAAGAGTGGGGTGGGGTAAAATATAGATTTTGAAAGTTGTGCTAAGTTGGCGAGGTTGGGATGAAATTGGCGGTCACGTGACCCCGCTAAATCCATAGGGACTCGCATCCCAATTCGAATGCAGCAAGAATGGTGAGAATCGGAGCAGGCGTTCACAAAATATCATCGAAATCGGCTTTTACAAACTGATGGATAATTTTCTCAGTGTAGTTGGCAATTCGCCAACATGTCCACATGTCACATATTTTTCACCATATCTCAGCAACGGATAATCTGATTTTGATAAGTTTTGTTTCGTTAAGTAGTGCACGTCTTCCTATATTCGATGAATGAGTAATTTATTTTGAATTGTGAAGAGTGGGGTGGGGTAAAATATAGATTTTGAAAGTTGTGCTAAGTTGGCGAGGTTGGATTAAATTGGCGGTCACGTGACCCCGCTAAATCCATAGGGACTCGCATCCCAATTCGAATGCAGCAAGAATGGTGAGAATCGGAGCAGGCGTTCACAAAATATCATCGAAATCGGCTTTTACAAACTGATGGATAATTTTCTCAGTGTAGTTGGCAATTCGCCAACATGTCCACATGTCACATATTTTTCACCATATCTCAGCAACGGATAATCTGATTTTGATGATTTTTGTTTCGTTAAGTAGTGCACGTCTTCCTATATTCGATGAATGAGTAATTTATTTTGAATTGTGAATAGTGGGGGGTGGGGTAAAATATAGATTTTGAAAGTTGTGCTAAGTTGGCGAGGTTGGGATGAAATTGGCGGTCACGTGACCCCGCTAAATCCATAGGGACTCGCATCCCAATTCGAATGCAGCAAGAATGGTGAGAATCGGAGCAGGCGTTCACAAAATATCATCGAAATCGGCTTTTACAAACTGATGGATAATTTTCTCAGTGTAGTTGGCAATTCGCCAACATGTCCACATGTCACATATTTTTCACCATATCTCAGCAACGGATAATCTGATTTTGATAAGTTTTGTTTCGTTAAGTAGTGCACGTCTTCCTTATATTCGATGAATGAGTAATTTATTTTGAATTGTGAAGAGTGGGGGTGGGGTAAAATATAGATTTTGAAAGTTGTGCTAAGTTGGCGAGGTTGGGATGAAATTGGCGGTCACGTGACCCCGCTAAATCCATAGGGACTCGCATCCCAATTCGAATGCAGCAAGAATGGTGAGAATCGGAGCAGGCGTTCACAAAATATCATCGAAATCGGCTTTTACAAACTGATGGATAATTTTCTCAGTGTAGTTGGCAATTCGCCAACATGTCCACATGTCACATATTTTTCACCATATCTCAGCAACGGATAATCTGATTTTGATAAGTTTTGTTTCGTTAAGTAGTGCACGTCTTCCTATATTCGATGAATGAGTAATTTATTTTGAATTGTGAAGAGTGGGGTGGGGTAAAATATAGATTTTGAAAGTTGTGCTAAGTTGGCGAGGTTGGGATGAAATTGGCGGTCACGTGACCCCGCTAAATCCATAGGGACTCGCATCCCAATTCGAATGCAGCAAGAATGGTGAGAATCGGAGCAGGCGTTCACAAAATATCATCGAAATCGGCTTTTACAAACTGATGGATAATTTTCTCAGTGTAGTTGGCAATTCGCCAACATGTCCACATGTCACATATTTTTCACCATATCTCAGCAACGGATAATCTGATTTTGATAAGTTTTGTTTCGTTAAGTAGTGCACGTCTTCTTATATTCGATGAATGAGTAATTTATTTTGAATTGTGAAGAGTGGGGTGGGGTAAAATATAGATTTTGAAAGTTGTGCTAAGTTGGCGAGGTTGGGATGAAATTGGCGGTCACGTGACCCCGCTAAATCCATAGGGACTCGCATCCCAATTCGAATGCAGCAAGAATGGTGAGAATCGGAGCAGGCGTTCACAAAATATCATCGAAATCGGCTTTTACAAACTGATGGATAATTTTCTCAGTGTAGTTGGCAATTCGCCAACATGTCCACATGTCACATATTTTTCACCATATCTCAGCAACGGATAATCTGATTTTGATAAGTTTTGTTTCGTTAAGTAGTGCACGTCTTCTTATATTCGATGAATGAGTAATTTATTTTGAATTGTGAAGAGTGGGGTGGGGTAAAATATAGATTTTGAAAGTTGTGCTAAGTTGGCGAGGTTGGGATGAAATTGGCGGTCACGTGACCCCGCTAAATCCATAGGGACTCGCATCCCAATTCGAATGCAGCAAGAATGGTGAGAATCGGAGCAGGCGTTCACAAAATATCATCGAAATCGGCTTTTACAAACTGATGGATAATTTTCTCAGTGTAGTTGGCAATTCGCCAACATGTCCACATGTCACATATTTTTCACCATATCTCAGCAACGGATAATCTGATTTTGATAAGTTTTGTTTCAAAACATCGACGATCACCAGCGACACATCCATGGTCGAGAGTGCATATAGACTTTGCTGGACCTCTTAATGGCAGTGCTGCTGGTTTCCAGCAGCAAAGTTCAGTTTTTCTAGTGGCTTTTACAGCTTGTGTACATTTCGGACATCTTTATACAAAATTCATAAGATCAGTAACAATGTTTGGCCAGTATACTTCATGCCAACGCTTTCATTCGAATGATGCCTGGATGTGCAGAATGCAACTGTGACAGGACTTTGTGGTGCAAAGATTGGGGAATAACTACACGGTCGCTGAACATTAGACAGTCATCAACAACAGAAAGGGCGTCTCGTCGATGAGAATATTGTCGTTCTGTTGCATTGAGGTGTGGAGGCCAACCTCACAAAAGATAGCGAATAATG
Source organism: Schistosoma mekongi (assembly GCA_034768735.1). NCBI lineage: Eukaryota > Metazoa > Platyhelminthes > Trematoda > Strigeidida > Schistosomatidae > Schistosoma > Schistosoma mekongi. The sequence goes on from CM068308.1 coordinate 3,288,533, forward strand.
TTCTGAAGCCAGTCGTCCGTCTTAGTGATAGATTTTATATCCATTTCTGACAAGGGCGTAGCCTGAGTTGAAGTTTGCAATATATGATGAGTACCATCTTCCAGTGACACAGTGGCAATAATAACGTCTTAGTTCTCAAACTTCTGAGTCGCAATTAATCTAGGAAGAACATTAGAGTGACTAAAAGTTGTTGTTGATTTATAAAGAATCTTAAAATTACAAGATAGCAGCATGATGGCCCAAAGCTATAAACGATTTTTGGTATAGACTAAAATGCCGGACTTTGCTCCAAAAATAGAGAGGAGAGGTTTGTGGTCTGTCAGCAATGTGTATGATCGACCATAAATCACTTCATGAAACTTTGTTATTGTTAAAATCAGTGCCGATCCCTCTTTTCCTTCTTGACTATATTTCAGTTCAGTAGCATTTAAGAATCTAGATGCATGATCTATAGGTTTTCCTTTACCATCAGAAAAGCAATGACTAATAACAGCGCCAATACCGTCGTTTAAAGTATCAGCAGCGACAACTATTTTTAATTTTGAATTACAGTGGGTTGGTAGTAAATCAAAGAATAAAATTTTCTTATTTCATTGAAGGAATTTTGGCCTGCTTTTGACCAATTCCATGTTGCGTTCACCTTTAGAAGTTGAGTCAAAGGGTGGCGTAACCTTTGCATTGATGGAAAAAAACTCTATACTATCCACTCATACCCAAGAATGATGCTAGAGTCGTTACGTCGATAGGTGCAGGCATTTGCGTGATAGCATGTATATTATCCGAATCTGGACTGCGCCCATGTTTATCAAATATAAATCCAGGGTATTTAATAGACTGAAGGAAAAATTCACATTTCTGTTTCTGCAGCTGAAAACCAGACTGTGATATTCGAGTAAGTACTTTATCCAAATGGGATAATAACTCATCTTTAAAGGAACCCACAACAGTAATGTCATCAAGATAAGCGGAAACACCATCAAGATTTGATATCATAATGTCCATTAACTGTTGGGAAATAGCAGGGGCTGACTTTACGCCAAACGGTAGTCTGTTGTATTGGTAAAGTCCACGGTGAGTATTGATCGCTAGATAAATCTTAGAATTATCATCAACTTCTAATTGTAAATAGGCATCAGATAAATCCATTTTTGCAAAATAACGTTCACCGTTGAGTTTAATGAATAGATCATCGACAATGGTAATGGATATGAATGATTTTGCAGAGCATTATTTAGTCCAGTAGAGAAATCAGCACATTGACGATCAGTACCATTAGCTTTCTAAACTACAAAAGTCGGAGCTGCCCATGATGAGAAAGTATTAAGATGTATAACCCCAAGCTTTTCTAATCGGTCAAGTTCTCTATCAACTCTATCGATGAAGGGCGTAGGGCACCTGGCGTTTTAGGCAAAAAACTGGCGTAGCTCCTCGACGTAAATACAACCTGGCTTTACCGATATTCCAACATCTCAAAATATTTTGAAACATTCGAATTCTTTTTAAAAAGATTATCTGTGGTCAAGACGTTGTTGCTGGATGTTACATTTAGTAAGGTAGTTTTTTAGGAATATGTGGATCCCAGTAAAGGAATATATTCCAAATTTAACAGCACAATTAATCATTCCAACAAGTTTTAGAATATCTCCAGATGCATTACGCGTTGTATGTTCAGTAGGTAGTGATGACGGGCAACCAATAAATTCTCATGTTTTCTTAGAAATAAGTGTGATATCAGATGCAGTATCCAACTGAAAACAAATATGGACATCATTTACTAATAGATCTACATACCTTCTTTTGTCTGCGTTCGTGAAACCCTTGCTCTTTCCTCTACAAACAACACCAAATCGCCAAAGCTTGGTTCTCTATCCTTAACTGTGATTTTATCAGCCATATCAACCCAACGCTGTTGCAACTCTACCTGTAAGCGTATGACAATGAATTTCAAACTAGTTGCTAAATTCACATCAGATTCATACCCAGTTTGCGATAATATGAGGTGGATGCTACGTAGTTTAATCGCAAAATAACAAAATCGAAGAAAACTACAGTAAACACATAGAAGGTTTTGAGGCATATTTCAGTGTCATTAACTGAAAGACTACGAAAAAAATCTAAGTAGTAAAAGTTGAGTTTGTCAGTACAATATACAGTAGTGCAACAACAAATTTATTCAAATCCAAGCAGACCATTGTGAAACAACGTCTGCATTGGAATTCATAAATGTAGATAATGATGATCACAAATGTAGATAGAATAAAACTGGGAACTAATAGATGCCTTATTGATTTGTGAATTGATTCCACTCAGAATTGCGATGAGCCAATAACCAAACAGCAAATATCGATACCGTTTGTAAGCAGCATTCATTCACTCATACATGCATTTACAAGAATTTAATAATTGTCGCTTGAAATTCATGAATTTCAATTACATGACATATATCGCATTGAGACTACGCTAAGAGATATGAGAAGTAGCAGTGAACTATATCGTCATTCATATTTACTCTTCATTTTGTGACCGTTGATCTCGTTGATTAGGTTTGGTGAAGCATTATCCAATTGTAGAATACAATCGACAAAATTTGTACAACCACTCAAAGTATCAGAATTGTTGACTATCCTATTATCTGACTTCATTTCAATGTTAATACTTCGTTTATTTTTTGAGATACTTAATAACTTGATAAATTAGTTATTCAAAATTCAAGTAAATAAAGTAAATTTAGAAGCATCAGTGCATACCAATGAATGTTGGTTCACTCAGTCACACAAACACACACCTACTCACGGCGGTCCGACTCAATTTGAGTGTATTATTTTATCTAAATATTATAATCTGTTAATTAATGCAAGACATATGAAGCAGTCATATTAGACTGTCAACTGATATCAATGAGATAAGAGCAAACAGTCTTATCTATTTTGAATGATTTCTGACCTACATACAGTGTAGATTTTAATTGCAAAACATTCCATTCATTGTATCCAGAGTCAAGTTAATTATTGTAAAATGTATAGTAATTTTAGATTTAACCAACTAACTAACTAACTAACTAAATTACTTACTTACTTACTTGCTTACTTCTACTTACTCGCTTACTTCTTACTTACTTATTACTTACTTACTGGGAATTAATCATTTCTCTTGGTTTTACTATTATTGCTAGTAGTTTGTTACTGTTTACACAAGGACATCATGATAACAAAAGATTTCAAATTACGACATGAGCGGTACGTTCAACTTTTGTGATAACTAATTGTGTGTTTTCTAAAAAAGGCTAATTATCATTACACTTGTCAGTTTTGGTCAAAGCTAATACCTCTGCTAGCTAATATTGCCTATAATTATTTAATTATGGGTCGTATCTCTAAAAAACGAGCTCGTCAAAGCCCACAGTGCTCAGTTGATAACAACTCCACTATCGAGCAAACTTCTAGTCTTGTGACCCCGGGTTTGACAGACCCAGTAATGCTAGATTTCACACCAGTGATTCAATTACCGAAAATATCTGATATGGATTACACATCTTTGCCACAGAGCAGTAGTCTCGAAAAGGTTAGAAGCGAACTACAACATCTTACTCAGCAGCTAGCGGAAATGCGTTCTCAGGTGGAGTCATTCTCAGCATTAGTTTGTGGCGTTAAGCAAGAACTTGACACCTTGTCGCCTCTTAAGCTGCTACTGACGAGGGACACAAACCCACCTGTACTTGAAGACGTTTCGAAAGTATCAACAGTTATAGACTTCATTGCTACAGAGGTAACTAAACGTTTGATATCCCGTCAGAACGTAATTGTCTACAATATACCGGATAAGGCACCGCTGAGAACCGTTAGGCATTCTATACTCAAAGCAGCTAGTCTCTCAGATTATTCTTGTCAATGCCTTCGCCCTAACAAAAAACACCAGAAGTACTCATGCCCCATTCTCTTCCGCTTTGATTCTCAATCGGCAGCAGATAAGTAAAAACGGGCTGAACAGCTAATAACCGCAACTACCAAGTATAAAAATGCTCGTGTAGTTGAGGATAAGACTGTAATCCAGAGACATAAGAGACTAGATACTTCGCACTTAGGTAAAGTTGAGCAGAACACCACTGATGTAAAATGCCTGACTACACCACTTAGCACGGCTACGGAATCCCATGATGATAATACTTATCAACATACAGTCGAAAAAATTACAGGTCAAACCTCTGACAACCACCTCTCGGATGATATAGATTTAGACCACACGACCTCCAGTTATATTAGGATCTCTAGTGCTTCATTAGGTGACAAAATGCAAACTCCCAAAGTACAAGTAAGGGCCACGATTAGCCCACTAAACAACTTAGGTATAATGCAAAACGAGACAAAGAGATCATCGAAACGAAAGATAAGCTCCAAGGAAGGTTCTATGATCTCATCTACACAAAGAGAGCACGATGCTACTATGCCCACCACATCATTATATAGCAAGGCGGGTTATAAGGCCTCATTGCCTCATAGTAATCGACTCAGTGGTAATGAAGGTCGTAAGCGCCCACAGGTTGTACGTAACCAATTAAAACACAGAGCATTTAAATACCAGCGTAAACCAAGCGGCGAACAAGTACATGACCCATTTTATTACCCTGTCGCAAATAGCTTTGTAAGAAATTCTAGGGCGCCAAATACACACCAGTATGCTCTAAGTCTTAATAACCCCTCACCATACGCCTATTCAGATCGTGTAAGTGGTTCTTCCCTTCATCCTCACTAATTTGATTATAATTATGCTCATGGTGGGTTGCTAGGGCACCCTCCAATTTATGCACATCATCAACGAGCTGCCATGTTGCCTAACTCAAACTGCTCTGAACATCCTAATATCTCTGAATACTATAATAATTTTTTTGGGATCAGGCAGTCATTAGTCCCCTTAGCAATACAGCTTGCCCAGACATTAGCTCAAACAGTCAGACTGCATTTTCAAGCCAACATCTAGTTATACGAAACACGAACGACTTAGATAAAGATCTTATTCGATTCTTCACAATTCACTCTTCATTTCTTAACTTTTTAGTAATTAACGCCCGCTCACTTCTTAATAAAATATCAACCCTAAGAACTATAGCCTTATTAGCTAAACCTTCTTTAATATTTATCACAGAAACATGGTGTTCCTCCTCAATTACTGACTCAGAATTAGCCGTTCAGGACTATATGTTATATCGCGGCAATAGAGAATATAAACGGGGTGGTGGTTGTCTAATATACGTAAGTGTTTGTTTGTCATCCAACAAAATCGATGACGAAATACTCGGTAAGGTACCAGAGTCGGTCTGGACATCAGTCAATACCCCGAACTATAGTTTACTCTTTGGTTGTATATACAGAACTCCTAACACCTCGACTACTGTAGATAATAACATTATTAATGCTTTTATACATACCTCTGCTCTCACTTATAATGCGAAAGTCATTGCAGGAGACTTTAACCTTCCTAGGATAGACTGGAATGTTGGCAGAGGACTGTCATACGATGAAGAAAACCTTCTTGCTACATTAGACATGCACTGCTGGACACAGTGTGTACACACTCCCACTAGACATCATAACATTCTTGACCTAGTTTTCTGTCATGATGTCACTCCTCTGTCACTTCAAGTCAGCAAAGAGCTCGAAAGCAGTGACCACAAAATGGTTCTATGCGCTCTTCCTTTTGATTTTAGACACTCTAGTATTCATAAATTACAAAAAATTAGACAATATCGAAATTATAAAAATGTTGACTGGAATCTTCTGCACACCCTTCTAAGTTGTTCTGACTGGGAAAATTTTTTCTTGTCTAGTTGTCTTACAGATGCACTAGATATTTTTTATCAAATTAATAACTCATGTTTAGATACGATTGCACCCATCAAACTAAGCAATATAATTAAATCAAATGATTTGTATATACCACTTCATTACCGTAAGAAGCTAAGACGTTTACAGAAGAGTTATCATAAGTCAAATGACTTCTCAGCACTTATGGAAATTACCATGACCTTCAATCAAGTAAAAGAAGTCCACAGGTTAAAGGCGATTAACGAAGAATTATCAGCAATGCACAGTAGCTCCAAGGTACAAAACTTGGTACGGCTGTTCAATAAACGTCTCAAACCTTCTCGGAATAGTGATACCCCTTGCATTTTACGAGATGGATTAATGATTACCAACCATAGTATCATAACCAACCTGTTCAGCGATTTCTTCGCTAATAGAGGTATACCCCAGGATGACAATGAAGTAGACATTATTAACTCAGCTACAAACCATATGGAATCCGTTGCCTTCACTTATGACAATATTTGTAAATCCATAAACTCACTTAGGACGTCAAGTAGCTATGGAGTAGATGGCATAGCATCCATTTACTTCAAACTCGGAGGACCTAATCTACCATTAATCCTATTGAAACTGTTTGACCTCTCATTAACAACAGGATCTTACCCTAATCAATGGAAAACCTCATACATATGCCCTCGATACAAATCAGGTGACAGGACAAACCTGCATAACTATAGGCCTATAAATATCACCCCGGTTATCTCTAGAATAATGGAAAAAATAGTATACGATCAAATGTCTGATTATTTACTCTCTGAAAAACTTACCTCTAATTTCCAACATGGTTTTCTCAAAACTAGGTCCTGTATGACTTGTCACTATGACTTCTTTAATTTAGTCTTCACTAAACAAAGCCTTGGGTACTTGGTATTAGTATTGTACTTAGATGTATCTAAAGCCTTTGACATGGTTAACCACAAGCTTCTTGTAGGCAAACTCTCCTCTTATGGGATTAGGGATCCATGACTTGCATGATTAAACTCCTTACTCAGTAATAGACATCAAATAGTTAAAGTTGATTTCACCCTTTCGTAGGCCAAACCGGTTACAAGTATCGTCATACAAGGAAGTGTCTTGGGACCATTGCTAATCACAGTTTACATAAATGATATATGTAAATGCTAAAGCATGGGTAGACCCTTTCTATACACAGACGATCTTAAAATAGTGTACGCCTTACCACCTCACGAATTAGCACTCACATTCAGTGGCGTCACTGCCGAGCACAACAAGGTCGCAGTATGATGCTCAAAATGGAAGTTAGATCTTAATGCTTCTAAGTGTGGTTGGATATGTTTTGGTGATAAGTGTCTCAATTTCGATCTCGCCATAAACGGTAGTAAGTTGTCTAGGCTTCAGTCAGTAGTTGACTTAGGACTAAGTTGCTCTTATAATCTGTCATTTACAGAACAGGTCGATATGCAGACATCTAAGTCACATCGACTACCAGGTTGTATACTACGTAACTTTTATAGCAATGATTCTCGTATTCTGCTATATAAAGTTTGTGTCAGACCCCTACTAGAATCCTGCACCTTTATTCTCAGTAATGTTTTCATTAAGGAAAAACTTAGACTGAAGTCTATAAAACGTCGCTTTACTCTTCGTCTCCTTGAAGCTGATCGTACTCTAGACTATAAAACTAGATGCACTAAGTTAGGTCTAGACACTTTATGGAGGCGACGAATAAAATTAAACCTAATCTTTTTGTGCAAAATAGCGTTTTCATCGTCTAACCTTCATGTTATAACCTACGCAATTCTGCCTCGAAAGCAAAAATATCGCATTCTAAATCTGCTCTTTTCTGAATTATTTTACAAATAAATTCTCGAGAATCCGGAACCATTTGCCTCAAGCCGTTCGGGAAACAGATTTACTTCCTTTATTTGTACTACATGTTAGTAATTTCATCTCTTCTGATATCTCATTAAAAATGTTCACACTAGCTATTGTTTCCTACTCCACTAGCGAAATAATAGGGACTCTAAACGTGTGAGCACCATCCACCTGTTTTGGTCAAGTGCTAGTGTTCTTCCTTTTTAATCAGCCTATAAGCATAAGTGGTATGTCGGAAGTATAAATACAAATCCTGCTCATTAGCATTCTTAACCGTGGAATATCAGTGCTGTTGTTTTGTGTTCTCACCGCCCAATAAACCAAAAGGTTGGGCCAAACAGCATGTAAAACATTCGGCAACACTCATGGCTTCCTGATGTTTTGCCCAATGTTCGTTGTGGCACACTGTTTAGTTCTACGATTTTACCAACGTGGCCCTGTGTTTTGCTATACGTGGCCCTGAGTTTTACCATACGTGGTCCTGTTTTTACGATAGGATTTGACTACTGAAAATTTATAAGTAGTATGATTTTTTAAACTTCAAAACTTGACTTTATTGCGCGATTACCTACCCATCAATTGGTCCTTACACTACCCTCAGGAGTCAGTCTCATTAGCCAACAATTTTATATAAGACCATGGTTTATTTAAAACAAAATTATATTTGTAAACGAAAAAGTGGTTTACAATTCGTACCAATCAGACATTTCCATATCAGCATCTGTGATTGTGACCTCGACGGTTGCAACCTCTTATTTATTTATACAGACCTTTGTAAGCTATGAAGGTAAAATGAAGTAATAAATAAATTAACAAACCTTTGTAGCACGCCTCCTACAAGCAGGCCTCCAAGGTGGTCTCTAATGTTATAGAACCACCTTCTTATTGCTTGGCGGTATGATACGTCGAAATTCTCAGTTGACAATTTTTTCGAACATAGGTAATGCAGGATCGCCCTTTTTTTGAGTGTTTACATTGCTACGAAATATATTTACGTTTGATCGTCAACTCAGAACGCGAGTTGCGGATCCCTATCTTTTCGTTTGTGCATGTTTAAGACAAACGTTGCATAAAGATATCGTCGAAGACTAGTTGTAGGGCCTTCTTTACAGACATCCTAATGTCCCCCCCCCTGATAGCCGAATAGACCAGTAAGTATTACAAAAGGTTAACTTAAAACAATTATTAACCATTTCCTCGGCTGAATCGTCATCTCCAAGCAGTGTCACGATCTTCCGAAACTGTTCATTAGATTTTATTGGCAGGTCGTTGATCAAAGTTAGATTCTTCAAAACATTACTGTTGTTAGTCGATTTTTTCAACAGTTGTATGATTTTCTTCTGATTCTCTGTAATACAGTCTATTCGCGTTGCATTACAAACTTACTAATTACTAGTTCGATGTTAGAACTTAAACTTCTTAATGTATTTTCAATATATTTTTGGTCACCACTAAAACATATATAACTACAAGGTGATACACGACTTACGTCTGTGTTTTTGATGACTGAACAGCCGACTCCTTACTAGTGTGAGATCTATAAAGTGTGTTTTAAGGGTATCGGTAAATTACTCTAAAGGTGCACCGCATTTTTGAGTACTTTCTAAGCTAAGTGAAATGAGATGATTACTGGAAATGAACGTACCTGCACAACTGACGAATAACGTCATTGTAGTCCGGTTGAGTGAATACAAACAGGCTGTTGTCAATGATAGATGATAGGTAGTCGTTATCTACCTCATCATAAGACAACATTTTCCTGTAAAAATAAATTACAGATTACCGTATTAATAATAGATAAACCTCCTCCTCGGTGGTCTTGGCATTGGAATAGTGCTTGTTGACGATTGAGAACTGCATGCCACTGACTTTTGATATGCCAATCTTAGACTATTTAAGATAACCTTGGCTTCATCAAATGTATCTGTCAATAGAAATGTTAACTGACGTATGCATGAAATAAATTAGTGACATACCGGCTTCCCCCGCAATACTGAATTCTCCCACTACCCATCTTACTCTAGGTTTTGTGTTCGCAACCACCTGTTCTTCAGTTAAACTGTGTTTATACAGAAGGTATTTTCCAGTAATCCAGTTGCTTCTGGCCACGACATACTCGCGAATAGACTTTAAAAATGCTACGACAAAGATCGAGTTAACCATCGAAAATAATTGAGACATTATAAATCTCTTTTATAATGAGTTATGCATGAAGAAATGAGGCCAAAGTTAATACTTATATTTACAATTAAAGTACGGCGACCACTAAGTTGATCCCAGTTTGAATGTATGAGGCATGGCGATGATTTTGATCCCATCAACACGTTGGATTGAAAAGCACTTGTATTCAATTTCTTGTATTTGTATGTACTCCTTTTCGGTGCTTACTTGCATGCATATATACATGTTGATATGCATTGAATTGAACGGTCTCATAAACAATGGCTTCGGATCTTTTAACGGTCGGAATAGTAGTATATTATTATTTGAAATTTGGGTTATTATACCTGATCTACTATTTACAATTACTGTGCAGTCAGGATGAGATGTTGATATCCTGATTCCATGGGATGTGCACATTTGTCTCTTCTAATCGTACTTGTCAGTCTGTGAATGTGGATGATTTGGGATTGTCGTTTCCAATGCTTCCTTTTCACAGATGCGTGCTGCAGCTGAAATTGTTCCATGCCGTGATTCACGTATCAAACAACGAAGTTGGGACATGAAATTTTAAAACGGAAACGTTGAAAACTGATCCAAAACACCATGCTGCTTCACATCGTCAGCCAAATGTATGAGACCGTGTACGTTGTATACAACGTGCTGCTTACCATAGATTGCAGCAAATTCGTTAACGAAATGCATCAGTTGATTGCTAATCACTTCCACAAAAGTTGTGTATAGCTGTTGACTACATAGAACATAGATGGAAAACGCCAATTCTATGAAATGATCATATATGAATTTCTGCAGTAGTTTGTCCAGTAAACATGGTCCAATGTATAAAAGAAACTGCCTACATTCAGTGGCCTTCCAGTGATTATGCTCAGATATCGGTCTGCATTTTCTCTGGAAGTCTGTCGGTATGTAGGTCCAACTATCAATGATATTACCATAAACTGATATAACAACATTCGGGTGCATTCTGTACCCCCTCTCCGTTGACAGTTCTTTCCAAAGGTGACACAATTTCTTAACTACACCTAAACAAACTAGATGCATATAATCCAATGAAAGCATTTGACCATATCAATCGGTATCCTCTCGAATGGACAGCGGCCGATATGGTGATAACTGTCATGTTGCATTCTGAAGGATAGGTCAGTTCTATTATCATATATCTAGATGGGGAACACCATCTTGTTGCTCATTCGTCTACACTGAGCAGAACACTTGTCGCATCCTCTTCTAGAAGTTTGCCCACAGATCATTTTCACTGTTGATCTGGCCGGTGTATCACATATCACTGCCGCCAGTGAGCATTCAACAAGCCTCAAATCATCGACAAACACGCAGGTGTTAAGGAGAGTTGTCAATTTATCAACATCTCCAAGAAATTGTTCAACATTTGGCGGTTTGGTGGGCCGCCGTACACTCCTATAACAAAGACGTCTGTCATGAATGGCTTGCATATTCGGCACAAGATTGGCCATAGTTGATGTGGGGAATTATTGTATATAGTTAGACCGTCTATGTTGAGCTGAAGTTGTATAAATGTAGCCGTGAGGAACGGTTGACATTAGAACAAAGCCTTCAACTTCTTTTGTAGGCCTATATGCAAATATACGCCTTCACCAACTCGTCTTCCACTGCATTCTGTTGGTACCCTCCGGAGCAGAGTCCTGGGATCAACAGGCCATTCCGGGCAAACACTGTGAACTATCTACAGGATCCTCTTCCTCATTTTCATAGACATGCCTGGTAGAAGACATATTTCAGCAGCAGCACAACACACTTCGTCCTCCTAATAGTCACTTGGCTGTCGTTGATGTGACTGATTGGTTGATTGAATACCAGCCATTGAATGTAAATTAATAATAATATTTGAATAAATCGAAATAACGACGAGGTTGGAACAAATAGAATACCAGTTAATTGGTATTGAATTTGTGTTGAATATTGTGTCTAAACTGTATTTATAGTAAAAAATGACAAAGGATTAATGTAGAGTACATAAGCAGGCTATAAATCTCGTTCATAGGTGATTTGTAAAAATATACATTGACCAATGATAGTAAAATATTGTGCATCAAATATCGAATGATTATCTGGCCTAAATAAATGTACCATTTTCGTATTCTTTAATCCTTGACTTATTGCATAACATGCAGTCACAACCACACAAGTATCTACAGTCATGTGAAATTTCAAACTCATTTGAATCTGTTTAGTATATAATAATAGATCATTTTAAGTTAGTATTAACAATGACTTAATTAAGAAGAATGTACTTAAGTGATAAAGTATTACACAAGCATAATATATGTAAACAGAATTACTAATGAATAGCTATATGAATATTTTACAGACAATATAATCGTAGCATACTTTTCAACTAGTTTTCAGTTATATCGACCATAAAAGTGTGACAATAGTATTGTTTAACCGTAGGGGGTGAATGTACATTTCGTATCCTATGTATGTTTCACAATCATTTCATAATTATGAATTCATTTTCAGGTGATAATATGGGGTATTGCTGTTTAGACAATGTTTATCTATGTTTATCTATTCATATATTTGTGGTTACTATTACATCATACAAGTCATAACCCTTGTAGGAAATGGTAATTTGTCTAGACTGGACTACTTTGCATTATCACTTAAAAATACATCCATCATTTGCATTGTAACTCTGTATGCCGTATGACAACGCTGATAGTTGACAAATAATAATTTGCGGTAAACTACTACAATTTGTCATGAACGAATTTTACATTTTTGGTAACCGTAATCTAATAAGAAGCTACCAAAAACAATTGACAATATAAAGTATTTCAGTCTAGACAAATTACCATTTCGTACATGGGTTATGACCTGTATGATGTAATAGTAACCCCAAATATATATGCATAGATAAATATACCTTATTGAAGATGATACATTGTCTAGTCATTAATACTTCATATTATCATCTGAAAATAATTTCATAATTTTTATTGTAAATCTCTATCAAATACATACAAATATACATATGCATAATGATTAGAACAATCAGTTAGTCTGTACTGTTATCGTTTATAATGTCTGTCATGTAGTACAGGTCATGAACATTCTGTGAAATCGTACATTGTCTAAAAACGGTAATACTTTGCATTACCACGTGTTCATCATGTCGATTGTAAATCTGTATGATATTTGAAAACAATTTGTATAAACTATTGTATAGTGTAGCCATATCAATCAATCAATCAATGCCTGTTACTCCAAGTGGAGCATAGACCGCCCACCAGCATTCTCCAGCCAACTCTGTCCTGGGCTTTCCGTTCTAGCTCTTCCCAAGTGCTGTTCATTCTCTTCATGTCTGTTTCCAATTCCCGACGCAATGTGTTCTTGGGCCTTCCTCTGTTTCTGTGGCCTTTAGGATTCCAAGTCAGTGCTTGTCTTGTGACACAGTTTGATGGTTTCCTCAGTGTGTGTCCAATCCATCTCCAGCGTCTTTTCCTAATTTCTTCCTCAACTGGAAGTTGATTAGTTCTCTGCCACAACAGGTTGTTGTTGATGGTATCTGGCCAACAGATCCGAAGAATCCTACGCAGGCAGTTGTTTATAAATACTTGTAACTTCTGTAGGGTACTTTTTGTAGTTCTCCAAGTTTCAGCTCCATACAACAGGACTGTCTTCACATTTGTGTTGAAAATTTTGACTTTTATATTGACTGACAGTTGGTTTGAGTTCCAGATGTTTTTCAGCTGTAAAAATGCTGCCCGTGCCTTACCAATCCGCGCCTTCACATCCGAATCAGACCCTCCGTGTTTGTCGATGATGCTGCCCAAATATGTAAAGGTTTCAACGTCTTCCAGAATTTCTCCGTCAAGTGTAATTGGGTTAGAGTTTGTTGTTTTGTATCGGAGGATCTTGCTTTTCCCTTTGTGTATGTTGAGGCCTACTGCTGCTGAGGCTGCTGCTATATTGTTGGTCTTCTTCTGCATTTGATGATGTGTGTGAGAAAGAAGAGCTAGGTCATCTGCAAAGTCCAAGTCATCTAGTTTCGTCGATGTTGTCCATTGTATTCCGAGAGTGCCTTCAGATGTTGCAGTCTTCATGATCCAGTCGATGACCAGTAGGAAGAGGAAGGGCGAGAGTAAGCAGCCTTGTCTAACACCGGTCTTCACTTCGAATGAATCTGTGAGCTGACCTCCATGCACGATTTTACAATGTAGTCCGTCGTAAGAATTTCGTATGATGTTGACTATCTTCTCGGGTACGCCGTAATGTCGTAGAAGGCTCCATAATATTCTCCTATCCACGCTGTCGAATGCCTTTTCATAGTCGATGAAGTTGATGTAAAGTGGTGAATTCCATTCAATTGATTGTTCAACAATGAACCGTAGAGTGGCGATTTGATCGGTACATGATCGATCTTTACGGAATCCAGCCTGTTGATCTCGGAGTTGGCCGTCGACTGGGCCCTTTAATCTGTTCAATAACACTCTGTTGAAGACCTTTCCTGGTACTGAAAGTAGAGTAATGCCTCTGTAGTTCTCACAATTGCTGAGATCGCCTTTCTTTGGTATCTTGATGAGGTACCCTTCTTTCCAGTCTGCTGGAACTTGTTCTTCCTCCCAAATCTTCCTGAAGAGAATGTGGAGTATCTTTGAAGTTGCTTCTATATCTGTCTTCAGTGCCTCTGCTGGTATGTTGTCTGGTCCTGCTGACTTGCCACTCTTGAGCTGTCTGATGGCCATTTTGATTTCTTCGACTGTTGGTGGGTCTGTGCTTATAGGGAGATCCGTGGCTGCTGCTTCGATGACTGGTGGGTTCAGTGGGGCTGGTCTATTCAAGAGTTCTTGGAAGTGCTCTACCCACCTGTTCCGTTGTTCATGCACTTCAGTGATTGGTTTGCCAGCCTTGTTCTTGATTGGCCGTTCTGGCTTGTTGAATTTCCCAGCTAGCTTCTTCGTTGTATCATATAAGAACCTCATATTTCCTTCTCTTGCAGCTTTTTTCCGCTGTCATTGCTAGGTCCTCAACAAACTTCCGTTTATTCCAACCTGAATGCGCCTCTTCACTTGCTTGTTGACTTCGTGTATTCGGCCTGTGCCTTGGCTTTCTCTGCTCTTGTCCGACTGTTATTGATCGCTGTCTTTCTGTTCCTCCTTTCTGGGATCTTGTCTCAGAGTTCTAACAGAAATCCACTCTTTTTGGTGTTGTTCTTGAGACCCAAAACCTCCTGAACATTTGAGGTTATTGTGCCCCTTAATCTCTTTCCAGTTGTCTTCCATATTAGTTCCACCTTGTCTTCCATATTAGGTCCACCTTTTTCTAGTAGATTATGAAATGCCTGAAACTTGTTGCTGAGAATTAATTTGAATTCGTTGCGTTTGTTAGTATCACGGAGAAGGGCTGTATTAAACTTGTGTAATACTGCTGGTTCCAGTTGTCCAGTGCTTCCTCAGCTTCAGTTTCATTTTAGTTACCACCAAATGGTGATCTGAAGCTATGTCGGCTCCTCTCCTTGCTCTTACGTCTTCCATGGTCCTTCTAAACCTCTTATTGATGCAGATGTGGTCGATTTGGTTCTCCGTGATGTGGTCCGGTGAAATCCATGTAATTTTGTGTATACGTTTGTGAGAGAAAATGGTGCCACCTATAATCATTTTGTTGAAGGCACATAAGTTCACGAACCTCTCACCGTTATCATTCCTTTCTCCCACTCCATGTTGTCCCATGATGTCTTCATACCCGGTGTTATCCACTCCGACCTTGGCGTTGAAGTCGCCCATTAGAATAGTCAGATCCTTGGCTGAACATTTCTCGATGATTGACTGCAGCCTCGCATAGAACTGGTCTTTGTCGTCTTCGTGGCTGTCGTTGGTGGGTGCGTAGCACTGGATGACATTCATTGCAATCCCTTCCTTCTTCGTCTTGAAGGATGCTGTGATGATCCTAGGTCCATGAGGTTCCCATCTTATAAGAGACTTCCATGCATCTTGGGATAACACCAATGCTACTCCTTGTGTGTGTGGGGCGTTTTCTTCTTCGTGGCCGGAGTATAAAAGCACATTTCCCGAGGATAACCGTTGCTGTCCAGCTTGCACCCAATGCGTTTCGCTTATTCCAAGTATCTTCAGGTTGTATCTTTTCATTTCTTCAGCTATTTGCATGGTCCTCCCTGTTTCCCACAGCGTGCGGACATTCCACGTACCTATACTAATGGTTGCTCTGGTTGTCAGAAGAGACATCGGCCTCGTGGCTTCCGAAGAAACTCGGCTTTCACCATGAGGCGTCATAACATACCTTCCAACTCCCAGGGCAGAGTGAAAATGGTTATAAAGGTTTTTACTGGTTAGCGTTTTTTTAGCACATTTGCTGTTTTACGGGATGGGGTTGCTAGCCCCATGCCCAACCCTCCTCCTTTATCCGGGCTTGGGACCGGCAGCAACCCTAGGGGCTACAGGCGGAGTTAGTGTAGCCATATACAACTTACAAATCAACTGCCTTCTCATACAAACATCATTGATGGTAAAATTAACTGAAACATAATCAACAGCTCATTATTATTTGCAATCCTACAATTTAGTACTCTGATAGCATCTGACTAGATAGCAGATTACCGATAAAAGTTTTTCGTCACTTATATTATCAACAAATTATAAAGAACATCCGTTCAATGGCTAGCTTATGCCGTCGATTATCAGTTATTCATCAATATAACTTTGGATGCAAATTTTCATTTGAAAAATATGTAAACGATTCAAAAGTTAAAAAAAAATCTTACTGATGGTAAATTGGTATTACACTTCTTTTACAGAAAACCTGTTTTTCTTTTTTATATTTCATTTGGTTCCTAATACTTACACATTTCTGTTATATCTGAAGCACAGGTGGCTGATATTATCGATATTATTATTCGCCACGTTATTGCCTACTGCTAACACCCAGCCTTGCCTTAGTCTATTTCACAGAAACAAAGATCCGACCGATTATCAAGAAGCCCACCAGTTACTCACATGTATACATTATAACCAATAGCATACAAGAAATATATACATATAAGACCTGATCAATGTAGTATTTCTGACACAATATTAGACAATCACATGTCTTCTTTCAGATATATCAATTTCATAAACATTGATTTTGTTTCATCATAACTTTTGAGTAATGAAAATGTTTTCAAGGAGCACTGAACTGCTTGTTTAATTATATTTCGGTTATCATAACTCAAAGTATATCTTGTAATAATTCGGAAATGCTAGTCGTCACACTTACTAAGCATTCAGTTTATTCCATAAATCAGATTATTACCCACCCGCATAGTCGTAGTCGTTCTAGCGTTACAAAAAGTGGAGCTAGCAAGGCAAGTGACTGATGCAGTATATTTCAACTGTCAATGTTTTAATACTAGTTTTTTCTCAACCAACCTGAAGACATTAGTTCTATGTTTTAAGTTACCTAATTATTTGACTATCTTATAAATTCATTCGTTAGTCATTCATAGGCAACGACAAATACTCACTTGACTGGTAATAACAATAGTGTTTTCAGCCTATCCGCTTCTGTGTTCATCCGACAACACTAACATTTATCAGTCAATTGTTTTACATATACTGATTGTTTACTAAATGGACACCATCAATTAATTTGTTACCAGCTTACTTTATACCATCAGCTAAATTACTCATTCCTTATATTGTGAACATAATCCTACTAGAATAAATGAAATCTATCTTTTTTAATCTAAACATTACCTTCATGAAACTGTATTTCTATTTCCCATTTAAGTATATCAGATACCATAGCTGTAGTCGTATATAGTTTAGTCGTCTATACAAGTTATTCATCCGTTTTTATTTCATAGAAGATTTGATAACATGGTAGAAAGCAATTTTTTTATTATAGTATAAAAATAATCACAAGAATGTTGCGTAACAGTTAGACTGATAAGTAGACGTTTAAAACTGCAGTTGATTTGCATATTGTATGAATAAGCGATAACTGCTCACTTGAGTGTGGTGAAGAATAGACACATGCCGATGATGGTGCTAACTATGAACAGACCAAAGGTGTTTATTAAATCAATTACACAGTACGAGAAATGAAAGGAAACACAGCAAAAGTTACTAATAACAATTAGTATATGAAGAAGAATTAGTGCCACCCGTTGTTGCGCTTTTTTTTAATAATATGGTCATCAAATGGCAATTTGACTATTTACATATCACAAGTAAGGTAAATTTGCCATAGTTCACCCTTCAACGGTTTTTTACGCCAAAGTATTAAGCTACTCCCAAACTGTGAGTAGTTTGTCATTTTCCATATAAAAATGGCCCAGCTGTTCCGTACGTCTGACCCAACGTCTATGTATGTGGCCCAGCGTTTACGTACGAAAAGCCCAATGTGGCCCAATGTTTTGGTTTACTGGGTTATTACTTAATAGTTTATTCATGACTGAGAAATAAATAACATGATACATGTACGAGGGTCTGAATAGTTTACTCTAGTATATAAGACACTTATTCATGTCATCTTGGTAATTTCACTGATTGCTGATGTTCGTCATCAAAAAAACCAAGTGAGGCTTTAAAGAAAAAACCATTTTAAACTTTTCAAAATACATAATCGGTTCGACTTCAGTGGCTGATACAAAAGCTAAATGACTGGAGCGTTGTTTCTTGTGTGTTTCTTATGATGCAGTAAACAATTTTTCAATATATTTCAAATAGCCTAGACAAAATAGTACAAAAATTCGTTCGGAGGTTGACGAGACGGTACTATACATTAAGTAACTCTCAAACATGTGTCTGCTTCCTAGATTGTAAAGTTGTAAAGTAATCTGCATCAATAACTGATCATTGAGAGGGAAGAACACCCACCTATAAAATCAATCATACAAACAGTAGCCGACCTTATCACCTGAAGGTGGTTTTTTCTGCGACAATAACCATGCAGTCGGATGTATGAGACTAATTGATCGACATAGATTTGTGAGTAAGAGGTAACAATAGCAACGCCATTCAGTACCTAGTTGGTCCTTGGATGTCTGCCCGATAACCACCTGACTTGGAGAGAATGAAGACCACTTGGGGAGAGCTAAAAAGGAAAGCTCAAGACAGAGTTGGTTGAAGAATAGTGGTGGACAGTCTATGCTCCACATGGGGTTACAAGCATTAATTGATTGATGAAATTCAACTCGAAAATGCTTGCGTTGTTGCTAAATGCCATCAAAAGACCGCATTTTATCAGCGTATTTTCTAGACAGTTCTATGTCATTTGTGTATTCACCAGTCAATTAATGCACCTACTCCTACAACTTCAGTCATTTCTTTTATAGACCCTGACGATCAACACTCAAGACTGGTTAGATGAAATCACGTCCAACTCCCAGGTTATAGCTGAAATGTCAGTTCACTCAATTCCTAAAACTGGATCACCATCCTTACAAACCCCTGGAACTAATCCATCTGGATCTGCTTCACTTCCCCGTTCCAAATTAGCTACGCCTTCTGAATTACTGTTACTGTCAGAGGACCTATATCGACTTTCTATTTAGGCACTTTCGAAATAGTGGGTATTTGTAAAGTAGCCAAACGCCAACTGGATTACTCTTCCATCCATCGTCCTAAATGTCGACGCTGAGACCAGATAAATGTTGCACCTTTTTCGGAGGTTGTTCCACTAACACTTGACCTTTTAATCCTAGTTTCATTTATTTATCTGAAAGTTATTTGGTGTTACCTAATGCTGCTGTTTTGTATATTTATTTAGCTTTCGTTGCTCATCACTGTTCATGATCATCCCTAAGTCGTTTTCCCCAGACTATATCTGATTCATCTTCCTTCCTCATCGTGTTTGGAGCTTGACGGAATAAATTTGCAGGTGTCTATCAGCTAAATAGACGTCTCTGAGATCCACTGATTTTTCTTGGTCTGTTGATTCAAGTCGCTGATCGATATCACTGACTCCATAGTTATTTGGATATTCTGTTGATCAGCTTCTAAGGAAGTCATGACGTTGTAATTGCTTAAGTTACCCTTCAGTTCTTGGAATTTACTCCTGTCTTTCTCATCCCCTGACTGAATTCTGATTGGTTTTCTGTGTTTTGAAAAGATGCAAGTAGAGGCGTGATCGTACTAGAGCATGACCAGAATCCCTACATGTACTCCAGATGCAACTACACCATTCCGAAGTCTCTAACCATTGGTTACGATCATCACGAGTACCTCGACCACGTATTCCGCACCTATTAACATGACTCAGCCCAAAGGTCAATGACTTCATGAATTAGCATCATGTTTTAGTTTGGCCACCCCTAGCCTACACCTACACCAGACAGCATTGTTCGCCGAGGTAGGCGGTGGTTGGGCATACGTAATACAAGTCCTGACGACTTCAGCTGATGAAGATTCGGAACTTCAATTGATTTACCATATGATTATCTAGTACTTTATTCCTAACCCGCATATTGCTTACTCGGTGGTCCTAGCAAACACCAGCAATGTTTCTAAAGCATCTATCAAAATTAAAAATAATAGATAAGCAATTCGAAATTTTTCAAATCTGCCCGTGAAGTCACCTCTGTATCAGTAAAACATAACAGCGTTTAACAAGTAATCAATGTCTTTATCCAGCATCAACGATCATATATTTACTATCGACTAACTATTTACGTAAATGGCGGTCAAATGATCAGTTTATGCAATAAAGTGGGGTTGTGGTCTTAATGTCTATAACTTGGTCCACGTTAAAATTCCAAAACTATGGGTCCTTCCTTTGAAAGTTGGCCGTGAATGCAATTTTATGAAAATACTAACTGGTGAAAACCGCTTTAATAGTAGTAACTTTGAACAAACACGAAATAACTAAATCTTATTTACCCACTAAATAATTTCTTCAAAAACTATTTTCTCCAAGTGGGATTGTGACTGGCAAGTGGAATCCAGGATACAAGTTCATCCTAATACCTATGCTCCCGTTGCATAAGTGTGACTGTCTAGACTAAGGAGTCTAGTGGTGAACACGGTGGCGTTTGGCACGAAACGGACTGAATCCGAATCCCACTATAAACATCAACATTGGGATGCAGGTACATCCAGCCGATGAGTCCCAAATAGAACAAAACGCGCGTCCTGGACTTCAAATATCAGTCACAATCCTACTTAAATAATACTTGTGAATAATCGCTATATCGAAGCGATCCGCTCGGAGGCTGACCAGCCTCAGTCCATAACAAATCAACGGGAGGAAACAAGTTCATCCCAAAAACTATTTTCTTTAGAAAAAGCAATTATATTTTATCTTTACGTTTATTTGCTTTCATTTATGTGGAGGTTTCTTGGGGGTATTTTGTTTAATCAGTCTCCATTTTACCATTTTCTGTAATTTGTGAATCCATCGCAACTGCTTCAGGCCATTCCATATTACTGTGATCAATAGTTAGTTTTCTAGATTCTTCCATTAATCGTCCTATAAAATAACATGAACAAAAGTTTATATTTGACGTTAATTAATCTACAAATTATTAATATCAGACAATCTATACAATTTTATGGCATGAATATGCAGTCGTTACCCGTGGCAATCGTAAGCTACAAGTCGAATACATTAAATTTCAATGCATTGGAAGTAGATGCCACTCTTAACACATCATGTCTACTTAGTTTTTACGGTTTCTAACTTTTCCTATTTTCTAGTCAGTACTCAGAATACAATTTAATCAAATATGAGATTAATTAGTAAACTTCACGGTAATTAGATTACAGAGCACTTATTTAAATAAAATTATTAATTAATACTTAACAGCATTATTCCCATCATAATTTACACTAGTGTAGATAACTTAAAACACAATTCTCGTAAAATGATTTCGTGCTACAGCATTGATAAACATAAAGACTAAACAAAAATAATAAAAAAAATAATGAGAGATGAACAATAAATGTGAAACACACCTTTTGATATATCGTCTATATCATTATGAGTAAAGAGTAACGAGAAACCTCCATGATTAAGAATTCGTAGTAGTATTTGAGCTGTACAGCATACTTCATCCTAGTATTTCAATATTATTATGATAAGAATAATGCAGAGATAGATGAAATAAAAATAACAACAAAATAGTATGCTTTGCGTTGGATAACAATAATACTTAATTTATTTCATAGACACATACTTTTAGAACAATCGTATTCTTGGTTTAAGTGATCAGTTATTCTGAAACAATGTTAGATCTTAAATAAATAAGTATCATGTGCTTCAGTTGCAACAATTTACACAGAGATAGAGAGGAACTAAGCAAAATAAAAATATGTTTAAAAGTCAAATAATAGTAGAAATAATTGAACGACTATCAGGATCAAAACGTTTTTATTGGGATTTGTGAAGAATGTTGAAATTGAAGTTTAACATAAGCACTGAATAGTCACCCCACCTTGATAAAGGATTCCTGAATATTGTGCAGTAACAACCCTATTAGAGGTCGAACCTGAGACCTTCAGGTTCTAAGGCAAGCGATTAACCTTTAGATAACTAACTTCAGTAAACATTCGATATTACTTGATCTCATTGAATGTAACTGGCAGCTAACTACTTGTAGTATTCTCATTACTAAGTAATCTGAATTTTGATCAAGAATTAACACGGTAAAAACACTATCAGTAGTATTGGTATCGTATTGAGCTAACTGGCAATCGAAATCCATACAGTCCATAGACAGACCTGGAGTATATTAACATGCGTTTACATATAACTACCGTAAATACAGGTAAGCTTAAAAAGTAAGAATGAGAAGAATTATTGATGAGTAACAAATGTGAAGGTTACAATAACATCGTACCCTAGGGCAATGTAGTAAAGGAATATAGTATATGCTTGCACTTACAGGGTACTACTGAGATCTTTGATTCTGATATCACGAATCGGTACGAGTTAGACAACCACTGAAAACCAGGAAGCACCGGACAGACGTTCCGTCCGAGTATGAGACTCTTCAGTAGTGCACATACACGATCACGCGAGCGCAGTGTCAGCTCACTAGTGACTATCTTACGAAGGTAATTCCTAAAGCTCCAATGAGAAGCCGAGATGAGTGAAGTTCAATTACACCGAGTATAAAGTAGTTATCCACAAATGGCATTCGATGAGGTCGTGAAAATATATAACAAATTAACTGAGTTAGGAATGCCAACGGTCGGAAGCTGGATAAGTTGTCTAATAGTTAAGTAATGGCTGTGAAGGTTCAAAGTCAGAGATATACAGAAAGCGAGTTACAACGTAGAACTAGATGCATGCGTACGTCAGTTCAAGTTGCCATTCCTGAATTAGCAGATAGAGATTAAATCGTCGAATCAAATCCCAGAGTAGGGAAGGTAGTAGCAGAGTCAGTATTCATGGAAGGGAATAGAGACCGAGAAGATTTAAGAAAATATGATTCAGTAAAGAGAAAATTATAATAAGTTTAGAAACTTAGGATTTGGAGGAAGACAAGGAATGGATGCACCTGCGCCATTGCCAACGATTTTGAGCCATATCACCCAAAGTCTCTAACCATTTATTACGAGCATCACGCGGACCCCAACCAGGTAGTTTGCACCTATTGACATGGCTCAGCCCAATTGTCAATGTCTTCATGGACTGGTGCCATGTTTTGGTTTGGCTGCCCCTAGCTTTCTTCAAGCCTACCACCTCCACACCAGACAGCATTGCTCGTCGAGGTAGGCGGTGGTCAGGCATACGTAACACATGTCCTAACCACCTTAGCTGATGAAGATTTAATACTTCATCAATAGACTTACTGTATCTACCTAGTACTCTATTCCTAACCCACGTATTGCTTACTCGGTGGTCCCAGAAAACACGAGCAATGCTTCGAAGACAGCTATGATCGAATACCAGGAGCCTACGAATATCCTCTATCCTTAATGGCCATGTTTCGCATCCACAAAGTAAGACGGACAGAACTACTGCACAGTAAACGCGTCATTTGGTCAGTAGTCAGATGTCTCGCCTACGCCACATGTGACGCAAATTCCCAAAACCTAATCGGGCCTTATGTATACGCGTAGAGACTTCAGCAGACACCAGACCGTCAGGACTGATGAGGCTGCCAAGATAAGTGAAGCGGTCAACACATTCAACTGCCTCACTCCCTATCACTAAATTCGGTGTCGAATCAATCCAATCCTGAAGTAACATTTTACATTTGGGTGGAGAGAATCGCATCCCAAACATCCTTACATTCTTGTTTAAGGTAGTCAAAAGATTCTGCATTTTATCAGCATCTTCACCTAAGAGAACTATATCATCTGCATATTCTAAGTCAGCTAGTTTATCTCCTGGAAGGAGGTCAACCCCGGAGAAGTCAGACGATGAGAATGTCAACTCTAAAAGCATGTCAATGATAAAATTAAATAAAAATGGGGAAAGCGGACAACCTTGACGAACACCACTTGAGGTAATCAGTTCCGACGACAATCCGCCATAAGCTCTCAGTCGACACGTGGTGTTCAACTAGAGAGCTTGTATAAAGTTAATGTACTTCTCTGGTACGCCTTCAATGACAGATATTGCCACATAACCATACGATCGATAGAGTCAAATGCCGCCTTAAGGTCAAGGAATATAACTATTGTTGGACGTCTAAAAGTGTGCCTATGTTCGAGAACCTGGCAAAGTGTGAATATTCGGTCTAAGGTTCAAACCTTAAAAGCTCCAATATGTAGTTTAGTGCGACGTTTCAGGAGACCAGGAATAACGTTTTGTGAACTCAAACCATTAGCATTAGAGGCGTGAGGTGATAAAGTTAGGCTAGACGGGTTAATCACGGGAATAAGGGAGTTATTGAGAATTGAGGGTGGGATTTGACCTCGAACAAAATGATCTCTTGTGCTGTTAGAGGTATGAGGGCGGTTTTCACTTCCTGGCTGCCCACACACAATGGATGGGTATTACTTCCTGAGGTACCTGAAAAGGAAACTGGATTAGTATTGGTCATAGTGACCTGGAAGCGCGATCGCAAAGCCCATGGGGCAACTGCATGAGGCCGATCACGCACGACCTTGTTATGGGATGTTTTCGAGGTGTTAGCTCCGTTCTTTAAAAGGCCTTACTGCCGGAGACGGAAATCCGTGGAGTAAGGTGAGGTGTGACATTTTTAGGGACGACCTTTTCTAACCCCTTCCTTCCTTTGTGAAAAGGCAGCATAGATGCAGACGCTGGTTATCCGAGGGAAACACCTTACTGCTGTCACACCCGCTGCAGCCAGCAGTACGACTTCGCCCTCAGATCTTAGGTTGCTGCCTTTAGTCTTATCGCTCTCCAACAGACCTGCTTGGCATGGTAGGACCTAGAGGAACAAGCGTTCCAGCCAATATAGCTCGGTTGGGTCATCACGATAGGCAAGCCCGACCACCACGTCAAGGTAGCAGCTACGGTCGGGTGGACTCAGCTACTAGTGGGGTTGTGGATAGACACTGTCGAATTCAATACGAGAATAAAACAAGCGTTTAGTCTTCTATTACTTTTACTGATTGTTTAGGTCACGAACATGGGGCCAGAATAGGTCCGGATGCATACTGCATTTGCTCGAAGTTGCCTGACAATCAGACGAAACGTAAAACCTAAGAGTTCATCGGCCTATGTAGCCACACCACAACGGAAAAACCAAAATGAAAACTTAAGTAGTAGTGATATTAATGATAGTAAAGGTATTAGGTATTATAGAGAACAACTCAAGAGAAAAGGATGGATTCGAAGGATAAGGTATGAAATATAAGGAAAGGCAAAACGTGAAGACATCTACGACACTGCAACGGATTCTAAAGCAAATCACTCAACGTCTTGCCTGTAAAAATGGCCTGCGCCTGATATTCAGGAAATAAATTATTATTATTAATGGTAATAATAGTCTTGTGGATCTCAACAAAAATGGCTCAGAACAACAGTTGATGTGCTGAGGTCATCTGTGCACAAAGGTGGATTGCTAAAACTTAGAAACAGTTGTGTTACTACTCACTTTTCAAGTGATTCCAATTCTTCATAAAATAATAGCGAAAAAAACTATAGATTCTAACCTGCTCAGTAAAAGACATAAGTGAATGAAGGCGTAGATTCCCTTGTTCACATGGATCAATTAGACCTGTACTATTAGGAAGAAGAAAACCGCTCGCCAACAGGTGTAATACACGTCTAGTAAAAAATATATTAAATAGAACAAAAATATAGACCATTTTTATTCAAGTTATTAATTAGAACTTAAGGTGGCGACTTCATAAATCACTTAAATAATTTATGGTAAGTATAACCCTACAGTATTTTATCACGCATTTTAGTTAGCATCACTAGCCCATTATACAAATGATGTCGTAATAAACGAATATTTGGAGTATAACTTACATTTACTGATTAATTAAAATAAGTAGATTTATGTATCAAAAAACCTTTTAGAACTTAATGTGCAAATTATTTACTTAGCAGATTCATATTAAAATAGTTCTGAATAAACAAATGCATAAAGCTGTGTGGATGAAATTTTGTACTATAATTATTGCACGGTAGCTAAAATCATTTACTATTAGGTTCTTGGAATTAATGAAACAAAAAGACTTTGAGATTAAGACCTAGTCGAAGAGACTTTACTTAATGAAGCGATTGTACAATATTTAACAGAGATTAACTATGTCACCTAACGTTACATTCCTAGTTTAGATACAATAGTAGAGTGTACATTCATTAAGCTGCATCTAGTTAGGTATCAGAGCACAACGATTGAGTTTTTTCCCAATCCAAAATGAAGTAAAATCAAAGTTAAGAATGCAGAATACTTTAGACCTCTGAGTATAGGTAGATTAGTCTACTGCTAATGAACTTGCTTTGTACTGTAACTGTAACCTACTTCATAAGAGCAAGAAACCTCATTGATCTGCAACGCTCCTTGAACATAAATTTCAGAGGTGTGAGATGGATGTGCAACTATAAGCTGACCTGTTTTTGCGAAGCAGGATGCACAATATCACAAAATGAACTCATTCGAAACGCATTTCTCAGTACTGTCCTGCCTGGTTTCCAAAAGGAGAATAACAACTCAATTCTAAAACATCTTTTATAATTGATTATTCATTTAATCATGTCTGAATTATGTCAACGCATCTTCGAAGATAGTGACAGCTTTACAAACAAAATACCAAGCTTAGAAAATACAATTTCAACAAAATGTTGTAATGCACTAAATAGCTTTTATAAGGAGCAATGTGTAAACCAAAAGGCAGAACGCACTATGTATGGTCCCATAATATCTATCTTTTCGAGAAGCATATAACACATTGTCTATCATACGTATTATACAATAAAACAAAGTTAGCGAGCGTAAAACTGACCTAAAATTTGAAGAATTTGGGATGACAGTGGCATTTAAGGAAAATTCTCTTAACACGTTTTATAAAATGGGTCAATATCAGAAACGTAATTCCGATACCATCAATATCAAATATTAGAACTTACCTGAATGCATGATTAAGTGGCAATGGTTGGCGTGATGGATTATTCATTACAACATAATGAGCCTTAAAAACAAATGAGCATATGTATTGTGTAAATTCAAAGTCAACTCACTAATAAATCTATCAACCAGGAATTCATATGGCTGAAACCGCGAAAACGCCGTCGAAAATCTTTCAAAATACGAATTAAAACCTTCACACTAAAAATGAATATTTAAACGTAAATAACAATTAGGTACGTAGTATGTGTAGCATTTTCTTCTGCCCACCTTAAATGTCGAATTGAAGCCAATGCAGTCTTTTGGGCAATTGGATTAACTGAAATAAAAAGAAACGGTGAAAAGGATAATTTAGTGTCTACGATATGTCGTGTTGAGCTAAAAATTTAAGATGTTCATTTCAGTTTAAAACTACTTAGAAATCAATACTCATATCATAACCTCCTCGATAAATAAACCACAAATCGCCAAACTTCGGAGAGAGCATTCTACAATTAAGAAACTAAGTTACCACCAAATGTTTGGCAAATTGCTTTACAAAACAGTATGAAATAATAGAAAGTACACAACAAGACAATTAGCAATGCTAACGTAAGGAGCAGTGGATTAGTGAACCACTCACAATTTTATCAATAGGTCTCAAGTTTGGACCTCCTTTCATCCATTTCTTAGTTGCCATTAAAGCAGTGTGGTTCAGCGCAGATTGCATAAACCTGTATGTACTTCAGTAGGTTACATTGCATAACCAGTGTAGGCCATGGAACAAATATGAATCAAGTTGATCCAAATTACAACTTGATTAATAGAATTTGATCATCACTAAAGACACACAACACGATACAGACTACTACTAAGGAATCACAGGTTAATGCAGCCAGCATGTTTCTACAGGTAAGTAGCGACCTAAACAACTCAGTGGCTACGACTCTAAGAATGTCACTTTTGATTATCATAGTATATAATCTAACCAGTTATATTTACCGACTACTATCAAGTGTTAGTGTCGGATTTAGTTGTAATTGTCATACTACTCAGGAGTAGTTGAGAGTTTATTGCATAATTTGTAACTTGCATTTCATTGGTCAGTTTTGTCCGAACTTCCTAGACATTGTTTCCTATTGGTTGGAACAGTGTTTGTCTGGCCGGCCATTTTTGTTTGGCATTAAATTTGAGTGCTTTGTGCATAAAGCAGATTGTTGTAACCGTTTGTTGTTGTTGTTGTTGCTTAATCACCTTGAATGTAAGTGACGAGTAAATTAATAATTATTTGTTGTAGAACCACATTAGATATTTATATTTGTTCCAATATAAATATTCCGAACAATCAAGACAGTCTTTTGACTTTATCGACTTCGGGTGCGTTATTCCGGTGAATTCAACGCGATGTCAGGTGAAACCTACAGTTATTCAAGTTTACTGCGTCAACAACAACAGCATCTAGAAGATAGCATGCCAGATTTATCCGTTCAGTTAGAAAAGCATGAAAGTCCTGATTTGTGCGGCCAAAGAAGCTTACATGAGAAGCAACTGGAGATAGAATTGGCAAAGCTAAAGATACAAGTTGAAAAAAGAATTGCGTTGGAGATGTTACTACGAGAAGGATGTCCCCAAAATTCTAGAGAGAACACGAAATGCGACACATGTGCCATAACGAACCGTGCAGAAAGATACTTCGAACTGCCAAAGCCAGAAGTAAGAAAATTTGACGGAAATCCAAAGGAGTATTGGATATTTATGACAGAGTTTCAGAAGGTTGTAGAGCAAGCAACAACTGATGACGCCATACGCCTGAATTACTTAATCCAGTTCTGCACAGGTAAGGCGAAAGACTCGATAAAACATTGTACTATAATGAATGGCACAGATGGCTTTATGTTAGCTAAGGATATTTTAAAAAGGAAATTCGGTCAGAATTACATGGTGGCTAGGGCCTTTATAGATGAAATAATTGACGGACCACCGGTCAAGAACGATGACTCGTCAGCGTTGGCTGACCTTAGTCAAAAAATGCAAACATGCGTCGTGACGTTGAAACAGTTAGGTTACCAGTCCGATTTAAATGCAAGTAGAACACTAGAAGCTATTGTGGCAAGGGTGCCTTCGAATCTTCGATTTAAATGGGCGGAGACAGCAGTAGAATATATGAAACAAGGCAGAGAGCCTGCCTTTGAAGACTTAGCTAGGTTCGTCGAGGAACGTGTCGATATAATGTGCACGAGATATGGGGAACTTGCAATGAATCTAAAGTCAGATAAACGAGTTCGGAACGTTGTTCCTCATCAACCATCGAGTACGAAGAAGAACGTGTTCGCATTACATTACTCGCCTTCGAATCAACGAAGTGAAAGGTATTTGGCTTGCATAGTATGTAAAGACAACCACTTTGTCGACCAATGTCCAACATTGTTATCGCTTGAAGTAGATAAAAGGTTAAATCTAATCAAGGAGAAAAAGTTATGCCGTTTGTGTTTAAAGGCTAACCATGTAGCAGAGAATTGTAGATTGCGTAGAGGATGTACAGTGGAGGGTTGTGGTGGTAAGCACCAAACGCTGTTGCATGTTATGAATGACGTCTCACAACCCAACACCAATGTAATTACCAATTACGTCTCGAAGTCCCGAGAGACAAACGAGGAACCTAAGGTGGCACTCGCAGTGGTTCCAGTAATTCTTCGCCATTGTGACCGTACGGTAGAAACTTTAGCATTCTTGGATAGTGGCTCTGATTCGACATTGGTGCTGAAAGAAATCGTCGACGATTTAAGACTGCCCATGGAACATACCCATGTTCGGATAGAGACTATGAATGGTCACAGTGAAATGCAGACAAAGACAGTGCATCTAGAAGTTAGCTCATGCGAGTCTGATAATATAGTTTGTACAAAGAGAGCATATGCCGTTCCTAGTTTACCTAAGATTAAGCGAGTGGTACCAGATAAAAGGCAGCTTCGATTGTGGCAGCATCTGAAAGGTATAGACCTGAGGAGATGTGAAAATAAGCGGATAGGATTACTAGTTGGCTGCAATGTTCCTGAAGCACACAGGATTTTAGAACAAAGGTTAGGAAAGCCAGAGGAACCGTACGCGATAAGGACCATATTTGGTTGGACTCTGATGGGACCCCTCAGTACCCTTGTAACAAGTCACATAAAGCTTAATAATCTTAGTCTCTCAGAAATTGAAAGTACTCTGGAAAGATTCTACCAGCAAGATCTGTTAGAGGGAAGTCAGATTAAAGAAAAGGGTATGTCGATTGAAGATCGAATAGCACTTGGAATCATGGAAAAGTCTATTACGCTGAGAGGTTGTCATTATTGTATACCACTACCGTGGAAAGATTCACAGTTAGCCTGGATAGATAATAAGTCGTATTGTTTACATCGTCTGAACGCTTTACGCAGACGATTGAGTACCTCCGAAGACTTAACTAGACGCTACTCCGCTGTAATGAATGATTACCTTACGAGAGGATATGCAGAAATCGCACGTCCACTAAAGGATAGGTCTAACGTATGGTACCTACCGCATCACCCTGTCGTTCATCCAGCAAAACCAGAGAAAATCAGAATCGTGTTCGATTGCGCCGCTAAACATGGAGGACGATCACTAAACGACAGGTTACTCTCTGGTCCTGATCTTACTAATTCTCTTTTGGGGGTTATTCTCAGATTTAGACAAGAAAAAGTAGCCGTAATGGCTGACATTGAAGCAATGTTCCATCAGGTCAAAGTACCCGAACACGATAGGGACGCTCTGCGTTTCTTGTGGTGGACAAATGGAGATTTTACTAACAATCCTGAAGAATTTCGCATGACAGTTCACCTGTTTGGGGCGACATCTTCCCCCAGCTGTGCTACGTTCGCGCTTAATCACACCATCGAAGATAACAAAGAAAGTTATGACAAGGAAGTTTATGATATAGCTACACGCAGCTTTTACGTAGACGATTGTTTAGTTAGTACTCCTAATACGGAAACAAGTTACCGGATAGCGACTCAGTTGAAGAGCATGTTATCGAAGGGAGGATTCAACTTAACTAAATGGGTTACTAACGATTCAGCACTAGCTCAGTTGCTGCCTGAGTTTAATTGTATCGGGCCGTCCGTACAGATCGGCCACGACGATTGCACTACCTATCGGGCTTTGGGCATAAGTTGGAATATAGGCGATGACACTTTTCGTTTTTACGTCGGTGTTGTCAATGAACCTGTTACACGCCGTAGCATTTTATCATTCGTCGCCTCTATATTCGATCCCATGGGCTACTTGGCACCTGTTATTCTCCCAGCGAAGCTTATTCTTCAGAAACTATGTAAAATGAAGCTTTCTTGGGATGGTTTAGTAGTGGGAGAAGAATTAAAGGCGTGGAAAAAATGGCAAGAAAGTCTTACTCACGTAGAAAAGATAGCATTACCTCGGTCACTAAATGTAGCCGAAAGTAGAGAAGTTGAACTACACATGTTTAGCGATGCTTCCAATAACGGATACGGAGCGGTTGGATATCTACTGCTGCTAAGGCAGAAATTTATTAAAGAATGTAGACTGATATTTGCTAAAGCTAGAGTAGCGCCTATTAAAGTTGCAAGTACGCCACGTTTGGAACTAGCGGCAGCAGTTTTGTCTGTGAAGATCTCAAAGCTCATACAAACAGAGATGACTATCACCATACTTAGAACGATTTATTGGACTGACTCCCTCGTGGTACTCCATAGTATAAACAATGCTTCTAAGAGATTCCCTACGTTTTTTGCTAACAGGTTAGCTTACATACATGAACAAACAAGACCGTCAGACTGGTGTTATGTTAGCTCTAAACTCAACCCAGCAGATTTGCTTTCCCGAGGAGTCAGGCCAAACCAAGAACGGAAAATGAAACGATGGCTTAGCGGTCCAACCTTTCTAATGCATGGAGATGTCCAGCAGAGACAACATCGATGCACCAGCGTATGCTCTTACGTGAATTATATGTTAGCAGAGAAAGGTTTGCATCCGAATGATAATCAGCCTACGTTTTTGAGTCGACTAGAAGATGTAAATTCATGGATGAAATTACAACGAATGGTTGCTTGGCTTACGCGTTATAAACATTTCTTAATGAATAAACCAACTACTCAACAACACCTTACGGTCGCAGAGTTGAGAGCAGCGGAGCTCGACATTATTCGTCTGGCGCAGAAGGAATATTTCAGTGATGCACTCAAGTTATTGGATCCTGTATCGTACTTGATGAATCAAAATGAAACCGGCAGAACTATTAAAGCAACACTGTGCAAGTTTTCAAGCCCACTACGTCATTTGAAACCGATTATGGTTAACGGAATAGTAAGAGTCGGCGGACGCTTACAGCACTCATGTCTACCTTTCGAAGTAAGGCATCCAATTATACTACCTCACAACCACTTTATTGCTCGTTTGATTATTAAACATTACCACAAAATGAACGGACATGTGGGCGTGAATTATTTAATTTCGACAATCAGAGAAAGATATTGGATTATAAAAGCAGCAAAAACCATTAAGTCGGTGCTCAGGAACTGTTATAAATGTCGTAAATGGTTCTCCCAGCCTTGCCAACAGGCTATGGCACCTCTACCAGGAGATCGTTTCATACACCATTGTAATCCATTCACGGTGACAGGCGTCGATTATTTTGGACCACTGTTTGTGAAACGCGGACGGACTGTGGAAAAAAGATACGGCTGCTTGTTCACTTGCTTCTGTTCAAGAGCGGTTCACCTAGAGATATCTAATACTCTACACACAGATTCTTTCCTATGTGTTTTCAGCCGATTTGCAGCGCGTAGAGGTTATCCACAGCGCCTGTATAGCGACAACGGCAGCAGCTTTAAAGGTGCAGAAAAGGTGATAAAGAGTTTAATAAGTGCTTGGAACCAAGAAAAGATATCAAGAAACCTTGCCACCCACAACTGTGACTGGATATTTAACCCTCCAAAGGCTCATCATCGAGGAGGAATATGGGAACGAATCATCAAAACCATAAAAAGAACATTAGTAGTCATTCTAGACGAGCAACTGATCACCGACGAGATACTACACACAACGTTAGTGGAGATAGAGAGAATTTTGAACGACCGCCCTATAGTGAGGATGATCGAAGACGTTGACGGAATGCAAGCACTTACACCCAGTATGTTACTATTACCTAGAGGAAGCGAACCAGCTTGCATCGATGAAGGTGACTATACTACAAGATACAACAAAAAATGGCGACAAACTCTGCATTTAGTTGATATTTTCTGGAAAAGGTGGTTGAAATTATACATTCCAACGCTCCAGTCAACGTAACGATGGCACCATTCCAAGCCTAATTTGAAGGTTGGGGACTTGGTATTGATGATAGAACATACACGTTCAAGAGGGCAATGGCCGAAGGCGGTTGAAACAGCCACGGAGGAAGGGACCGACGGTTTAATTCGCGAGGTGACATTAAGAACAGCTAACGGGATAGTGAAGAGAGATGTACGACAACTATGCAAGTTAGAAGGAGAAGTTGAAGAATCCCCGAACTCTGAACAGCCAGGAACACCCGGGGATTCTCCAAACTAGGGGGGCAGTGTCGGATTTAGTTGTAATTGTCATACTACTCAGGAGTAGTTGAGAGTTTATTGCATAATTTGTAACTTGCATTTCATTGGTCAGTTTTGTCCGAACTTCCTAGACATTGTTTTCTATTGGTTGGAACAGTGTTTGTCTGGCCGGCCATTTTTGTTTGGCATTAAATTTGAGTGCTTTGTGCATAAAGCAGATTGTTGTAACCGTTTGTTGTTGTTGTTGTTGCTTAATCACCTTGAATGTAAGTGACGAGTAAATTAATAATTATTTGTTGTAGAACCACATTAGATATTTATATTTGTTCCAATATAAATATTCCGAACAATCAAGACAGTCTTTTGACTTTATCGACTTCGGGTGCGTTATTCCGGTGAATTCAACGCGATGTCAGGTGAAACCTACAGTTAGTGGGATACATTTCTGATTAGGCCACTGCGGTTACACTCATCAATCGTCAGAGACACCTCTAATCCAGCTTCTTTTTTAGGTACCTCAATAAAAAAACCACTACGGTGTGGGCCAAAGGGAAGTGATAACCGCTCTCATATCACTAACAGCACTCAACAACACCGAGTTTATAATTAAATTCCTCCAATTTCAAATATTTCTTCAATCTCTACTTTCAACCTTAAGTCCCTATCGTCAACTTCCTCCACGTGCCTCTAGTGCCGACGACCCGAATCCACAAAATACTGTCCCAGGTCGAACACAACCATGCCCTTAACTGTACATTTAAGTCTTCAATGTACGAACCCCATATCGAACCGGGTGGCAGGCACCTATATATAAGACATTAGAATCTCGTACCACAGATGTATGCTGTTTCACTGAAACAAGTATACAGGATCCTAGCGTGATCATTCATTTGACCTCATCTAGCCAATATGAAGAACTTACGCGATACATTGCAAAATGTTACTTCAGAATTGGCTTGTTTCAGTGCCGAAATAAGTGGTAGGGAGCGGAGTAGTGGAACGTGTTGTCCGCTTCATTTAACTTGGTAACTTTATCAGTCCTGACGATCTGGTGTCTAGTAAAGTCTCGGCTCGATTGGTTTTTGCAAATAGGCGTCACTTGTGGCGTAGGCAAGACATCCGTCTATTAACCAGAGAACGCGTTTACTACACAGCAGTCCGTAATAATTTATGGATGTGAGACATGACCCTTAAGGATAGAGGATATTCGTAAGCTTCTGGTACTCAATCACAAATGTCTTAGAAGCATTGCTGGTGTTTTCCTAGGACCACCGAGTAAGCAATATGCGGGTTAGGAATAAAGTACTAGATAATCATATGGTAAATCAATTGAAGTTCCGAATCTTCATCAGCTGAAGTCGTCAGGACTTGTATTACGTATGCCCAACCACCGCCTACCTCGGCGAACAATGCTGTCTGGTGTAGGTGTAGGCTAGGGGTGGCCAAACTAAAACATGATGCTAATTCATGAAGTCATTGACCTTTAGGCTGAGTCATGTTAATAGGTGTGGAATACGTGGTCGAGGTACTCGTGATGATCGTAACCAATGGTTAGAGACTTCGGAATGGTGTAGGTGCATCCATTCCTTGTCTTCCTCTAAATACTAAGCTTCTGAATTCATAATAATTTTCTGTTTGTTGAATTTTACTTTTTAAATCTTCTCTTCGATCTCTAATCTTTTCCAACTAACTCTATTACTACCTCCACTACTCTGCGATTTGGTCCGACAATTTTATCTCTATATGCTAATCAGAGCATGGCAACTTGAACTAATGTACACATGTACGAAGTTCTACGTTGTACCTAATTGACTGATGCTATATACCCTTCTCTGGTTTGGCGACTCGACAGCCGCTACTAGTGAACTTGCCGGCATAGGTGTATATAACTAGGTTTCTCCCTACTCTCCCACTAACTGCAGCCTAGATGAAGTGGAAGATGGACTTTAAAGAAGGCTTTCTGAACTTCTTCGTGAGGTTAGACATTCAGATTTGGCGCTAATAAATAGTAGATGCTTTAAACGCCCAAGTAGATAGCTTAAATCAGACTTAAAGACAAATAGGTGGGTATTTATGTGTACCAGTTTAGTGAACGGACAACGGTGACTGTCTGCTCCAAATACCCTCACACAATTGTTTGCTCCTAGCAAGTACCAACTTTAAGTATAAAGAATGACATCGTCGAACATGGCGACCTCGCAAACCTACTCAACGATGGATTTAAATAGACCATAGCTCCATTAGTCACTAACTCCGCCTGTAGCTCTCCTAGGGTTAGGCATGGGGCTAGCATTCCCATCCCGTAAAACCCAAGCTTGCTAAAAAAACGCTAACCAGATTAAACAAGCTCTATCAATCACTGTTGAAGAGACTCGGTAGTGAATTGTCAGTCATTCTGGAGTACATCTAGGGATTCTGGTTATGCTCTAATACGAGCACGCATCTACTTGCATCTTTTAAAACACAAAAAGCCAATTAGAATTCAGTCAGGGGATGAGAAAGACAGGAGTAAATTCCAAGAACTGAAGGGTCACTTAGGCAATTATAACGACATGACACTCCTGGAAGCGGAAGCGCATACTTGTCGCCATCAACGTTGTCCATTACCCCATCTTGCTTAATTTCCTAACAAGTTTGCTGCTGAAAATAACTGTCATCGTCTGAATTTTCAGGAACCGATCTCATACGAGTAGGTCCATTAATTGACTGAGAAAACACAGATGACATAATCCTGTTTAGAAAATATGCTGACAAAATGCGGTCTTTTGATGGCATTTAGTAACAATGTAATCATGTTCAAGATGCATTTACATGCTCCCCCCCCCTCGACTAAATGTAGACATTTGCATTATAATTGGTCTGCGTCAACACATGAACTAAAGGAAGGGAGTGAAGTAGTTGAGTGTGTTGACAATTGAATTTATCTTGGAAGTTTAATTAGCCCTGATGGGTTAGCATTAGACGAAATCTCAGCACGGATTCAAAAAGCCCAACGGCAGCTGCTACCTTGACGTGGTGGTGGGGTTTGCCTATCGTGATGACCCGACCGAGCTATATTGGCTGGAACGCTTGTTCCTCTAGGTCCTACCATGCCAAGCAGGTCTGTTGGAGAGCGATAAGACTAAAGGCAGCAACCTAAGATCTGAGGGCGAAGTCGTACTGCTGGCTGCAGCGGGGTGTGACAGCAGTAAGGTGTTTCCCTCGGATAACCAGCGTCTGCATCTATGCTGCCTTCTCACAAAGGAAGGAAGGGGTTAGAAAAGGTCGTCCCTAAAAATGTCACACCTCACCTTACTCCACGGATTTCCGTCTCCGGCAGTAAGGCCTTTTAAAGAACGGAGCTAACACCTCGAAAACATCCCATAACAAGGTCGTGCGTGATCGGCCTCATGCAGTTGCCCCATGGGCTTTGCGATCGCGCTTCCAGGTCACTATGACCAATACTAATCCAGTTTCCTTTTCAGGTACCTCAGGAAGTAATACCCATCCATTGTGTGTGGGCAGCCAGGAAGTGAAAACCGCCCTCATACCTCTAACAGCACAAGAGATCATTTTGTTCGAGGTCAAATCCCACCCTCAATTCTCAATAACTCCCTTATTCCCGTGATTAACCCGTCTAGCCTAACTTTATCACCTCACGCCTCTAATGCTAATGGTTTGAGTTCACAAAACGTAATTCCTGGTCTCCTGAAACGTCGCACTAAACTACATATTGGAGCTTTTAAGGTTTGAACCTTAGACCGAATATTCACACTTTGCCAGGTTCTCGAACATAGGCACACTTTTAGACGTCCAACAATAGTTATATTCCTTGACCTTAAGGCGGCATTTGACTCTACCGATCGTATGGTTATGTGGCAATATCTGTCATTGAAAAGCGTACCAGAGAAGTACATTAACTTTATACAAGCTCTCTAGTTGAACACCACGTGTCGACTGAGAGCTTATGGCGGATTGTCGTCGGAACTGATTACCTCAAGTGGTGTTCGTCAAGGTTGTCCGCTTTCCCCATTTTTATTTAATTTTATCATTGACATGCTTTTAGAGTTGACATTCTCATCGTCTGACTTCTCCGGGGTTGACCTCCTTCCAGGAGGTAAACTAGCTGACTTAGAATATGCAGATGATATAGTTCTCTTAGGCGAAGATGCTGATAAAATGCAGAATCTTTTGACTACCTTAAACAAGAATGTAAGGATGTTTGGGATGCGATTCTCTCCACACCGAAGTTAGTGATAAGGAGTGAGGCAGTTGGATGTGTTGACCGCTTCACTTATCTTGGCAGCCTCATCAGTCCTGACGGTCTGGTGTCTGCTGAAGTCTCTGTGCGTATACATAAGGCCCGATTAGGTTTTGGGAATTTGCGTCACATGTGGCGTAGGCGAGACATCTGACTACTGACCAAAGGACGCGTTCACTGTGGAGTAGTTCTGTCCGTCTTACTTTGTGGATGCGAAACATGGCCATTAAGGATAGAGGATATTCGTAGGCTCCTAGTATTCGATCACAGATGTCTTCGAAGCATTGCTCGTGTTTTCTGGGACCACCGATTAAGCAATACGTGGGTTAGGAATAGAGTACTAGGTAGATACAGTAAGTCTATTGATGAAGTAGTAAAAATTCATCAGCTAAGGTGGTTAGGACATGTGTTACGTATGCCTGACCACCGCCTACCTCGACGAGCAATGCTGTCTGGTGTAGGAGTAGGCTGGAAGAAAGCTAGGGGCGGCCAAACCAAAACATGGCACCAGTCCATGAAGTCATTGACAGTTGGGTTGAGCCATGTTAATAAGTGCAGACTACCTGGTTGGGGTCCGCGTGACGCTCGTAATAAATGGTTAGATACCTTGGGTGATATGGCTCAAAATCGTTGGCAATGGCGAAGGTGCATCCATTCCTTGTCTTCCTCCAAATTCTAAGTTTGTGAACTTATCATAATTTTCTCTTTATCCAATCATATTTTCTTAAGTCTTATCTCCGATCTCTATTCTCTTCCATTAATACTAACTCTGTTACTACCTCTCCAACTCTGGGATTTGATTCAACAATTTAATCTCTATCTGCTAATTCAGGAATGGCAACTTGAACTGACGTACGCATGTGCCAAGTTCTACGTTGTAACTGTCTGTCTGTCTATCCGTTTGGATTTTTCCAACTTACGTCACGTATGGAGTAAGTGAAATATCCGTCCCTTAACAAAACAACAAGTATATTGTGAAGTAGTCCGTTCCATCCTATCGTATGAATGTGAATAGTGGACACCAAGTACAGATGAAATTTGTAGGTTATCTGTATTCGATCATAAGTGTCTTTAAAAAACAACACTCCTGGAGCTTGCTTGGATCACCAGGTAAGTAATATAGCGTAAGGCGCTGGATATTAGAGAGGAGAAATTACGTCAGTTGATGAAGTTGTGAATCTTCATCGAATGAGGTGGCTGGGATCCCAATGGTTGAAGACTCTGGGTGACATGGCTGAGGATTGATCACAGTGACTCAAATGCATTTACTCAATGTCCTTCCTTAAACCAAGAGCTTAGAATTATTCCACACCTTTCTTTCTAAGAAGCAACTCTTTCCCTAGACTATATTCATTATATCCACTCCCTTTATTATTATTATTATTATTATTATTATTATTATTATTATTATTATTACTGAACTGTCTACTACTACTAATCTGGTGTTGATCTTGCTGTGCTGCTGAGGCGTGGTACCTTGAACCGATGCATACGTGTTAGATTCTATGTTGTACATACATACATACAGTTTTCTTATTTGCATGATATTCTACCGTTATTTCGAAATATATTTTGCTACTTGCTTGATTCGATTTGAGATCAAGTCAGAGATATTATCGTGTCGTATAATGCTAGACAGAGTAGAATGCAATGTCAAGTATGAAACAAACAGAATGAACATTTGTCACTTACTATGTATATCAGGATTTATTCGATTCAGGTTCATTGGAGTAGTAGTGACTAAAACTTGCACTACATAGTCTCCAGAAGTAACAGAAAATCCATAGCTTTCCAATCCAATTTTACAGTTTACGTATTCAGTTGATGACTTATTACTTGTCAGTTGGACACGAACAAAATTTGCTAAATTTTCTACAGCTTCAAGAGTCGGAAGTGTTCGAAACACACAGGTCAGGTCAGATATACATGAACCATTCAGCCAAGTGTTCAATTTAAAAGATCCAACTGAGCGAACTTGATCCAACTGCTGAAAGGACAAATTTCAAAAAATCCATGACATTTTACACTGGAATGAGAAAATGGTAAAACATGTACCGTTTCTATGACACCGCTTGACAAAGACGAGACTAAAAATAAAAGAAATACAAACACGAGAAACGACAGTTTGGTCTGGAATAGAGCATGTAGCTTTAGTAAACAGGTGTACTATTTTCAGTTTTTTCACAAAACATGTGTTGAGACTGTTAAGATTCTTACAACGGACCACATCTAGGAAGCCTGGTAATATAAGTAATCGGTAAACAAAATGTGCGGCTTAATATCAAGTTCATGAGTCTATGTACTAAGCTGCAAAACTACAACATATTATATAAAACAGTACTGCATTAGGACATAGCAGAACGGTTTTACTAGTATACTTATCTATTCATTGATTTATAAACATCACTAATTGTGGCTCACTGATCATGGAACAAATTAATATGCTGATGAAGTCAGAAAACTGATGAGCTCCTCATTTTTCTAAGACATGTACCAAGTTCGACGTTGTAACTGACTGACATTTTACTAAGAAAAGTTTGAAAGCTAAACCTAGGTGTTTTACTCATTAATGTATGTATGTACAATCAACATAGAACCTGGCACATGTGTGCATCAGTTCAAGTTGCCATACCACCATGGCACCGCAAGATCAACACCGCCACCATTAGTAGAAGTTACTTCAATAAAATAAAATAATAATAATAACAAGGAGTGTGAACACATAGAATATGGTTCAGGAAGCGTAGAAAAGAAGTTATGGAATAATTTAAAGCTCATGATTTAAGAGAGGACAATGAGTGAATACATTTGCGCCATTGTGACCGATTCTGAGCCATATCGCCTAGTGTCTCCAGCCATTTATTACGATCATCACGCGGACCCTAACCAGGTAGTCTACATCTACCTATATGGCTTAGACCAGTAGTCAAGGACTTCATGGACTGATGCCATGTTTTAGTTTGGCCACCTCTAACTCTCTTCCATCCTATTCCTATATCAGCCAGCATTGCGCGTCGGGGATGACGGTGGTTGGGCATACTTAGCACATGTCCCAACCACCTCAGTCGATGAAGATTCACAACCTCATCGACCGATTTACCACATTTGCCTAACACCCGTCGTCTAACCTCGTTATTACGTACTCGGTGATCCCAGCTGACGCGAGCGATGTTTCGTAGACATCGATGGTCAAAAACTAATAACCTTCGAGTGTCTTCTACCCTTATTAGCCACGTCTCACACCCATACAGTAAGACAGAGCGAACTGTTGCGCAGTACACTCTTCCTTTCGTTGAGACGAATATCTCGTCTACGCCATAGGTGACGTAAGTTGGGCAAAGTTAAACGAGCTTTTTGAATTCGTACTGAGATTTCGCCAGACACTAACCAATTAGGGCTAATCAGACTTCCAAGATAAGTGAAGTGGTCGACGTGCTCAACTACTTCACTCCCTATCTTTAGTTCAGGGGTTGACGAAAACCAGTCCTGGAGCAACAGTTTGCATTTAGAGGGGGAGAAACGCATTCCGAAAATGCTTGCACTGGAGCTTATTGCTGTTAAAAGCTTCTGCATCGTATCAGCGTCTTCGCCAAACAGGACTATATCGTCAGCATATTCTAAATCAATAAGTGGATCTCCTGGTAGGAGATCAATTCCTGGTGTTCTACTCATTAATGTGTGAGGTTAGATACATCGAGTGCTACACTGGAGAACAACATATATGAGTTAAGGATTAGAAACATTTCTGAGACCAGTGAACGCCGATAGCGAAGCACTTAAGGTAATATCTGGAGCTTAACTTCGTTAGTTAAGCATTCATAAAATATGATCATGAAATAATGATAATCATAACATACCCCAGATTCAAATATAGACGGATTTACAATAATATTGTCCAAAATTTCACATATCCTATTGCTTAAATTCGACAAAGCAAATTGAGAGTCAGAAGACGGGGTTAGTTTTGCATGATGATCTAACAAACATTGTAACAGCTTTTGATCATTAGAAGGAATGACAATATTGGGTTCTAACAGTACAATATCCAAAGGGTATTGTGCAATAAAAGGGCCTGTATGCAAGCTGATAGTAAAAATAAGGAGGAAAACGATTTACAAAAATATATGCTAACCAAATACTTTTAAAATCCAGATACAATAAGGAACCTATAGCTGCCTTGGAGTGCCACAGCACAATAGTCGGAGCGTATGTCCCTTCTCACAAATTAATTACTTATGTTTAGATATTTCTTATGTTCAATCTTTTACTGCCACTAATGCCACTAGGAGGTTACTACTAAGTTGATATTCATCATGATGACTGAGTATATTGTGTTAACTTGCGCTGATACGCACGCATCAAGCTCTACGCTATACTTGACAGTAATTATTTATTCAAATAGCTAACATTTGGGGCGGATGGGCATCAAAAATATATGCGTCACGTGATATTTTGAAAACAAGGACAACAATCTCCGGTGGACGTGAATTTTACGGCCGAACCAATGAGGAACGAAGGAAGCGCTTTAAGGTCACGGCGGACACTTGAAGGCATCATACTAACAATAAAGTGTTCGAGATTATATTAGTGACAATAATCTCGTTTTTCGTTTGCAAACTATGGAATTGTTGAGAAAATGATTAAATTGTCAATGTGGCAAGGAAATTGCAGTTTTCTACAAAACAAGGGACACGAGATGGCTGTTGATTTTGTTGTACTGATTGGTGGTGCAAAAGGTCCATCCGAAAGGAATCTGTTTTGCTCGTTCCAGGCTAGAATTGAAACAAATTCTCGTTTTAATAAACGGACGGGTGATTGGCATTAAAGTAACGACAGCCGCTTCATTTGCGGATGTTTCTGAAAAGACGGCAATCCAGTGATATGAATATTGCCGTGAAATATGTAGCTCTGTGGTATATCGGATAGAGCATTAAAAAAGGGACATTGTAAGAGGATTCGCGACAGATCGGCCGCTACACTTCTTCCTCTGGTAGAAATATACATATTACCCGGAACAATAATATGCAGTGACAATTGGGAAGCCTATTCGTACTATGGATCGCAAGGATGTTATGGAGCCATTTAGATGAATATTTATATAAAATGCATCGTGATATTAAGTCTGAGAAATTCGGAAATAACTTACATAAGTTTTTAGATGACATAAAAGCAATATATCCTGCATAATTTACCAATTTCAATCATAAATAATTTATTAGAAATGACGGATTTCTAATTGCATTTTGGGTTATAGTTAAGTTTTA
Organism: Schistosoma mekongi; assembly: GCA_034768735.1. NCBI lineage: Eukaryota > Metazoa > Platyhelminthes > Trematoda > Strigeidida > Schistosomatidae > Schistosoma > Schistosoma mekongi. The sequence continues at coordinate 3,331,939 of CM068308.1, forward strand.
ATATTATATGCATATAATTTAAGAGGATAAATACTTTGTAATTTACCAAAGACTTCCGTGGGGGAGGCATACTACAATGAGTCTGAGTTTAGAAATCTCTAATAAATCACTAAAATTTAGAGGAAATCGTCGGTTCTGATTTAGAGGGCTGTGGTTGGTTCATTTCGATTAAGTCTTCCATGGTCATTTTATAATCGCTCAAGTTCGGCCGTAAAAGTCATGTCTACCCAATCTCCTTTAGGTAAAATACTACAGAGGTAGCCACCCACAAAAAAGCCTGCATCGGTCTGTCTCCAGGCAGCAACATAGCCCACACAATTATGCCACTTAATAATCATGAGGAATACAAACTACGTTTTATACGACGAGCTGATATATGAAAACTATTCTCCGAGCATGCGAAAGATCCGATATTTGTCGCATGTATGTGTATCTACCGATTCGCCTGGAATTTATGAGTTAAGGTACATAGCCTGTAGTCACTGTTCGCTTTTAACATATTCTAACATGGATTCGCAAAAACAAGGGAAAAACAGTTAGGAGTTTCACGTTTAAACACTTAATTGAATAAGCTTACTTACCTAATCCACGTATGGATTTTGGGGTTGTTCACAGGATCCATTTTAAACCACCAAGCTTTTCCGTAGGCGGCTCTTTAGAGCTCTGATTACTTATGTGATGAAACCAGAGCTCCGCGTACAATATAAATTATCGTTGACTTAGCCCTGAGTTACTATCATTATTCATTTTATCAGTGATTGTTCATTTGCAAATATTTCCCTTCCTTCTCTGAAATTATCTCACGTCCCGTGGAATTTTTATTGATGTACTATCTTGTTTAATCAACCTAATAGTTTCAACCAATTTTTCGAGACGTAACCAATATAACTGTTTTGATCCGGTCGCACCTTTATTTAGTTTCAATTAACTAGTTATACACCCCACTTTTATTCACATCAGAAAAGTTACACGACATCATACTATGGCATTACCATACACATTAGGTAACTAAATTCGTTTATTGTGAACCTTAATACTATATCACTGTTTTGTAATTATTCATGTTCTTTATGAAATGTTTTTTCGAAAAAAATTACACCCAAGTATATGATTATGCAACTTGATAGTGCTTGCTGGAAAAAGGTCTCTTTAGTAAAATTCATAGGAAGGAATCGACCTTCTGCGTCCAATTTCTGAGATGGTATGTTGCCTGTGGAGAGTTCAGTATTAATCGTTTGACTGCGACGAAATTCCCAACTAGACTTTTAAAGACATGTAGTTTGTCAAGAAGAAGAATAGTAGGATACAAGATATGGTCAAACAAATCAGGCATACTGATGGAATCATGGTAGACGTATCCTCAGTCATTACTGGATATCCAAATACAATCGAAGCCATCTAATAACTGTTTAAATGACAAGTTTTTGTAAAGCTAGTGTACGAAATGACACCAACAAGTTATGATTAACCGAACTGCAATTTAGTTGCTAAGTTATATGGGATATTCGCCGGCAGTTGGAGAACCTAACAAGAGAAAATTGTGCTGAATATAAGTTCTATTTCCAAGATACCATAAAACCATTGATCTACACTACCTTCGGAAGCATTGAAAAGCGACTGTAAGTATTATGAAGTTCGTAGTCACTATATACGCAGCTCTATGAATGGCATTCTATGTGAATATAAGTTAAGAAGCCTAGCCATTTTGTATCACCAATCCAGCAGAACATTCAAACTGACCCAGTGTAAGACGTACGACGCATGAGTACTAACTTAGATTCTGCGTGTGTGATTCAGGATGATCTAGGGTTTCGCTCATAGTCGTCTTTTTCTTCACTTTTCTACCCCATAGATTTTTAACTATTCGTTCTAAGACCGCGTTCATCAGTTGCTGACCGAATGAACGAGAGATACCGAACCTGTTAACACTACGGAGTGCTTTACGATAGCATGAAACTAGAGTCCTGAAAAGACAGTTTTTAGTCTACCTTCGTAAATGTGTTTGCAGAATCATAGTTCCCCAGACGTGGTTGCCATCATCTAACACTTGTCTCTTGAATTTTATAAATTTGGAGATTTCATTCAAAACTAATGGTTGAGTTGTGCAAATTAGGTAATGACGAGTAAGGCCTCAAAACGTTTGCAACAAACAAACACATTTTTCGCGTTACCAACACGAGTCATTGGTGTCCTATCCATGCCTTAGAATCTAACTTTTAAGACAACTTGTGTTATGTTCACATGTTTCCTTAAACTGACCTAGACTCTATCCATATTAAGTTGAAAAACGAGGGAAAAAATTTTGGGGAACTGAAATTTTTGATTTGATAAGTATTATGTTGCTACTTACGCGTTACTGCGGCGATAAAACGGTCTTTGCTGAGTGCGAGACACCATCCCGCCAAAATCGGTAAACGAGAGACCGGTATCCAATATCTTTAAGACGGGTCATTTTAAAGCAATTTATTTCTTTGCTCTCGCACCTTGATGTGAAGGTGGGAATAAAGATCTTTGATAGTGTCCAGTGAGGGGGTTTCAGCTATTCGACTGAAAAATATCACCCTATCGTGGCAGGTGGCTCGGATGTCACTTAAAAATGGATGTAAGTGTTTATCACAGATCAGTGAATTAAAAAGAACAAGCAGTTATCACTTTACCGGACAGTCAGCTAGATATGAAAGCAATAAAAAGGAAAAAAACAAAAGACAAGCAGAGATAGGCTAGAAAATAAAGATGAGAAATAGTGTAGCAGGAAATAATTCCCAAAATAAATAGTTACATATGTCCTCAACATTGACGCTGACCATGTTTGTTTTGGTGGACACGACTGGTTTGAAGGCGTTCAGTAACACATCACCACCAGATCACGTCACGAAGTACCGTCGGAAGCATCTCTCACTCTCTAGTTTGCAGCCTAGAAGTTGCTGTCACATTGACGCTCTATTTACGATCAAATATAACTTCTCTTCCATCCCTTATTGCCTTTTGACTTATTCTCATTCGCAAGAGTGTGCTCAAATGCTAGAAGTCGCTCTGGTAATACGACAAACGTAACTTGGTCATAGACAGAGTGCACTTCATTGGTGAGCCCAACGTGATCTGGACACCATGATAACTGTTTGTTCCTGTTTATAGTTTTCAACAAGGTGTTTTTGGTGTAATTATTCTTTGTGCACATTTTCACGGCATTTTTTTGTATTTGCATATATTGTTACTTTAATGATAACTGATTAGACCCCTAAGCTTATTAAGACTAAAATTCCCACATCTCCAAACTTTTAGCTCGTCCCTTTTTGGGAGGAAAACATAGAAGCTTGGTTCTGCTAAGCAGAAGCTGAGTTTCGAGACCACGGCGTGACAGACCTACGAGTTCAATACCTTACCGTCGTAAAGTCACTTTCGCGTGAATTGAACAGGTACGTCACTCTTTCTTTTTCATCCCCAACTGCACAGAACCATATGACCATCTCAATTGATTTATTCTCAAACGCAGAAACTTGTCCAACAGATAACGTCGTGATGAGTTGTTTTACACTACTATACTCAGTAGCGGTTCAACGACAGAAATGTTGTTGCGCATGAGAGAGGCCATTGGTCAATGCACTCTCGATGAAGGTCTCTTTCGTCAACACTAACTATCAAATCTGCCACAACAAGTGCATGCAGTTCTGGTAACATTTACTAACAACGCAGTAGGTGAACTAGCTTCATCTGCTGATCAAGTTCTGGAAATCACCAGAACTTGAGACAATGAAGTTTATTCCGTTACAGAAAAACGTCGTACTACAGAAAAATTGGTGACAAAATTGTGCAATACACTCGCTCCTTAACTCAACCTACAGGAACGACACCGACCAAGCGATTCTCGACGACGAAGTTCATCACGCATAAAACCCTTATATCGACCTCGACGAAAAAAAACTCACACTGGTTTGGGACGCAATTTTGGTCACAATTATCTACAGCATCAATTCCCTGTTTCTGTTACCAAAATACATCCATCTAACCCAGTTATCTGTTGCGCACTGCTTGATTTAGGTAGCTGCAGCTGGAAACAACCCAAATGGTTCTCACGGGTTCGCAGCCTTGTAGTCCTAGCACAGTCAAAACAAAGTGTAACGCTTAGTAGGCGTGCTATTTTCTTCCACCCAGTTATCCTATTTTCCATCTGATTTTCCCCATTGACTCACACTCTGATGATTGACTATATCAAAACTAAGACCACCACATGGATTCACGAGTCGTAGCATTCCTCAAGAAGCAAGGGTCAAACAGGTAGGGGATCTGATAAGTATGGTAGCACTAGTAACAAGTCACGAATTTCTATCCCCCTGATAAGTCTTACTCTAGGTCTACCCATGGGACCAGCAAGTAGGTCACATATAAACAGACTGGTTAAATTTGCTGCCATGCAGACTTCGTTAGTCTTAACTAGTACGCCCACCAGCCTGAGCAAGCTTGACGCAACACAACCTCGCACTAAACCCCGAAGTAAGGGTTGCGAAATGACCCCACATCACACCGACACAATAATGAAAGTGTTACAGGGGCGACTGGCACTCAGCTACAGCAAATGTGGAATAATGCAGATAGGTAAATGTAATCCTTTATTCACGCTTTATCCAAATTGGCCAAAGGTTGAAATACTCCCATCAACAAGAGATTTAAACATTAAATATTCCGGTAATCTAAAGCTCTCGGAACACGCCGCTTCTATAATCTCCAAATATAAGATTAATAAGATTCCTCCTTATAAGCGTCTGCACAACCGGATCCAAACTTACTTTGTTCAACCTACACCCGATTGTTTCATATTTATCCTTTCAAGCATGAATAACATAGATAAGATACGCGTAAAATGTGTGTTAACAGTTTCACACGTCGAATTCTGGGATATAACAATAAGCTTAATTACACGGCTCGACGTAAATCATTCTCTCTAGAACCATTGTGGCGTCATCAACTATGACAACCTTATATTCTTCTATGAAATAATTAACGGAGTTCCATTCTCAGTTTTCTTTCCCCCCCCCCGGTGGAACTAAACGCCCAGATACAGTCTCCGGAACCATGAGGCAACATTATTTATTAATAAGTACCAAACGCAATATCGATCTAAGTTCTTTACCGTATTTTACACCAAACTCTGGAATGAATAGCCCTAAAATATTTGCATTATTAACTGCATCCTAAAATTTAAACAACTGATCACTTTGTACCTGGAATTTAAAAATTTGTTCCAAATCTTCGACGGCTTACCACTTAACTTGAATCAATCAGTAAAACTCATTAGGGTTTTAAAACTATAAACTCTAAGACCGAATACATTGTGGTGAAAATGCAGAAAAAAGAAGATTCTGGCTGAAAACTGATTGTCTTGCTAACACCAGTTAATTTTTTTCTGTTTCATATATTTTTCTACATCACCTTTTCATCGAGTTTGTTGGCTGATTTCATGAGGAACTAGTCTCCGTAAGTAAATAAATCCTAACGCAGGTAAGCAACGTACTTACTTCGTCAATAACTCACCGCTCACCCACATAGATTTCACCACCTTGGAAAAATATCCATATATTGTAATATGTGTTATCTGCTGTTATTTACAGGTACAGATGAATTAACACCGCACCGTATAACGGTAATGAGGAACTTCAAACAAACGGAGAACATGAGGTGGCAGCCACAGGTTTTTATTTTGAAAAATTAAATTACGCGGTTCTAGCACAAAAGGGAAGCTCATTTACAAAATAGTCTAATACGTCATCATGAAAGTTCAGTTTACACAGGGCTCGGTTTTCTTCTTTCAATACATTTATCCTTGGTCGCCCTACAATAGAAAGAGAACAGATTTACGTTAATAACACCATACGTAGCAATTTCAACACTTACAATATATGTATCTGGTTGGCGTTCTTATCCACGTTTCAAATACTGTCGGCATTATCATGTATCTGGATGTGTTCTATAGGATATTCCAATTAGTCCCAGCCATTTCCTGGAATCATAGCGCCATAGACAGAAGCACGAGGTTGTTTGTCAGTAGTGCGTTATGATACAATCCATACCCCTGGTATCCTAGTACTATAAACATTGGTGTAGTTGGTTTTGTTTATAATTAATATCTTCACATATTGTGAACTCCTTAATATTGACTTTTTACCAAAACCCTTGTATGTTGATGAACCCATATCATTTAGATCGTGTCTGTAAACTGGTATGCTGTCATGTACAAAATGTTACTGGTAGCACTAACATTTCATTCCTGGCCATAAGTACCTGCAAGTTAGTGAGTGACAGTCCACTGAATGAGAACGATTCACAGAAACCTAGGGGAAAAATGTTCTGTCTGAATGCGACACGCCTCGGCAGAGCACGAGTTAAACCTACGTTTAAACTCAGGGCTTGTGGAGACGGTAGAGAGGAGACTCAATCACCGCATACAACATATCGAGCGCGCCTGACACCCAAATAAAAGTATACTAGACGCTTTACCTACTCATACACTTTCAATAAACACATGGACTATTGCCAATCAGTGGCTGCGAGTAAAAGTGAGAATGAATTTCTTGTCACCAAGAGTTCGCACAACCTGGAACCCACTGCTTGATGCAGTAACCTCAGACTCTTCTTTCGCACGTTGCAAAAGAAAGCTAGACAACTATGTATGCTACCATGGTGTGCGTAAAGCCTGATAGAACAGGGGCAAAAAGCTTGATATTAGTTCCTGACCTCGAACCTAGGCACTCTCAAACCTCATCCATTCTACAGTTTTCTTTGAAGCCTTACTCACAAACCAGACTACCTAGGACGGATTGAAGGGATGGAGCTTAGTGCATAAAGCTACAAGGGTTAAAAGTGAGTGAGAATTTGAGTACAAAATACAAAAGAAAACAAAGTAAAAATAAATCAGTAGAAAATTCTAATCTGCCATGTAGCCAGCCAACTCTCAGGAGAAACCGAAGACCTAGTACTGAAGCCGTGACATTAAAGATGTGGATATAAATAAATCGGTAAGTTTACTATGGCTCGCCATACGGATATTGAATACTCCTACCACTGCTGATAAAACTGCTCCTAGTACGGTACGTACTACTATTTCTACTTCTGCTTTTACTGTTACTCAAACTAATGCTTCTGCCACTGACAATATTAATAGTTTTCAAATTGCTACTGCTACTGATCTTAAAATTAACAGTACCATTCACACTAGAAAGCTTAGTAATATTCCGACAACCGCTACATATATACTACTCCGAATAATTTCGTAACCATACCAATTAATACATCCACTACTACCCCTACCACTACTTCTACCACTGAAATTCCTTAAACTATGTTTTTGAATATTCCCGCTACCAATTCTTTCTGTTCTAATATTCCTTCTTCTCTGGCTACTAATCCAAATTCTGCTACTTCTCCTCCGCCTTCTCCTACTACTACTGCTCTTTCTACGTCTACTACCACTCTTAGTATTAATATTTCTACTTCAACTACTGTTAATTCTTTTATTTCTAACGCTACTACTTTCAGGGCTATTAAAAATATGATTTCTAAAATATGTACTACTTCTACTGCTACTTTATCAACTGCTACCACTCCTAACCATACAGAGCACGCTGGTACTACTGCCACCAGAGATTATGCTACCACTCAGCCTTTAACTCCCATCAATAGTTCTGTTAATGCTCGCACTAATATTCCGCCAACAAACACTTATTAATACCCCTCTTCCGTATGTCCCAATTAATCAATCCTTGTTACCCCTCAAGGAGTATAGGTTGCCAACTGACATTCGCCAACCAACTCTGCACTGAACTTTCCTCTCCAGTTCCTTTAAAATACTTTTCATTTTTTTCGTGTTTGCCTACAATTTCCGGAAAAATGTGAATTTTGGTTTACGGCTCCCAAAGCTAGCCCTGATATTACGTATAAAACCTCTATAATTCCTGATACTACCATTCTTAAGGCTGCTACTCTCACTGCTATACCTAATACCAGTGTGACCTTCACTACAAGTCCTACAGCTATCGATTCTGCTGCTACTCCATCTAACGCTCCTACTAATGCTTCTCCTCCACTAATACTCTTACTACCCCTTCTAAAACCAACCCCACTACTACTTTTATTATACTGTTAATACTCATCTTATTATGACTTGTGAAAACTATCATACCACTATTACAATTACTGCTTCTACAACTACTTCTGCTGTCAGTACTCCTGAAGATACTATTAATAATAAGTCTTAGACAACTTCTACTACTATTTCCATAACTACTCCTAATACTACACTTACCGACATCCATACTACAGCCCACTAATATATCTGCTAGTACGCCGACTACTATTACATCTGTTACTCCTCTACATACTCCTAGGACTGGTTGTGCCGCTAATCATACTGATGCTCCTATTACGACCCCCTTCTGCTGTTACTACTGCCGCCACTCCTTCAGTTAATTTTACTACTATGACGCCTATTGCCTACTTTTATATTGATTCTAATAATGACAGTACTCCCACTTTTACTAGTACTAATACTGCTACTCATATTGCCATTTATACCACTCTTAATAATACGAAGACTTCCGCTACTATTATTATTATTATTATTACTACTACTACTATTAATGTAACCACAAACCAAACGTTCAGAGGCCAGGTTCTGAAGATACGAATGGACGGGTTTCCAAATAAGGAAAGACTGAGCCAAAACGAAATAAATTAAAGTCCAAATAATGTATTTATCAACCTGCTAAGTAAATATTATCCTGTGCAATAAGTTACGAATGTATTGTGGTGACAATGTTTGAGTGTTTGATTTCTGTACGTTAACGACAAATATCAACTTGACTATTTTCGAACTGTAATCGGAACATTATACATTGTTTGATTGTTGCATTTATATTTATATTGAACACATTGATTTGACTTGTAACAATTTTGATTTTTAACTCTCGACTTCACGTTCGATAGTTGTTGCGTTAATAAATATTCCGTCTACTCTTCGTTCTGCTTATTAATATACATCAATTGTGTTTGTGATTAGTCGATGTTAGTCAATGGCATAACGAAGCATAGTTATTGGAATATCGTACTCTAATCACAGTCTTCTTTCAGTAGCGACAATCACGAACTCTTGTCCGTCCATTCCACAGTATCATGACAAACTTTCAATAACCAACCCCACTACTACTTTTATTATACTGTTAATACTCATCTTATTATGACTTGTGAAAACTATCATACCACTATTACAATTACGACTGTTCCTACCACTACTCTTAACAATACTCCATCTAACGCTCCTACTAATGCTTCTCCTCCACTAATACTCTTACTACCCCTTCTAAAACCAACCCCACTACTACTTTTATTATACTGTTAATACTCATCTTATTATGACTTGTGAAAACTATCATACCACTATTACAATTACGACTGTTCCTACCACTACTCTTAACAATACTCCATCTAACGCTCCTACTAATGCTTCTCCTCCACTAATACTCTTACTACCCCTTCTAAAACCAACCCCACTACTACTTTTATTATACTGTTAATACTCATCTTATTATGACTTGTGAAAACTATCATACCACTATTACAATTACTGCTTCTACAACTACTTCTGCTGTCAGTACTCCTGAAGATACTATTAATAATAAGTCTTAGACAACTTCTACTACTATTTCCATAACTACTCCTAATACTACACTTACCGACATCCATACTACAGCCCACTAATATATCTGCTAGTACGCCGACTACTATTACATCTGTTACTCCTCTACATACTCCTAGGACTGGTTGTGCCGCTAATCATACTGATGCTCCTATTACGACCCCCTTCTGCTGTTACTACTGCCGCCACTCCTTCAGTTAATTTTACTACTATGACGCCTATTGCCTACTTTTATATTGATTCTAATAATGACAGTACTCCCACTTTTACTAGTACTAATACTGCTACTCATATCACAACTCCCACAAATTATTCTACTTCTGGTCATCTTACTCGTGATACTCTTTCTTTCCAGATTACATTTACTAATACTATTCTTTTCACTGCTTCCACTTTTCCTGGGCAAATTTCGGCTGCTATTCTTACTATTACTCCTGCCACTATTTATGCTGCTGCTAACCATAATGCTACTCCTACCACAATAGCAACTATTACGCCACTACCAATATTATTACTCTTAGTATAAGTTTTATTCCCTACACATCCATGTCCTCATGATCCTACTACTAACACTCCTCTCTTATTACCCGCCCCCAAAACAACGTCTACTGCTATTCATACCACCTCATTAAATACTACATTTACTGCTACTCATATCACAACTCCCACAAATTATTCTACTTCTGGTCATCTTACTCGTGATACTCTTTCTTTCCAGATTACATTTACTAATACTATTCTTTTCACTGCTTCCACTTTTCCTGGGCAAATTTCGGCTGCTATTCTTACTATTACTCCTGCCACTATTTATGCTGCTGCTAACCATAATGCTACTCCTACCACAATAGCAACTATTAATCGCTATTATGCTCCTAAGACATTTAGTGACACTATTTTATTGTCTCTTCTCTTAACACTCCTACTCCTCATACTGCTACTATCACAACTATTTCTACTACTTTGCTTAGCATTACTCTTAATAATATACCTTCCTCTACTATAACTGCTAATATTACAATTACGACTGTTCCTACCACTACTCTTAACAATACTCCATCTACTACTACTGACACAAACCCAGCCCCAACTAGTAGATTTCTTATTTTTATTACTAATACTCTAAAATACTACCACTGCTACAACTCCTACTGTTATTATTTCAACTGTGCCACTATTTCTTTAGCCGCTACTTCTACAGTTACTGCACTTACCGATACTTATTCTTTTGCTACTACTCTCAAAGCTACTGACCAGTCAATATTATATCGATGGATTTATTCCAGTAGTCTGCATTGTTAATTTGTTTGTAATTACTGTTATGGAACAAGCATGAAGTTGCACACGGTATATGACCAAGTTACGTTTGGACTATTACCAGAGCAACTTCTAACGATTGAACCCACTCTTACAAATGAGAAGAAATCAGAAGGCAATGAAGGATGGAAGAGAAGTTATATTTGATCGGGAATGGAGCGGCAATGGGTTAGCAACGTCTAGGCTGGCAAACTAGAGAGGGTTGCTTGTTTCGGTACGGCGTGGCGAGATCTGGAGGTGATGCGTGACCGAGCGCCTTCAACTTAGTAGTGTCCGCTAAAACAAACATGGTCAGCATCAATGTCGAAACCTATGTAACTATTTATTTTGGGGATTATTTACCGCTACAGCTCACTCTCCCCCTAATGGGTTCGTGAGGACCCTATGACGTACCAGCCAAAGGATAAAACCCAATGCGTTAAACATTGGTAAACGTTCCTTTGATAGCTTGGATGTTGTGCAGCTTCTGGCCGTCAGTGCCTATGCTAAAATGTCGTTACATAAAACAAAAATGTACAAAATGTTATCGTTCTCTTCCGTTTTCTTCTGGTCGTTTCCAGGCGTCCTGGAAAACCAAAAGAAAAAAAAAAATTTAAATATATGCATTTCATTAATATATATATATATGTATATATATTTAAAAGCAATTTGGCGGCTAAATACAGCTACAAAAACGCATAAAATGTCGGCAACGCTAACATGAATAAATAAAAAAGTTTTTTTTTGATATATTTTTTTAAACATACGAAAATGTGTAAACAAAAATGCATACCATAAAGTTAAAACAAAATATTTTTATTCAATTTTTTTTATTTTGTATATATAGATATTCACAATACACACAGTGGAAAATTAGAAAAAGAAATTAATAGACGTAACATTCATTTAAGTGTTCTGGAAATCGTACATTTCTACCAGAACGTGTAGCTCTCGGCGTTATGGAGCTCTTCTGAATTTCCACTTGCTCGTTGGTTGTTGCTTGAGGCATGGCGACTTTGTTCATGTCGAGTTTTGGTGGTGTTGTGGCGAGTTGGACATCGAAGGGTTTGCCTTCTAGGTAAGCTGCCTTGAGGCGGTCAATGCTGACGTTCTCTTCGTGTCCATTCTTATCGATCGTATAGTACTTTGTTTCACGTTTCAAAACCTTGTATGGTCCTTCGTAAGTCGCATCAAGAGGTCGGCGTAGAGCGTCACGACGTACAAAAACGTGTGTACTATATTTTAAGGCGGGTTGGATGAAAGTGTCTGTCGATTGTCGTCGAGTTTGAACTGGCTTAACTGAACGCATAGCATTTGTAAGCCGGTTCACGTAAGAATTTATATCCAAGTTTGTCGAGGTGGAAGCGGTTTCCACAAACTCACCTGGTAATCGAAGAGTCGTTTCGTAAACTAGTTCAGACACGCTGCACCCGACATCTTCTTTTACCATGCTTCGGATACCGAGTAAGACTAGTGGCAAAGCCTCTGTCCACTGCGGCATGTTTGTAGCTGAAAGTGATGCTTTCAGCTGTCGATGAAATCTTTCTACCAAACCGTTAGATTGTGGATGGTAGGCTGTTGTTCGGAAGCGCGTCGCTCCAAGAAGTTTTGTCAGAGAGTGGAACAATCCAGATTCAAACTGACGTCCACGGTCTGTCGTAATTGTAGATGGACAACCAAAGTTCGCTATCCATCGTTCGACGAAAGCACGAGCAATCGTTTCAGTAGTGATGTCTTTTAAGGGAATCGCTTCTGGCCAGCGTGTAAAACGGTCCACGCATGTCAAAAGATAAGAAAATCCATTTGATTCAGGTAAGGGTCCTACCAAATCAAGGTGGACGTGGTTGAATCGAGCGTCGGGAGTTGGAAAAGTGCCTAGAGGACATTTATTGTGCTGAATTACTTTGCTCTTTGACATGCCACACAGGAGCGTGCCCATTCTTTGATGTCCTTATTCATCCTTGGCCAGCAGAATCTCTGAGCAATTAGTTTAGACGTAGCACGAACTCCAGGATGAGAGAGGTTGTGCAGTGTGTCGAAGATGATTCGTCGATAACTCTTGGGAACGATTGGACGGGCTGTACCTGTAGAATAATCACAAATTAAAGTGTTCTTACCTTTTCCAATCGTCTTTGTTTGGAGTCTAAGCGTTGTTGTGGATAACTCGTGATGAAGATCATTGTCTTCATTTTGAAGTCGAGCTAGTTCAACAAGGTCGATTCCTTGGATACGATTCAAGGCATGTATTCGTGATAAGGCGTCGGCAACTACATTGTTAGCCCCAGATATATGTCGTATTTCAGTAGAGAACTGGGAAATGTAGTCTAGATGACGCGACTCTCGCGGAGAGTACTTATCTGAAGATGACTTCATAGAAAACGTCAGTGGTTTATGGTCGGTGAATATTGTAAATTCCCGGCCTTCGATGGAATGTTGAAAATGTCGCACAGCACAGTACATGGCTAGCAGTTCAAGACCAAAAGTGCTGTATCTTGATTCGGTATCGTTTAGTCGTCTTGAGAAGAATGCTAAAGGTTGCCAAACTTGGCCAATCCATTGTTGCAGAACTGCGCCAATCGCTGAGTCAGATGCGTCAACCGCGATGCTGACAGGGGCTTCGGTATTGTGATGTGCCAGCATAGTCACATTGGCTATTGCTTCTTTAGTCGCAGTAAAGGCTTTCTTTGAGTCTGCATCCATTGTGACCACTTTTTTATTTCCACGAAGCTGATCCGTTAGTGGTTTTATGACAGATGCACAGTTCGGTATAAACCGTCTGTAGAAACTTACCAATCCATTGAAAGCTCGCAACTGCTTGATGGTGGTTGGTTCCGGGTATTCCAGAATAGCCGCCACCTTGTGTTTTTGGGGTTGTATACCATTCGCATCAATAGTATGCCCCAGGAAGTCCAACGAGGTTGTTCCGATTTGGCATTTCTGTATGTTTATGGTTACTCCATATTGTTGCAGTCTACTAAAGACTGTGTCCAAGTGTTTCATATGTGTTACCTCGTCTGGACTTGCTATCAGGCAGTCGTCGACGTATGCATGGACATAGTCAAGCCCGCGGAACACGTCATCAATGAAGCGTTGGAATGTTTGTGCCGCGTTCCTCAACCCAAAAGGCATTCGGAGGAATTCGTAAAGGCCAAATGGAGTTACGATAGCGGTTTTCGGAATATCATTTTCAGACATCGATATTTGGTTGTACGCCTTTACCAAGTCGAGTTTTGAAAATATTGTCATTCCCTTCAGAGTGGCCGTTAAATCGTGGATATGCGGTAAAGGGTAACGATCAGGCGTAGTTTGGGCGTTAAGACGTCGGTAATCACCGGTGGGACGCCAGTCATTGCTATCTTTCTTCGGAACCATATGTAATGGAGATGACCATGGACTACTGGAAGGTCGAATTATTCCCAAGTCAATCATATGATCGAATTCGTTTTTCGCAATCCTTAGTTTCTCAGGCGCGAGTCGGCGTGCTTTGGAGAATACAGGTTGACCTGTAGTCGTGATGTGATGTGTAACATTGCTGGTTACACATGATAATTTCGATGACGTCTTATTCAGATCTGGATACTTGTCGAGTATCGGCTGAAAATAAGGGTTAATTAAATGTTTAAAACGAAGAGGACATAAGCTACAACCTGTAGCCACGGTTCCACTAACGTATAGATTTGTGTTACTATCCACTAATCTCTTTTTACTAGGGTCCACAAGCAAGTTGTGGTGGCTAAGTAAATCCATGCCTATGATGGGTATTTTCACATCGGCGATGGTGAAAATCCAGTGTATGGGTTTTCGTAAACCCACGTTTAAGTAGACGTATCGTTTGCCATACGTAGCTATGTGTTTTCCATCGGCTGCCTGTAAATCGAACGCAGCTTCATGGTGGCGATCAGATAGAGCTGCAGGAAGAACGCTAACTTCTGCGCCAGTATCGACGAGGTAGCGAACCTTCGTTATCACATCAGTGATAAATAACAGGCGGCTGCTTCCACCGGCTACGGTTGCCGCTAACGCGTGCCGGCGGGGTAGTTTCCCGATGCGTCAACAATCGGTTTATGTCTAGGGAAACAACAGGGGTCTCTACACTTCTTGGAATTTTTTCCATAGGTGTTGTGGTACCAACACCAATGTGAATTTTCGTTTCGTCGAGGTCGAGACGACGACCTTCTCCGTGACGTACTTCGTCGACGGGAATCGTCCGGTCGGTGTCTTTCCTTCAGGTCAAGAAAACGCGAAAGAGCATTACACAATTTCGTTACTTCGTTTTCGGTGGCCTGAGGTTTTTCGGTAATGGAATAAACCTGATTGTCGCGAGTTCTGGTGATCTCCAGAATTCGATCAGCAGATGAGGCTAGTTCATCTACTGGGTTGTTATTAAACGTTACCAGAACTGCTTGAACTTGTTGTGGCAGTTTTGATAAGAAGAGTTGACGGAAAAGACCTTCGTCGAAGGTGCGTTGACCAATTACCTCTCGCATGCGCGTCAACATTTCCGTTGCTGAACCACTACCTGGCTCGATGGTGTGGAGCAACTCATCAAGCCGTTGTCTATCGGACAAGTCTCCGCGTTTGAGAATCGATCTTTTGAGTTGGTCATAAGGTTCTAGGCAGTCAGGGCTGAAAAAGGAAGGGGTGACGTACCTGTTCAATTCACGCGGAAGTGACCTTACGACGGCAAGGAATTGAACACGTGGATCTGTCACAGCGTGGTCTCGAAACTCGGCTTCTGCGTAGCAGAACCAAGCTTCTATGTTTTCTGTCCAGAAAGGAATGAGCTGGAAGTTCGGGGGTGTGGGAGTTTTAATCTTAATAAACTTAGGAGTCTGATCAGTCATGCTATAAATGCAATATATAAAAATATAAAAATAAATGCGATTAAAACGTGCCAAAAAAAATGATAATCACACCAAAAATACTGTTAAAAACGACAAACAGGAACGAACTCACAGTTTTGAACGTGTCCAGATCACGTCGGGCTCACCAATGAAGTTGCACCCGGTATATGACCAAGTTACGTTTGGATTATTACCAGAGCAACTTCTAACGATTGAACCCACTCTTACAAATGAGAAGAAATCAGAAGGCAATGAAGGATGGAAGAGAAGTTATATTTGATCGGGAATGGAGCGGCAATGGGTTAGCAACGTCTAGGCTGGCAAACTAGAGAGGGTTGCTTGTTTCGGTACGGCGTGGCGAGATCTGGAGGTGATGCGTGACCGAGCGCCTTCAACTTAGTAGTGTCCGCTAAAACAAACATGGTCAGCATCAATGTCGAAACCTATGTAACTATTTATTTTGGGGATTATTTACCGCTACAAGCAAATGCAAAAACTACGTCAAACAGATAATAAGCCATGTGCAAATACATACTTCGTATAAAGCTGAAATACTGTACAATGTTGATACACTAAAATGCATCCATTAAAATTCCCTGACAATCCTTTATGTCATGTAACAAATGTTCGTGAGAAAGATTCATACTGAATGGTGTTTATACGATCTATACAGAGACTAAACTCGTATACAAGCACGGTGAATGATGAATTAAACAGAAATATTCTCACAATCATAATATATTTTAAGGTTCTATGAAATATCAGACTGGTTAACTTACCTACTAAGATTTTCATTCAAATGACTGGTGAAGTATACATTTTGATTATTTTTATGTTAATTCCATACTCTGAGTAATCAGAGCTAAAGATAATAAAAGCTAAAATAATTTTTTTACGCCTTTGTACGTTTGTTTTGCGAATAAGGGTGGAATACTGTGGTAATCTCTAATATCTACTTCAGGTGAATCTAGACAATCACATAACTCACATTTATACTTTTATTCATGACGTTCTTGTAAACGTGTCACTTTAATGCCTAAGTATATCCCAATCTAGTGACACAAGAATCCAGAGTATTATGAGAATAGGTATTTATTCAGTAGCGTGGGCAGTAGACAGTGGAGCGCGGTTCTGGTTATTCAAACACACAGATAATTCTCAACGTTCAATATAAGCTAATAGGAAATATAATCCCTATGCAGAATAAGGAAGTAAATGAATACTGGAGCCTAATTGTTTTGGCATATGCTTAAGTTTTGAAGTGAACTTTTAACTAGTCAAGCTAAGTTGCTACATCACTATGTATTGTAATTAATGTATTCCTCCCCCCGTCTGTGTGTGCTTACTCATCTCTTTTTTATATTGTTTTGGTGCAGAAAATTAGCCTAAACTCCTCATTTGTTGTTTGTCATTGGCTGCCCAGTTCTCAACCCTTTGTGATTATCTATGCTTGGGATATTGTTACTCTTATATGCATATATATATTTCTGGTTAAATTCCTTATTCATTGAATTTCCGTATTACTACGTTGCGTGATTGGTGGATTTCCTTGAGTACTGGTCTCTGGATTGTTGGATGATAACCACTGATTACTTATAATTCCTATTACTGGCTATTACAATACAATTCTACTACTATTACTTCTGGGTTCTCATTGCGTTACTACATGACTTCAATTCGGAATTCCAAATGCTCATATGAACATCATGAATACATAATATATATGAAAGACATTATGGAAATAACAACCAGACTACTAAGGCCGTTATAGATAACGTCACACATAAGCCAACAAATTCACTACAATCGATTCTATGCAAACAAATAACAAAATAACAAAAGATGAACCAAGCGTTATCCACATAGGGAACTACAGTAATTGCGGCAGACATTACATAGGGTAAAGAGGTCAATATGACTATCTTCACATATATAAGCATCAATTTAACTTTAGACACCACGACATATGTTCTCCTATGTCAATATACATATGTGTAGTTATGGGCATAGGTTAAACTGAAAAAACCTGGTGTTTTCAGTTAGTGGAAGCACAAAGAAAACCAGAAAATCTTCAAAAGCTTATCATTCTGGTCAATTGGTGATAAATAAACACACTAAAATTGATGCAACGTACCAACCGATTGAAAAATTAATAAACAACTACAAAACTATAGTTCAGATCAAGAGGCAACAGAATAAAAATGTTATGGCGTAAAATAATGTTGATATATTGAACGCCGATGGGAGGGTGTCTAGTCGATCACAACTCGTCTACCCTATGTTCAATCAGTTCCAAGCCGAAGACAGAAGAGCACAAGAAGCTAGACCAACCAGGCATATTATATCACATTTTATATCTCGCACATTCCTTTATATATACATAAAACTTGACCACACAGTCAAACAATTAGGAAACTTACATTAATACAAAATAGGAGTAATGGTGAATGTGAACTGGGGTAGCGTACGAACAATAGATTAACCGTAGTTTACAATGAGAAATGATTTACTAATAGTTAATGTATCAAATGATAGAATAGGGTAGGATAAAGGGTAACTGAATAGTGATAAAAATAAAATGCTCACCTTCAATATAACCAAAAATGCTGGAATAGTTTACAGAAAAACAGCTCTCGAAGATAATCAATCTTCTTTAGGTGCCTGGCATATCACAAAACAAACGTACAAATAATGATAGAGCAAGTATCAACAATAAAAATTAATCGGACTTAAGGTTTACAGAACAAGCTACTAGTCTCTTGTGGAAAACATCTCATAGCTTCTCACTACTATCAGTATTTGTAGAATCCGTATAGTCCGAGAAACAGACAGACTAATTTTTATGATCACGTATAGAGAAAAAATAGCCTAGTTGATCACCGTCTACATAATAATGTGTTTCACCTTCAAGATCAAAGATATTAACTGAAATGTTCTTTCATTAAATTGGATTGTAAAATGGATAGTAAAATGGAAGAGCCAACAATTGATAAAGTAATTTAGTTTTTGTGCGATTGTAGATTTATTAAAGTTATTGCATTAATGGACTATGGTGCATTTTTGATAGGTGTGTTGATGTAATACACCTTGTTATTCAATTGATTGACACCAAAATGACGTAAAAGCATTTAATGAGCATGTTATGTCAGAAATGAATTGTTTTTGTGATGTAACTATCAATGAACAGGAATTCAGTGATTAAACGGTTTCATGTCTGTAAAATGTGTTTAATGTACATATTTACGAATGCGATGAATAAACAATGTTTAGTGTTTCAACAACGATTCTGTGCTTATACGTAAATAATTATTCATTTGATAATTGCCTTACGAAAACAAAACATGCAATGTTGATGTTACAAATGCTGCTTATTATACGACAGCACAACCAACTGAAATAAACCTGTCAAGTTTTGATATCACGCATTGATCTGAATCATACAACTATTGATCACCTGGAAGCAGTGGACAGCTTATTTCGTCCTGGTATTGGACTCCTCAGCAGTACGCATTCACGACCCTATCGGGGATAGAACTCAGGACCCTCTGGCTCCACGGCGAACGCTTTGCAATTGGACCACTGAGTCAGCTCCTAACAGCTGATATATCCAATTCAGTCAATTCGCGATACGTCGCGCGACCTCATCCATGCCATCTGCGGGTAACTGCCTCACACCCGACACGGTTGAACCCCATCGGCCACGTCTTCACACTAGAACTCCAGTAATTACCTCAAGGAACTAGTCGCGAGTAAGCTAATATATCAACCGTTAGGAACCGACTCAGTGGTCTAATGGTAAAGCCAGAGGGTCCTGGGTTCGGTCCCCGATGGGGTCGTGAATGCGTACTGCTGAGGAGTCCAATACCAGGACGAAATAAGCTGTCCAGTGCTTCTAGGTGATCAATAGTTGTATGATTCAGATCAATTCGTGACATCAAAATTGACAGTTAGCTATCTCCACAAACCCCCTAGTTGAAATAAAACTGTAGCACATTTGAAATTTAATTCCATCGAATTCAAGTTACGTACATCAGATTGTCTTTGTTTCACCTTTATACCAATTTATACCCTGTTGGTTGGCTTCCATTATTAAATGTTAGTTCATCTAATGTGTTTACTGAGTTGTTGGCTTACCTTTTTATCTTACCTCTCTATCAAACTCTAGAATAATTATACAGTCTATTTATAAATAATTCAAATTCAACTTCTTTAAAGTTCCACCGCGTAAACAATCTATTGCTGTTTGTTAAACATTTCGACTCAACATATTCATGTGTAATACTATTTTGAGTTATCTAAAATCAATAGTCTATATGTAGCTGGTGAGAATCCAACGAAGTTCATTGAATTCGACGTATTCTTTTAAATAGTGCCGTTATTGACTTATTAATCTTTTCGCTTACAATGTATAGTACATCGGATTATGAAGAAGTGACTTGAGACTATTTCTCTCACTGTATAATAATTAATTTTTAACTATAGCTTAATATTAACACCCATAACGAGTGTATTTATCCCGAGATTCTTCACCAGAGGCTTAAGGTTGACGGCGAACACCTAACCATCTTCACCACTGGATCGGCATCCAATGGTAAAATTCCCACTCCTATCAATTTGTGATATATAGCTCAATGATCCCATTTCAACCATAACAACGAAATCATTAGTGACTAACTTCAGGATGTTCCTGAAGCTCTAGTGAGAAGTTGTAACTGGTGGAGTTCAGACTTGTCGGAAGTGAGACAGTTATCACCAATGACAATGGATGATCGTCGTGCTATATATCACAAATTGATGTAAATGAGAATTATGTAAATATTGTCTAAAATGTAAGTTTATAAGTAATGTACTACGAAGTAATCACGGTAAATAATTAATACGAAATTATTTTGCACCAAATTATATCATACTTCAGAGTATAGCCCGGGGTAAATAGTCCTAAGTAACTAAGAAAACAAACAAGTATACAACATAAATAAGCAATGAATAACTTTATTTTTTGGTAATCAGGTTTTCTTAAAATTCAACATTATCTTGTTAGCTATTATCATTGTAAACTACAATGAATATTCTAGTTCAGAAAAGGGTACAATAGAATTTGCCTTAAGGTTACATAAATTTCATTCACTTAAGAACTTGAAAAAAAAAGGTAATCACATACTGTAACCAACGTCACTGTATGATGTATATGTGTATATTGGTGTATTATGTATGTTAATATTCTATGATGTTTATAATCAATTTAGAATAAATCTGTATTCAATATTAATAATGACAATATAAACAAATAATATCTGAGTAAACAATAAATTCACAAAATTTTAATAAGTCTAGAAGAATTTAAATGAAATCAATATCCTGTAATTATATTAGCAAGTAGTAATATCAGTAGTATCTAAGTATGTATATAAATAATTCAAAATTATTTCAACTATAACTTATAGTTTATTTTGATTTCTGTAAACAAAACAAAACAAAACAAAAAAAAACAGGTTATGGAAAATGGGCAAACAAGTGTGTTATAATTTGCATAGAAACAATCAAAATACAACAAGATAAATTATGCTATCTATGAAGGAGAGCTTATGAATGTGATATTAGTATTGTATATATTGAATAGTGGAACATATGAATAAACATTAAAAGAAAAGTTGAATATTAGTAACATTTAAATGCATCTTCTTAATTAACTATGAAATATTGATTAATGAGAATAGAATAAGCAACAGGATAATAACAAACATCACCTGATAGCTAACAAGATTTCTATTCATGTATATGAGTATTGTTACTTATGTAAATGATTCCAATTATCTAATGATGATTTCTTTTAGTTTTTATAACTTATTATCATGATATAATTGAGTAGCCATAATATCACCAGTTGAAACAGTTTGCACAGCTATAGACACAGCACTCATTTCAGATAGTGAACTTGATGTACCACTATCTTCTTTTGATAAATAGTTTGATTTATTTTTTATTAGTTTTGTTGCATAGCCAGTTGATGAAGTTACAAGACTGTGATGTCGATTCTGATCTACATTAATGATAGTTGTATGATTGTTACTATCTTTTACACAGCATGGTTCTGATTGTGTTTGACTACTTAGTTCTGTTGAATGATATGAATCGTATAATTCTAAACATGATGATCTAGAATTTGGCAATGTCTTAGCACCATTTTTACTACAATTGTGTTTTGATGGGAAATTAAGCACACGTTCCATTTCTTCTTCAATTTCATCCGCTATAAATTTTATATCAATTGGTAAATGTAAACCATCTTCATGTGCTGTTGGTGAAATGATTGGCTCATCTTCATCACCTTCAATCTCTTCATCAGCACCTAAAGCATATTCTAAGTCGGAATCATTATCTGTACGGTTTTGAATGAGTTTTTCCAACATTCTGTCTTTATTTGTACTAGTTTCAACGACAATATCTTCAATGTCATCTTCTACTTCAGTATCATCATCAGCAACAATTTCAAATGTAGTATCAACATTTCCTTCTTGATCTATAGTATCAACTGCAATTTCACGAGATCTATAATTTATACTTCCCCTAGACTTCTTAAATATACCATTTTTCTGATCTACATTAGATGAATTATGCGCATTATGTATAAGTGAATTATTACGATTACTGGTTAGTGAATGGAGTTTTCTCATATGGGATAAACCACCAAATTTTTCAACATTTTCACGATCACATTCTTTCCAAACATTTGTTGCACGCCATTTTGCACGTGATTCTTTTGGTGCAAGAACAGCATTGAAATATAAAACTTCATCAATCTAAATATATAAGATTAAGTAATTGTTTTAATTAATTTCATGATTATAAAGTTATAATCACTACGAAGATAGTGATTATGCTACTTACAAAACATAAAAGTAACATATTCGATAAAGAAAAGTATTTTACTTATCAGATTATAAATATCCAACACAAAGAATTATTGATCTGTGTAAACTTGAAAATATTAAGTATGTAATAGTATTTATAGTTATGAGCATTTATGAACTCTCTACTCAGTAACTAGAACCCTGATATTTTTTTAATAAAATGAATGTATCCATTCAATGAATCTAGTAGATTGCATTCTTTACTATTTATAAGTAAGGGTAGTCAGTGACTTGAATCAACAGACCAAAAAAAATCAGTGGATCTCAGAAACGTCTATTTAGCCGATGGACACCTGCAAATTTATCCCGTCAAGCTCCAAACACGATGAGGAAGGAAGATGAATCAGATATAGTCTGGGGAAAACGACTTAGGGATGATCATTAACAGTGATGAGCAACGAAAGCTAAATAAATATACAAAACAGCAGCATTAGGTAACACCAAATAACTTTCAGATAAATAAAAGAAACTAGGATTAAAAGGTCAAGTGTTAGTGGAACAACATCCGAAAATGTTGCAACATTTATCTTGTCTCAGCGTCGACATTTAGGACCACGGATGGAAGAGTAATCCAGTTGGCCTTTAACTACTTTACAAATACCCACTATTTCAAAAGTGCCTAAATAGAAAGTCAACATAGGTCCTCTGACTGTAACAGGAATTCAGAAGGCGTAGCTAATTTGAAACGGGGAAGTGAAGCAGATCCAGATGGATTAGTTCCAGGGGTTTGTAAGGATGGTGATCCAGTTTTAGGAATTGAGTGAACTGACATTTCAGCTATAACCTGAGAGTTGGACGTGATTTCATCTAACTAGTCTTGAGTGTTGATCGTCAGGGTCTATAAAAGAAATGACTGAAGTTGTACGAGTAGGTGCATTAATTGACTGAGAATACACAAATGACATAGAACTGTCTAGAAAATACGCCGATAAAGTGCGGTCTTTTGATGGCATTTAGCAACAACGCAAGCATGTTCGAGTTGAATTTCATCAATCAATTAATGCTTGTAACCCCATGTGAAGCAAAGTCTGTCGACCACTATTCTTCAACCAACTCTGTCCTGAGCTTTCCTTTCCAGCTCTCCCCAAGTGGTCTTCATTCTCTTCATGTCTGTCTCCAATTCCTGACGTAACGTGTTCCTGGGTCTTACTCTTTTTCCTTGGCCTTTAGAATCACAAGTTAGTGCTTGTCCTGTGACACAGTTTAATTGTTTCCTCAATGTGTGTCCAATCCACCTCCAGCGTCTGTTCCTAATTTCCTTCTCGGCTGGAAGTTGATCAGTTCTCTGCCATAGAAGGTTGATGATGATTATATCTGGCCTATAGATTTGAAGTATCTTACGCAGACAGTTGTTTATAAATACTTGAATCTTCTGAAGGATACTTTTCGTGGTTCTCCAAGTTTCAGCTCCATACAACAGAACTGTTTACACATATGTATTGAAAATTTTGACATCAATATTGACTGACAGTTGGTTTGAATTCCAGATGTTTTTCAGTCGTAGAAATGCTGCCCTTGCCTTTTCAATCCGCGCCTCCACACCCGCATCAGACCCACTTTGTGTTGTCGATGATGCTGCCTAAGTATGTATATGTTTATACATCTTTCAGAATTTCTCCGTCAAGTGTATTTGGGTTGGTGTTCGTTGTTTTGTTTCGAATGATCTTACTCATTCCCTGTGTATATGTTAAGGTCTACTGCTGCATTTGTTGCCGTGTGTGGAATAGAAAAGCTATATCATCTGAAAAGTTTACGTTTACATAAACATTAAGACTTAAAAATACTGATAAGTTTTATATGCATAAAACTATTAAACTTGTTTTATTAAACTTACTTTAAAATGTTTTTGTAAATCATCTACATGACGAAATATTGATTTATCAAAGAAAACATGTTCATGTTTACCTAAATCAATAATTCCCCATAATTTAGCAACATGAAATATTTTACCACAACGATTTGTTAATGTACGTACATTATTTAATTCTGTTGATTTTGATGCAGTAATAATAATATTAATCATACGATTTAAACGTTTATTACATACATTAATAGTATCTACTTTTGAATCTAATAACTGTTGTTGTTGTTGCTGCTGATGTTGCTGTTGCTTCTGCTGCTGCTGTTGCTGCTGCTGATGTTGTCCTATTTGTAAATAAATTTTGTCAACATTATCATTTATAACATCGTTAGTAGATGTTCTGATTGATTTCAATTCAAAAAATATGTTATGTTGACTTAAAAATTCTTCTAATTCAATTTTAGTCCAACCGATTGTTGTTTGAATTGTTTCAGGTGCTTTATTTGTTACAAAATGCATTAGATCATGTAGATTTAAGCCATGTTGACCTGGTGCACCACCATGTTTCTCTAAAACCTTGCGTAAAAACATTATTGCACGATATTCATTGGCGGACATTGTTAAACTAACACTATTTAGTGTAGTCGATTTAATACTGGATAATGTATTATTTAAAATGGATGGATCATTTTCTGTAGTCAATGTCGATGAACTGACACCATTACTGCTGTGATTGTCTTTGTCGATCATGTTAGTAGTTACTTTGTCAATAGTTGGCTTTTCCGTTTGCACACGGTTAGCATTATCGAGAAGAAGATCCGAACCGGTGTGTGCTGATGACTCTGAGCTAACACTCTCTAACTGGGTTACGTCTTTGTTCTGAGAAAATGTTGTTGCACTGTCAACCAGAAAATGTGCTGATCGACGATGATTAGTCCTAGCTTTTGACCATTGAACCGACGATGATGATGGTGTATAAAAACAACCATTATTATCGGATACGTTTGAAAAATGTCCAAAATTCATCACGTTAGGTAAAATAAGGGACTTAGGCCGAGGGTTTCTTTCATACGTTATATTACGCGTTAGATAACTTTGTGATGCATTCGATATATTTGTTGATGAATGACTTGCATGGGCAACTGACAAACGATCACGTGATCGTTTCAATCCAAATCCGGTAGCAAATGGGTCTTTAATACTGACTAAATCCCCTTGCACTTCAAAAATATGTGGATGTTTCAAAAGAAAATGACGGAATTCCAATTGTGGACCAACAATTGCACGCACTTCTGGGCTAGCCTGTGATAAATGTCCGGCTAAACTCTTAATTGGTATCCAGCGTTCTTCACGTTTTATTAATTTTTGCTGAAAAAAGTGTACTGCTTCACTTTCAAGTATAAATTTTTCCATTGGTGACAAGTTATAGTAGCTTGATGGTAGTACGGATGATCTCAATGTAGTCTGTGCAGGCGATATATGACGGATTGGATGATGAATATGATGAAATAATGTAGTAGAAGGTGAAGCTGGTAATTGAGTCGTTGTACAGTGACAATGTGTTGAGGATGCACAGTGATGTGAGGTTGCACAATGATGTGTATGATGGTGACATGTTAACTCTATTAAAGGACAATGTACACATGTCCCATTAGTAATTGCTGGCATTTCATTATGACTAGGTAACAAAGCATTACTGCTATTATTAGTATTACCAGTAATATTTGGTGTAGAACATAATTCACAATTAGATGTCAGCCTGAAAGACGATGTATGTTCAAGTTTACGCAACTGTGGTGGTTGATAGATATTTGGAATCTTCGTGCGTAGTGTTGATGGATATGTTGAGGATGTGCAGCGAGTTGGCTGACCATTACTATTATTATTATTATTATTAATTGTAGTAGTAATTGTATTATCGTAACTGGGTATGTTGTTGTTAACATTGACGAAATTATTCAATAATTTGTTACGTCCTGATGAATGGTCAAATAAATTCTTTGTCACATTTGAAGATTCATTTGATGAATTATTCAGCTGAGAAGATGCTAATGATAAACAACTTGTACTACTTAACTGATCATTATTACTAAAATTGGTAGAGTTAAGTTTTCGATTTGAATGTGATCGATTATATGCATATTCTTTCGGTGCACTTGATACTGGACATGTTTTCGATGAATAATTAGAATTAACAGTAACAGGTAGATTTCGTAAAGAAGAAGAACTATCCGATAGGTTTTCATCTAATGATTTTTGACCACTTTCTCTTAATGAACAAGTTTCTTGATCAGATAAACAATCAAAGTTGGAATCTACACTAGGTAATTCAATAGCAACTGATGTCACTTGTCCATTAGGTTTAATATTGAACAATGATGGATAACGTTGTAAAAATTCACGAAGACCATCTGCACTTCCACCGCCACATGCATTACGCATTTCCATACTGAATGATTTATGCGAAAAACGTGCTGCTAATTGGTCAACTGTGATAGGACTATCAGAATTCATTAGAACTTCAAGAAAATAAAGCATTGCTTTATGACTCGGATCATTCATCATCTTATAAAGGAAAACTTCTCTACGTTTTAAGTAATCTAAGCAGGATGCAGCATCTAGTTTAGTTTAACATTCACATTTGATACAATGAACCGCATGAAGTAATTTTGTTTAAAAAAAAGAAAAAAACAAGAAGCAGATTTATCTAAAAGTTGAAAACATGGTTACTAAAATATTTTGAAGGTAAATTTCATGCAATTTGTTCCCTTTAAAAATTTTGAATAATGCGAGAACGACAACATTTGCAGAATACTGTGAATTCAATGTATTTCGTCGTACTCAGCCTCATCAGCTACATACACGCTAGTGACTCTAATTAACTCAAATTATTATTAATACACATATTGATTTTTCCAATTGAACTGTTTATCTGATAACACCAATTTATTGCTACCAGGGCAATTAAGGATTAACTACTGATTCTATTTGAACACAATGATCAGGTTTCAATCTTCTGATTGTATATCCCGAAGAACCTGTACTTGAAAGAAGCAATCGTTTTTATAAGTTCAATTATGTGTCATTTGATAGACACGGGACATGAAGTTGATGCAACAAATGCTTTTAAAATCATCAACAAACAACATAAAACGATTCTATTAAAATTTGCTGAGGCCATTGTAATCAGAAGATTGAAACCTGACCTTTGTATTCAAAAACAATCAGTAGTTAATCTTTAGTTGCCCCAGTAGCAATAGTGTGATGTTATCAAATAAACAATTCAATTGACTAAATCAATATATGTATTATTAATAATTTGAGTTAACTAAAATCATTTACATGTATGTGGCTGATGAGACTGAGTACGACGAAATACATTGAATTCACAGTATTCTGTAAATGTTATCGTTCTTGCATTATTCAAAAGTAAATTTGGTTTTTTCCTTTAACTTCATCAACGTTAATACTAACATAAATAGATACTAATAATAATAATGCCAATATTTTTAACCACCCCCCCTTCCTTCCTCCTCACTCTCTAAAGCCAAAACATTATCACTAGGCCTATCGCAATCGTCTAATCAGCTGTTTTAAAATAAAGTACATACATGATAGACGAATAAGTATGCGTTGACAATTGAATAAATCTATGCCATTAAAATTTGCATCAATGTTCTGTTAAACATGAAATTTGTGCATATAAGTTAATAAGTGAGATGATACATCAATGAGTAGAATATTGGTAACTATAGTAAATGTAATGATGTATTATTTATTATGATATTGGTTTGTATATAAATTAATTACACACCTGTCTACTGGTATTTCATTATCACCTTCATTCCAATTATACTTCATGTGAGTATTTGTATTTGTGTATTGTGTTGCTTTGTATTGCCTAATGTAACATGTATCTTACTTTATGATTATTTGATCTCAACAACATTTATCAGAGACGTATAAAAATTGAATTCTATCCATTTGTTGAATATTTTTTTGGGCTAATCTGTTTCTGAATGTCAACTTTATTGTGTCAACATTTGAGTGTTAGATTTGATTTTAGCATCACGAATTGATGTGGGTTAGACAACCACTAAAAATCAGGAAACACCAAACAATGGTTTCGAGCTAGTATAGAACTCTTCACCAGTGCACATCCACAAATTCACTAACAAATAGAATCCAAAACTTTCAGTTTTCGTCGCAAACTCTCGACTTCTAGACCACTGGGTCGGCTTACAACGGTTAGTATTTTTAACTCTGTTAATTTGTGATATATTTCCGCGACCTCATCTACTTCCACCCGTGGGTAACTGCTTCATGTTATATACGGATGAATTACACTAGTGTTATCTTGGATGTTTGTTATGTGAACTAACTATGAAGGAAACAATCAAAGATTTGATACTGCTGAACGTATTACATTAATATACATATAAATGTAAATAAGTTAATCAATGTCATGTTCATTTAGTCCTTAGTACTGATTTTATCGATTAAATTAATGTAGAAATGTTAATTCAAGTAATACAGTTATGTACTGTATCTGTTATGTAATGTCCCTAAAAACTAAAATCACTAGTTCCTTATTCTACTTTCTATTTGATCCATTCAAACCCATGTCAAATATTTGTACTTAACATTTGGAAAATAAAATTGTGAATTACTTATCAATAAATCGATTTCAAAGGAGTTATAACTGTGAGCAAAATAAGTGCATTCTAAAAGAACAGTTACATTTGTAAAGAAGGAATATATGCTACACTAGGAGATGAAACTTGACAGAATAATAATGAGGTGTATGTAATTATTTTGGTGTGTTAGCTTACTGAGTAGCTTACTGAGTCATTTGGTTTCAGGTCCAAAAACTGTTCTATGTAGGTCGGTTTGAGCAGGCGAGTAATATGAGTTGACTACTCCTCCTCACTATATAAGTAGTGTATGTCAATTCCGATGCAGTTTCATTATATCAAATTATCATATTTTTTTTTGGCATACTATGTAAACCAAGACGTAAGTTTATACGAAATATTGCCAGTCCCCTTCAACCAAGAGACGTTGAATATAGTTTTAAATCACTGTATGATATTTTGTGATGCGTAGCTGTATTTTATGTATGTATGTATGTATGTACGTATGATCAACATAGAACCTGGCAGATGTGTGCATCGGTTCAAGTTATCATACCTTTATGCCACCGAGAGATTGACACCACATTAGTAGAAGTCACTTCAATAAAATAATAGCAACAAGGAGTGTGAATATATAGTATATGGTTCAGGAAGCGTGGAAAGAAATTTATGCAATAATTTAAAGCACATGATTTAAGGGAGAACTAAAAGTGAATACACCTGAGCCATTGTGACCGATTGTGGGCCATGTCACTCAGCTGTATTATATATTTGCTATGTATTATATTTTCATTATATATTATATTATATTATTATATATATTTATATTATTATATATTATATTAGGGGGTTGGGAAAAAATCTTGTTTGGCATAAAGCTCAAGCCAGTTATTATACATTGGTGATACTTATATGGAAGTTAGAGGAAATCTATCCATTTACTTCAAAATAGCATCATCTAATGCTATTGGTAGAAGTTACATTAAAAGTACTACGGTGAAATAAAAAGACAATAGATATTACATCACAGGTTATTGCTTAGTGATTAGTTAATCTGTATGTTTAGTTGCATATTTGGTAAAAATAATGTTATGTAACAAAATGACAACTGATATTCATGTATACAGAAAACACTCAATTATTCATGAAGACTAAGTACTGCTGAAAATAATGTATAATTATGTGAATAATTTTTCAGAAGAAACTGCCATCATTATTTGAAGAACTATGTATAAATGGGATTCAGTCTACAAGTTTGGTAGTATGGTATTCTCATCAAGAATCATATTTCTAACCTTTGATTATTGTGGGTATTACGAATACTCTGTTAGAATGCTATAGATTAGGAGGAGAACTATGTATAGCTCTCTGTTGTTTGCAGTTATGGCGACCAATTCTAATGTAACAAACTGTTAATTATACATGAGTAAACATTAACTCAACTTTGGTTATGTTCGAGGTCAGAAAAAATGCAATAATGCATACGAAACAATCAATGATCATACTTCAAGTTGATCAGCAGAATCTATTCAGTATTAGAAATTTAAGAAGTTCACATTAGTTACTATTAAGTCATCTATTAGTCCAAACAACTTTGTTGTGTTAGTAATAGGCAATGAGATAAATATCACAATGATAACAGTACACTTATGTTCAGTCAAGTCTTCCTCCTGAATGCCTTAAAGTACATTTCTTTAAATAAAGAATAGCTTAAACTAAACAGTAAACTAGAAAGTAATATATGGAGTGTGAATATAACTAAAGGCTAGATATTGAATGCTGATGAATTTTATACTCATGTAGATATCTGTTAATAAGAAAAGTTCAGAAAAGTAAATGACGTTAGTCTGATTATTGATAATGAATGTATTAATAAGTTCTTATTGTATACATGCGCTGGTCAGATAATTAGTGTAAAACTTTGGTTCTGCAATAATTATCAAAAGATAAATTATAATGTTAAAAATTTATTAGGCCTTAAACTACAGTCAGTTACGTAATAAAAATAATAACTTCGATAAAATCAGTGCAAATAATAATACACCATGATTGATTGTTCTTTACTCGTATGTCGCCACCCCTCCCCCCAGGGTATGTTACCAGTTTTCAAACCGAATGGAATGATACAAGACAGTTGAATCAATCAAACAGAGTCACATTTAGATTTCAGGCATCCACAACTTAACCACACAGCCAACCAATTAGAAAAGTAAAATCAACGCAGAACAAGTGCAACAATGATAAAGAACTAAGGTTACGTGTATGCATTTAATTAGCAGTTATTATTCATGGACGGAAAATGACAGCAACAGTTAATACGTCAGATAAGAAGTTAGAATGAGTAGGGAGGGGGGGATGTATAAACACTTTGAATATATAAAAAAACTAGTCTCAATACAAGCACAATTTACGAAATAGTTTTCTTGGAAAAGGTTTATGGGCGTCATTCATTCATTATAATCCACACTATCTAACAAAAAAGCTTATTCTTTTATGACAGTGGTGGCAAACCCAGAAGCACACCATAGATGAATCATGCTAATTTTAATGTTCTTGAACCTCATCTTAGAATACAATGATGTCAAATGAAAATGGCAGCATACACATTTATTATTAAGATACATTAATCGGGATATATAGGCAGTAAAATACAATGCCATGAAATGATAAAAGTTATAGTTAAGATTATTTAGAAAACAACTGCTTCGATAAACAGTCAATGATGATGCACGATGATTGATTATTTATCTACTATTTTTCACTTTTCTCTGATTTTTCCTTATTAGAACAAAGTCTTCGGAATAATCCCATGTCAGCGAATGTTAATTACTGCAGAATACACTACTTTTTAAGAGTCAAATGCAGTCAGTCTGAAGTCTATTCATCAGATAAATTAATCGCAGTCTACATGATAAATCATCTATCCACCTATTACTTCTAATTGTATTTACCAATTCACATGAATGCAACAAAACGTACACATTGGAAGAACAGAATAGATAATAAGTGACTGCATTTCTTAGTACATTCACAAAAAAAATGGAGACCCAAATGTCAGCAGGTTTTCAGTAGTGCAATTGCTAAACAAACTTAAGGTTGCTTACTTAATTACGCCCGTTACCCCTAACGAAGAAGCATACGATGCTCATCAGTATTCTCTATTAAACTCCACTCTAAGCAATCCTTTCCACCTGTTTCCAGTTGCTGTTTATTCTTTTAACATCTGCTTCCAGTTGTCGACGCAGTGTGTTATTTGGTCTTCTACTTTTCCGTCTCTCAACAGGATTTCATGTTAATGCTTGTCTCGTGATTCAGTCTGATGATTTCGGCAATGCATGTACAATCCATTTCCAACATCTTTTCCTAGCATCCTCTTTGACTGGAAGTTGGGAAGCTGTCGCTGATGGTTTCCGGTCAACAGACATTCAGTTTCTTGCGTAGGCAGTTGTTTATAAATACTTGTATCCGTCTAATGATGTTTGCAGTAATTTTCCAAGTTTCAGCTCCATACAGCCGAACTGTCTTCACGTTCGAATTGAAGAGTTTGACTTTGAGGTTGGTTGACAGTTGTTTTGAATCCCACATGTTCTTCAACTGTACGAATGCTGCACTGGCTTTGCCAATCCTTGCCTTTACATCTGCATCGGATCCTCCTAATTCATCGATGATGCTTTCTAGGTACGTGAAAGTACTCATTTATTTCGGAATTTCTCCATCATGTTCAATTGGTTTGGTGCTCCCTGTTTTATATTTGAGGATTTTGATCTTTTCCTTATGTATGTTCAGGCCTACTGATGCTGAAGTTGCTGATACGTTAGTTGTTTTCACTTGCATTTGTTGGTGTGTATGGGCTAGTTGAGCTCGATCACCCGTGAAGTCCAAATCATCGAGTTACATCTTATATGTCAATTGAATTCCGTGCATCCTCCCAAATATGGAGGTCTTCATGATCCAGTCAACTACTAGAAGGAAAAGAAAAGGCGAGAGTAGGCAGCTTTGTCTAACTCCAGTCTTCACTGGGAATGCATTTGTTAGATGTTCTCACTGTGTTCCATTGTAAGAGTTACGGATGGTGCTGAAGAGTTTCTCTGGTACGCCGTAGTAAACGCGAGGTTAGTGTATTAAATTATTTTAACACAATCAATAAAGAATAAATGGTTTGCTGTTATAAATCATATTCTACATTAATAACCTTGTTTCACAATATTTTTGTTATGTAACTACCTTTGAATGATTCTAACCAAATCATAAGTTTCAGTTTCTTTTTTCCTATTTAAACCTTAATCATCTATTGAATGCTTTCATAACTATTGCATAACTACGATGTACTGGCCTTTACTGATTTTATTAAAACCTCTTCTGAATCAAAGTATTGATAGATATGAATTGTTTGTAAACTGTAAAGTAACTAAAGACAATCCATGAAATGAATGAATTTATCTTATTCTATTATTATTATTATTATTATTGTTCTTTGTTTATTCAATTAGTATATTCATTACCTAAGCTTGTTACCTCTTTTGTATGTATCATTTCGACTGCTCATATAGAACAAGCCACAATGACAGATGCTCTTCTAATTTTCTCCTCCTTGTTGACGAGTATCTTCCAGCATGATTCAGCCAAAATCTCGTCAAATGGACCGACAGTTTGATATTAGCACATTTAATTTAAACGAGTTAAGTAGATAGCATGAATAAATAGCTTCCTATAATTTATGATGTGAATGGTTATCTCACAAGTTAGATCAATTAGACGCGAAGTGTATCAAATGACAGAGTTCCGTATGCAAAGAGATAAGTTCATCCTCATCTTCTGCCATGGCCAACCAAAATCCAATAAGTTAATTTTCGTCTAATTATACGATGACCTAACCGTAGTAATGTACACATAACCTTCTCATTATGTATATATCATCTTATATAGATTCTATTTTCTTTGTTCTTATGATTTACTGACCTCCATATTATTATCATTATTGGTACTATTATTGTTTATATTGTTTTTATTAATAGATACACATAATGAATTTGATTGTTACCCAGTTTACTCACAATGGCGTGCAACCTTGATTCTATCGGTCAATCAAACCAACAGCTTCCAGGTCTCATTATGAACGTCCAACCTGCACTACTATGATAGAATGTCCGCCATTAATAATTTTCAATACACGGCGATGATCAGTCAATGCTATTCGTGATAAGCGCTTGACACTCGACATCTAAAACTTCATCAGTCATGGTTACTTACCAAAACTTCAGTAACGTCCTGAAGTAAGCCTCTAGTAAGCTGGTTAGTGAAGTTACTTTAAGGTGGTTTGGTGAATATTCTGTACATAATTATTGTATGTATTCGTCGACCTAGTAGTCCAGATGTTTCTGCGTTCACCACAAGACCTAACGGTCATGTGCCCCATTGTTTGACTGAATCAAGGGTGTGCACTGATGAAAAGCCTAATACTAAGATGAAAAGTTTGTCCAGTGCTCACTGGTTTCCAATCGTATCTAATTAACATCAATATATTATAGATGCAAAGAACACTTGATCTAATTGTAATTTTGTCACCTCCCGTCTTTTCTATACATATGTTCTGTTCAATATTTAGGTAAACCTATGCAACTTAAACAAGTCACATGAATATTATGTTACTGGTAACAACAATACTTTTCAACAAAATTCAAAATTCATACGTAGTAGTCCTTCTTATCTAAATGATGTAGTTACCACGAAGTTGGTTATTTTCATTTGACTTGTAATCAATAATTTTGAACGCGTAATTATAAAACTTAAGAAAAATTTGTTCTTCGTTCAAAATATCTTTGTCTAGATAAACATAGAAATTACTAAACAACTTATATCTCCTTTGAACAATATGAAAGTGGAATGCAATTAGGGATTTATATCAGGCTCCTCAAGTTGACCTTCATTTGTTACTGACTGTTAATAGTCTCAATAAAACGGATCAATAATAAATGGAGATCAAACTTGATGAATTAATCTCAAGTTTCACTACCTGTCAAATAAAAATAAAATTGTTCATCTATATTCCGTCTACTCATAAGTAATATAAAACAACATTAGAAATTTATCGAATTCTATACGGTTAGATACCATTAACCATAAAATTAAAATGGATAAGCTAAAATCAATGTGGAATTAATTTCCATATATAACGCGAATTAAGGAAGTCATAGAAATGACCTTCAACGATGATTCAAGCTTATTCACGTGTAACCAATCATATAAATTGTATTTTTCAATGAGAAGTCATATGATCAGGTTTCGGCTTTAAAGCACATAGAAACATAAAGTCATGAGAATGTTTTTAAGGTTGAATTAAGGTGTTTATATATTTATAAACCACACCGTAAATCTAATTATTTTGACGTTTGAAAGAATTCTGAAGAGATTCATCGAAAGACCTAACTTAAATCATGTGAGAAGCGACGAATTACTAAAATCATCGAGTATATCCCACCATAGTGTTGTTACACCGGTTGTATTTGTTAGGGTGGACAAATTATACTGTTTCTTTGTAGATATTTGCAAACTGAGTAGAAGACATTTCACGATGGATCTTATCTTTAATTACAATAAGTATGAAATACTACTTAACTGAATAATATCAGTTTGCTTATTAATGGATTCATTTTAATGCTCTGATGTAAAGACGTAGTTGGTAGGTTTCTGATATACTGAAAACAAGATCGTTATTATCATTGGGTGATTATTGTAGTACATAATGAAACGACTAAAGTAAAGTAAACATCCTACTGTTCATGAATTATTCAACTTATATTAATTTGTGATAAAAGATGCCTTGGTAAACTTCGATTATTATTTATTGTTGTTGTTAACTATTACATGTAACTTTCCTTAAGTATATTAAACTACAAGTTAATGGAGATATTAACATATGATGACCATTAATGTAAGTCATAGACCAATATTAGTTACATAAGACTAAAATATTCAAAACTGTTACGTCTATTTAAGCGTTTCCCTTTTTGCATTATAGTAGATTATAATTGCGTATACAACTAACGATGCGACATTTGACTAATGCTTCTTTACTTCAAGTAGTTTGTCGTTTAACATGAATCTTTGAGTGAAAGCTAAATCATTACATAGGATAATATTATAGATTACAAATAAATTAAATATGACCAGTAGAACTTTAAACGAATGTTAGTAAATAAACAAATGCATAGTTTCATTCATTTATAAGATTCACATAACTACAAACTATTACCCATCAACAGAGACATATAAGTAAACGATAGAATTATAAACATTTAAGCCATAAAATGCATAAATGGATATATATGAAATATAGAATTATGTGTAAATATCATTGATCTATATACATCACGTGACTTATAGAACATGTTTGGAACATATACATTTAGATATGATAAATAGTCAAGAATAACTTAGAATAATTGGTGTACACTTACAGATGATTTTCAACAAAGAGATGTTGAAATGATTTCATAAAATTTGACATAACAACTGTTATGTCGGACCACTAAAGAAGAGTGAAAGGACTTCTAGGACTGTATTTTAGAGGACTAATTCATTTATTCTGGTCGTGTGTAATGTAAACATTACATTTTCTATTATTGTTATGTTCCTCTTACTCTGTCTTCTCGTTTAGTATATTTGATGTTATTGTATTATCTCTTATAATGGACTACAGTTATTTGGTTGTGTACAAGTTACCCCTATTCACTGCCACAATCTCTCCTATTTTGTATTAATGTAAAATCCCTAATTGGTTTGCTGTGTGGTCTGAATTTGTATATATTTAAACGCATGATTAAAATACAATACGACCGGCAATTGGACTGGGTTGATTGTGTCTGGTTGGCTCATAGCTGCTGTCTTCTCTATTCCGGTTTGGGGGGGTTGGTAGTCGTGGGGCTGACGCATCCGTATTCTGATTGGCAGATATCAAGGACACTCATTATTTATTATTTTTCAATACATAACAACAACATCTAAAATTGATTAACAACGCCTTAGAAGATGTTCAATTAATGTGTAATTTTAGTTGTTTTTTTTTTTCATTTAACTTCATTCGTTTTTAAATAAGTACTACAAGTAGAAATATTATGATTGTTACAAGAGATTTTATCTAATGAATATTCTTTGAAGTAAAAAACAAAAACAATTGAATTACATTACAATGACATACTGTCATGTCAAGAGTTGATGAAGACTTTAATGAAAGTTAGTGAATGTAGTAGAGAAACTCTTGTAATTTATGTCAATATAATTTTGAACTAGTTACTAGTAACAAAATATATGTCGTAAGTAGTCTCAATGAGAATTCTATTGTGTAACAAACATATACAATAATAAACAATAAATGTAAATAACTATATATGCGAACATAAAGAAAACATATAAGTAAATACTTCAAACTATTACAGAACATAATGTTATAAACATGTTAAATCATTGATTTAAGCCTACATATACATCCAGTTGAGTATAGACACATGTTGATACTTAAGTAATTAATTTTGAGGAGGAATAGAAGCATTTTAGAAAATGTCAAGTGACATACTTGGTACACCAAAGAAATTCACATTAAAACAATTTTAAGTAAGTAAATGTTATAACGCCAACTATTATGACATGAGAAAGAAAAGAAGAAGAATTTGGTTGGTTTTATCGACTACAAATGTATGGCATCAACTAGTGATTCGCCACCATCATTAGTATACGATTAAAAATGCAGAGTGACCGATGCATTTCATGAACAATAATTGAAAATTGTATCAGTTGTGGATAGGCATTCATTCATGGTTTAAAATATTCATTAGATCTACAGAACCCCTTACATGTAAATGAATTTTATATTACTAAGTCGAGATTGAAACATCCAGAATTTCAGAGTTCACAGTGTTAAGCACCGTCATGTCAGCTATTCAATGATCTCATATTAGAAAAACACAAGCATTCAATAATCCTCATTATTCAGTGGTTTGCCATCTCTTATGTCAATCCTCCATGAAAATTCTGTTCGACAGTTTTCCAAAGTGATAATTATACTAAGAGTATGGGATTATTAGTGTGAAAGTAATTCAGCGTCATGCTACATTCATTTAGACAAGCCTTATAGACATACAATCAATCAATTATACGAAGAAATCGATGGTTATTCCTAAAATTATACTAAATGAAACCAATAGTTATAACTGGAACGAGGTTGGATTGTGACTAGCAAGTAGAGTTCATCACGCACGTTTCATCGTATATGACACTCGTCAACTGGATGTACAGGCATCCCAGTTTCCATGTTCAAACGAAAACTGGAAATCGGTTCGTTTCGTGGTCAACGTCACCACATTCACCACCACGCAATGGTTCCATTCATTTTATAGCTCATTAAATGGATATACTATATCAGTAAAGAGATCGGCAGAGTTTAACACTATAGACTGGATTAGAATCAACGTGTTAACATTCAACGAATGAGTCTAGAAATGGAATATGATGAGCACTATTGCTGATATTTAATTACACATTCATGTCTATATAACATAGAAATGAGAGAGTTGAGGGGTCAACTGAAAACTGCTACTACATTGGTGCATAAAATTCACAAATATATGACTCATTTTATAGCACATAAATAGATAACTAGAAGTACTTTAACATGGTGTATTGAATGCCTACATTTCTTAGGCAACAATCCCTCATCTCATCACTAGAGTGAAAATGACAATGTAAACCATATCAAGTGTTTACTTCATTCGATGAAGATTCGACATCAAGCAGAAAACAATTAATGTTCTTTTATTGATATTTTTCAGTGTTAACTGAAACAAATCACTTCGTTATTGATTCATCCAATGATTGATAGATGTTCTCGCTGGTGAAGTAACGTGTTTTACATACAGTTTCCACCTTCCACCTCATAGTACACTTCCAAATCATACTAACTCTTCAAAGATTTATTCATGATGAGTTTATAGATGTTGATGAATTTCTTCTTAAATACTAGATGGATATAACAACAATTCAGAAACGAATGTCCATGGAAATTGCATCCACTTTCAAGTAAATAAGGTTACATTAGTTGCCGGACTACAATATTAAGATAATAGTTGTTAAAAATTAACTAACTCCTTAAAAGTATGATAGTGTATTGGATTATTAGTGTGAAAGTAATTCAGCGTCATGCTACATTCATTTAGACAAGCCTTATAGACATACAATCAATCAATTATACGAAGAAATCGATGGTTATTCCTAAAATTATACTAAATGAAACCAATAGTTATAACTGGAACGAGGTTGGATTGTGACTAGCAAGTAGAGTTCATCACGCACGTTTCATCGTATATGACACTCGTCAACTGGATGTACAGGCATCCCAGTTTCCATGTTCAAACGAAAACTGGAAATCGGTTCGTTTCGTGGTCAACGTCACCACATTCACCACCACGCAATGGTTCCATTCATTTTATAGCTCATTAAATGGATATACTATATCAGTAAAGAGATCGGCAGAGTTTAACACTATAGACTGGATTAGAATCAACGTGTTAACATTCAACGAATGAGTCTAGAAATGGAATATGATGAGCACTATTGCTGATATTTAATTACACATTCATGTCTATATAACATAGAAATGAGAGAGTTGAGGGGTCAACTGAAAACTGCTACTACATTGGTG
This sequence comes from Schistosoma mekongi, assembly GCA_034768735.1. Taxonomy (NCBI): domain Eukaryota; kingdom Metazoa; phylum Platyhelminthes; class Trematoda; order Strigeidida; family Schistosomatidae; genus Schistosoma; species Schistosoma mekongi. The sequence continues at coordinate 3,371,800 of CM068308.1, forward strand.
CATAAAATTCACAAATATATGACTCATTTTATAGCACATAAATAGATAACTAGAAGTACTTTAACATGGTGTATTGAATGCCTACATTTCTTAGGCAACAATCCCTCATCTCATCACTAGAGTGAAAATGACAATGTAAACCATATCAAGTGTTTACTTCATTCGATGAAGATTCGACATCAAGCAGAAAACAATTAATGTTCTTTTATTGATATTTTTCAGTGTTAACTGAAACAAATCACTTCGTTATTGATTCATCCAATGATTGATAGATGTTCTCGCTGGTGAAGTAACGTGTTTTACATACAGTTTCCACCTTCCACCTCATAGTACACTTCCAAATCATACTAACTCTTCAAAGATTTATTCATGATGAGTTTATAGATGTTGATGAATTTCTTCTTAAATACTAGATGGATATAACAACAATTCAGAAACGAATGTCCATGGAAATTGCATCCACTTTCAAGTAAATAAGGTTACATTAGTTGCCGGACTACAATATTAAGATAATAGTTGTTAAAAATTAACTAACTCCTTAAAAGTATGATAGTGTATTGGATTTCAGCACTTCTGTGATGATATAGTTTCGATTTATACATGCTTTATTCATATTCTATGCTTTTAAACACTACATGACATTCATTTTTTAATTAAGTGAAACAAACATTATGAAAGATTATTTAAGTTGGATTCCGCTTGCCAGTCACAATTCAACTTAAATATATAACTTGTGTACCATTGCTATGTCGAGGCAATCCACTCAGGATTCACACATAGCAACAGATACTGACCAGATTCTGTGCATTACAAATCAACCGTAAAATATAAGCTTATCCTAAGTTTATCCTATTTTCAGGAATTTCTCTTGTATTAGTAAAAACAACAATTATTTCATTAATATGCCCCTCTTGGTTGTGATATTATCTATCTGAGTCAGTGTTTGTCGTTTAACGATCATTCTGTTGAATCAGTTAGCATCGATGTTACAGAGCTTTTATTGTTTTCTGTAACATGCATTTATAAGGAATAATTTATGAAACCAAGTTTTTCTCGTGAAAATAGATATCTTTGCTTGAACTTTATTGTTCATTTTCTACACGGGCAAATATATGCAAAGTATTTGCAACTACTCTTGTCAATTATGGAGATTATTTAATACAAGACATACTCGGTTGGTTGTATTCACCACAGAGTGATGTTGGCAGGCTACTATTGAAAACTACGGAGCCCTAGACAGTAGTTTCGTCCCAATAAGAGACTACTCAGCTGTGCATACCTCAAATTCTGCCCAAAGAGCTTCGAATTGCTGGATCTCTAACCCTCTGCATCGCCTACCAGCACCTAATGGTGGAATTTCTACAGGTACGTAAGTCCAACATTAAGTTAGATAACTATTGAAACTAAGGTCTGGCACTGAACTGCCGTTTAGTTTTAGTATGGGACTCTGCAGCAGTGTACATCTACGGTTCCATCATCAAATTAATTTAGGGACATTTAGATTTTAGGGAAAACACTTAATTGTTAGATCAATTGTCTATGTCCACAACTGCTTGACTAGTTGATGAAGTTGTGTTTTGTGTGTTCTTATTCAATTATCATGAGTGCATTTTAATGTAAGTGATCTCCTTAATATTTCACTATCGGTCTTGCCATATGCTGGCAATATTAGGATGTTGAAAGCCATACGCAGCGAAGGAGACCGTACAGAATTTCAAAGGATTCTGCTGGCATAAGAAGAATGGTCCAGTGTTTTGCAACTGACGATGAATCACCCACCCCCCCAAGCTCATTATGATGCATACTGGACACCAAAGTATAAATACATACACAATGAATAGCACCGTGCTTTCTGTAGCCCGCACACATACTGATCTATAAATCACCATTAGCGACAATCTGTAAACCACTGTACATTGCTTTTTAACCCTGTAGTCAGTACGTAGTGTTTAGTTAAACTGACTTTGCATACTGTGTTTAGACGACCAATACCTGGCTAATGTATACAAGAAGCTATCCTCTGTCTAAAAAATAAAACTGAACCATTAGAAAATGTTCAAAAGAGTAGGGACTAAGCTAATTCTAGAAATTACGAAGCTTTCTTAAGACGACTAGTTGAAGTAAATATATTCCTCCAATTACACAGAAAAATTAGATGGCATCTAATAACAGCTTTAAAAACACTTAATAATAAACTTAGTTTTAAGATATTCTCTTTTTTTCCTACCTTCAAGAATAGAAAATTTACGAGAACCAAGGAGAAAAGTTCATGAGTCTAGAACCACTTATCTATCATCTATTTACCAACTATCTCACAGAATAGTCCATCAATGAAACGATGCTTTAATATGTGATTACATCTCCATCTGTTAACTAAGAGATATTCATCGCCAAGAATAACACAGTTAATCAAGCCTTCTTATCTTAATCAAATTAAAACTGAAATATCACATTTATCTATCTAAAATATTTAACTAAGAATTGATTAAATTCAACTAAAAAATATCAATAGATGTAGTTATCATTGTTTAAAGTAACATTATTACAAAATATGTCATTATGTAATGCATTACAATTCTATGTAAATGTATTAATGATCAATGGAATATGCTAAATATGTGCATATAATTTATTGTTTGTATCTTATTTTATAATAGTTGACCTTGATTTTTAAAAACAAGAAAAAAATAAACAAGAAGATAATATGAAAGAAAACAATTGAATATAGAAAATGAATAAAATTAATGAGTGAACTATTTATAAAACTTATTATTTAAGTTGGATTGTGATTGGCAAGCGAAATCTGGGACGCGCGTTTTGTCCAATTTGGGACTTATTGACAGGATGTACCTGTATCTCAATGTTGATGTTTATAATCGGATTCGAATTCAATCTGTTTCGTATTGAATGCCACCGCGTTTACCACTAGACTACTGAGTCCAGACAGTCACATTTGTGCAACGGATGGATTGGTATTAGGATTAAACTGTATATTCTCGATGATTTATTATAGACTGAAGCTGGTCAATCTCACAAGTTCATCCTAATGAACTTATTACTTAATCATAAACTTTCTATTTCAGAAACTGTATACAAAACCAATGAAATCGATAATGAAAAGATTTAAAACTACTAAAATAATTTAAGTAGTAGATACACACAATGTTGTTTTGTTTAAATGACTAGTTAATCAGTGGAATTCTTTACTGTTTGAAATATATCAAGAGATAAAAGTTTCGTTAAAATATTTTATCGGGACTGATAACTGCCTCCTACACGACGTCAGCTTAAATTTATGAAAATAATTCAATGTATGTTACTTTTCATACTGAATTGTTATCATCTTGAAGAATTAATCAAAATGTATAGAGTACTAGGCTGGTAATTTTATATGCCAGAAGGTAATTACTTCACAGTATAAATTGACTGAAATTGACATTTTTGACCATGAGTTGTAGTGTGTAGTTAATGTGTTGGTTACAAGAACATATGAATTTCAAATTAAAATGAAATAGCTCTCTAATGCACATTAAGTTCTACTTATTCTACAATTGGCATAAGTCCACAATGAAGTCGAGTTATGCCACATTTTTCTATTCTAAACTTTGTTTAATAGAATACCTAACTAAATGGTTAAATCTATACCTAGTAAGTAGCCTTGCAAACAATACAGTTATGATCCAATGAAGAGTATTAATAGAGATTGACCGACTACACTAAGTATGATCTATTTGTATACTACAAATTCCTTGGATTTGATATAACGAATTGATTTGAGTTAGACAATAATTAAAAACCAGCAACTGGTAATAGGCAGACGTTTCCTCCTAGTGTTGAGCTATTCAGTAGTGTATGCTGATAATTTTATCATTAAATCGAGTCCAGGACATTCAAACTTCATGGTAAAACCTGACCACAAGACCAGGTAACTAGCCTGCATGCATAGGTTAATATTTATAACTCAGTAAATCCCTTATATATTTGCTCAACTCCATCCATCGCCATCGTGAATAGCTGCCTCATATCCGACAGGGATGAACTCCACTTGTTAAGCCTTTCCACAAATCAGCCACTTGTGAGCTGGTTTCAAGTTGGAAAAACTGATCATATGACTTAAATATTTCAAAACATATGTTAAAATGCTATACATTTGTGAGTTATATTGGGCACTTCACTTAGTTATTCAAGGTTCTCATTAGTTAATAGGCTGTATTAAATCAATGCTGTTAAGGGTTTTTACTTTCCTGTTATCGATGTTCACACAAAACGCGATCTACTAATGTTAGAAGACGGGTTCGTTAATGGAAAACACTGTGTTACTTCATATTTTCGACTAACAACATGACATAGAACCTATCACTCTAAACGTCAACTTCGTTACAACCAAAAGCTTGTTCAACTGACATGACATCAACAATAATGTGCTGGTAAATCCAGTTAATAGATCTTGTACAGGACTAACTGCATATTTCTGATCAAACTCCTATTCAGCATCTAAAACCACATAAATTTATTGTATTTAGCATTGTTAGGATACTTTAGAATAGCACAGCTTAACGTACTAATATACTGAAGAAACTGCATGAATAGATAATCGAATAATTTTTAATTTCTAAAGCCTACTTACTACTTTTTATATATTTAAGTTTGATTGTGACTGGCAAGCGGAATCCAGGACGCGCGTTTCGTCCTATTTGGGACTCATCGGCTGGATGTACCTGTATCCCAATGTTGATGTTTACACTGGGATTCGAATTCAGTCCGCTTCGTGCCAAACGCCACCGCGTTCACCACTAGGCTACTGTGTCCAGACAGTCACACTTGTGCAACGGGCATATATATATATATATATATATATATATATATATATATATATATATAATTAGGATAAGTTTGTATTTTCCCGTTGATTTGTAATGGACTGAAACTGGTCAGTCTCTGTGAACAGTCTCTGTGTGAATATCAACATTGGGATGCAGGTACATCCAGCCGATGATTCCCAAATAGGACGAAACGCGCGACCTGGATTTCACTTGCCAGTCACAATCCAACTTAAATATATAATTTGTATACCATTGCTATATCGAGGCAATCCACTCAGAATGCACATATGGCAACAGATACTGACCAGTTTCAGTCCATTACAAATCAACGGGAACATACAAACTTATCCTAATTATATTTACTACTTTTTATTACTTCTACGATTATTATTATTACTGAATATTATATCCTGATTAATAGATTTTAGTCGACTTATTGCACTAAATGTCATATACATCATTAATAATCTGATATGCCGAGCACCTAATGAAGATTGGCTATCTTCGGGAACTGTGCTTTAGAACATTATTTCATTTATTATAACTGCGGACAGTGTTAACATTTTATTTCTATGACTGTTACGTTCCCCTTGCCCGGTTCTCTCGCTGAGTGTATTGATTCTTTGTGTATTGTTTATTATTACGAACTACGTCTACCTAATTGTGTACAAGTTCTCCCCATTCACTACCACTATTTCTTTTGTTCTGTATCAATGTTAGATTTCCGATTGGCTTACTGTGTGGTCTGGTTTTATGTATATATAAATGCATGATTAAAATATAATAGGACCTTGGACCTTAATCTGGTTCTCGCTCTCTCAGTCTTCCTGTTCTCAATTCTGGTTGTCTTATTGTCGGCCTAGGGAGGTGAATGGGCTTAGGTCAATCGCATATTCTTAACTAGGCACGCATCGTATTGGTGATCGCACCAACCAATCAAAGCCATCATCCATAACTCTCCTCCTCCTTTTCATTCGCGTCATAACATAATCATAATGTGACTAGCATGAATTACTGCAATAAACTAATAACAAATGAATCATTAACTTCAACATCATAGTGTATAAGTCGAAATTCTGGACTTTTAATCTTATTAACAACTTCCAGAATTATATTAATGACATTAAAATAGTATATATTTTGCATTTTCATTTATTTGACCACTCAAAACAGTTCTTATATTGTTTTCTTCTCAATAGCTCAATGGTTACTTATCTTAACATATTACAGTATAGTATGTTATATGTTCCTATAATGTTTATTTATACAAACAACCATAAATCTTATACCAGGACAAAGTAGCTGTCAATTTCTTTCTGGTTTTCAATAGCATTCAAATGACATTATTCTATAATGAATACAATCAACTAGAAAGAAGCTTTTTTCTTGAAACTAAAACCTTTGTAATCACAGCCATTTTTGATACTATCAATGTAAAACACATGTTTTATGATTGTTGATAATCATGACTATTGAATGCATACAATGTAAAAATGCGGGTATCAAAATTCACATGAATTACATTTTGTTTTTTTTTTTTTGGTTTTTACATCTTTATCTAAGTACAAAGTTAATTTCAATGTTCATATTTAGTTGGAATAATGTTACCTATTGTTTATTTAAGTAGTAGATATAATGATCCATTATGTTATGTTAATCAGTGTATACTTATTTCAATATAATAAAGTATAAATTAAATCAAATTAGTTTAACTTAACATTACAATAATCAATTAATAAATTGTACTAAATAGTTATTTATTTGTATACAATTCACCTTTATTAGGATAAGCTTGTAGTTTTCCGTTGATTTGTAATGGACTGAAATTGGTCAGTATCTGTTGCCATAAGTGCATTCTGAGTGGGTTGCCTCGATATAACAATGGTATACAAATTATATATTTAAGTTGAATTGTGACTGGTTAACGGAATCCAGGACGCGTGTTTCGTCCTATTTGGGAATCATCGGCTGGATGTACCTGCATCCTAATATTGATGTTTATAGTGGGATTCGAACTCAGTGTGAACACCACTATTGGTATGCAGGTACATTCAGCCAATGAGTCCTAAATAGGACAAAATGCACGTCTTGGATTCCGCTTGCCAGTCACAATAAAATTCAAATGGGATGTTATAGAGAGAATTTTGGCTAATAACAGTCAACTTAGCAAAGACTAATCTAAAGTAGAAAAAATGGCTTAGACCATAGAATTCCTTTTAAATAATCTTTATTAATTGGCAACAATACACTTTTCAAATTTAAAATAAATAAAAAAATTGTCTTTGATTCATTTTCTAATTAAACAGTATTATACTATAATCCTTAATCTGATTTATGATAAATAATTGAATTAAGATGGTTATATGGAGATCGATTGGTATGAAGTTTGGTTGTTGGTTGAGAGCATTGGATAGCTCTTAAATCAATGTATGAAGCTCCTTAACAGTGCCTTTCCTCTATTTCGAAAAGCATTCTTTAAACTCTTCCTGAAGTTCTAGTAATAAGTTATGATTTGTGAAATGTAGATATGCCAACAGTGGGATAATTGTCACTAATAACAATATATGATTGCCACGCTTTATCACAAATTGACGAGATTGAAAATTTTACCAGTGGTGCCGATTGTTAAGCATTTGCCGTAAATCTTGATGGTCACAGGTTCGATTCGTTGGTGGAATCGAGAGTACGTACTGCTGAGATATTTCATACTAAAATGAAACAGATGTTCAATGTTTTCTGTTTCTCACTGGTATCAAAATGACATAAACCCATGATAAATACAATCACCTAAATTTCATACCAATCTATATCCACGAAACCACATCAATTCAACTATAATCAGGTTTGTTTTCTGAAAATACAAGTATGTTTAATTACGTTTATTGCATGGCTAACTAACAGAAGAATACATGTTAGTTTCCAATAACTATTTGTATTCTACGAAATAATCAGTCTCAGTTTACGGATTGCTTCGTATCCAAGTATTTAGCCATTTGATGCTTATGAAACACAGATTGATTAGTTCTATTAAGACAAGTAAGTTGATTTTATGCTTAATGCTTAAAAAATTCACAGTCGAAAGGTACACTATCTTTGTTTTTAGTGTTTTCCCAACACTTACCTTTAGCCACTTGCCAAATTTCTTATAATGGCACAATGAATCAAGTATCACAACCTATGGAGTGTATTCTAAGTAGTATCAAGGCACTTTGCTACCAAGCTACATCTATCGAACATTTAGTATTGTCAAAATCATAAGCTTTTCATAACCTCATTACTGATTTTCATACCTATTCTCATACTCAACTTATTGTAAATTTACTATGGATCAATGATCCAGATTTCTGAACACAAATCCATTACTTCAGGCTTTCATGTATATTGTATTTCTTATTACTGATTAGTCCAGTATGTGATACATAAAAGCCATTGTTCATATTCAATAAATAATTTGGTATTATCTTCTATTTATTGGTGTGTTTCTAGCTCTCCACTTTTTGGGTGGTTTTTGGTGATTCTGCTATCGTGGCAACCAATCGGCGCCTGTTTTACTATGTTACTGTTACAATACTAGTTATAGCACAAGTCCTATTGGTTTACATTAGACGCAAGGTCAGTATTTGCCTATCTCAGTCATCACCTATCTTACTTTTACATCAATACACTCAAGGCATAAGCAATTCGTGTATATGTTCATGCAGCTATGTTTCTTCAAAGTGAATCAACTTCCAATTTATTTAATCTCTAGGTACATAGATAATATTTTAGATAATCTAAGCAATTTTTTGTTTTATTCAACTTTTTGTTAGAAAATGATGAAATTATGTGAGAAATGATAAGTGAAATATGTGTATACTGTACAGATATTTCAAAGGATAGTCACCTTTTATAGTGAATCTAAATATCCCTCCTGAATATTACAAGTTTTAAATTCAATTGTACTAAATTGACATCTACAGGAAATATATGAGTATTAGTTCACTAATGATCTCGAACATCATTGAACTTAACAACATCTCTAGTCTCATAGTAAATAACGTCAGCTTTACTGGAATTTACTCAACTACATTTTCTCTGATCTAACCCAACTCACAACATTGTTAGTCTTCATCATATGTTACTACTGAGTAGCATGCCCTAATTAGGTGACTGCATATGAAATCATTTACTCTTAGAATTCAATCCTTAGTCTGGTCGCTTGTGAACAATAGGTTATTATTATTATTATTGTAAAATGAACTGGTTTTGCAGACTGCGATAACTTTTTCATGAATAAGTTGACGTACTTTTGAAAACTACAGAATCAATAGACAGCTTCACTTCGTAATAAGTTGAGACAAATTAGCACTGTAGAACAGAAACACAACCCATCATTTAATCGGTTGCCACTAGTATGAAAAACCAATCAATTTGTGTTGTAGTACAATCATGATTAAATGCTCCAAACAACTTAAAATATAGAAACATTGTTTAGTCATACGTAGAACGTCTAATGAATTCATGCAATAAGATAATATATTCAGTGGCTAGTTATAGACATAACTAAATACACATTCAATCACCAAGTGCTTACACTTTCAAATCTTGGATATTTTCTGATGTTAATGACCTGTTTCTATTTAATTTATAGGCAGGACTATAGAATAGGGACGAACCAATGAGATGGTGACTTTCCCTCTCAAGGTTATTGCTCACAGTATATTTGACAATGTCGACGATCTATCTCATGCTCGCTAATTTCCAGGAGGAAGTTATCGTTAGCTATTTACAAGAGAAAGCTATATTTCGCATAAACTGTTCATGTGACTATAGCGAGTCTATGCACCTGGAGGAATGCTTAGAGAAGAGTGACAAACTAATATTTCGATGCCACAAATGTTGGAAATCTCTTAGATGATCTGGTTCATTTTTCACACGTTTCAAAATCACTCTGCAGCAAATAATGGTTCTCGTAATGCAGTGTTTATTCGAGACACCTGTAACTGATGCTGTAGCCATGGCAAATGCTACCGAAATTTACATCTGTGCAGTGGTATCAGTACTGCAGAGATGTATGCTCGGAGATATTAATGAGAATACCAATGTCTAAGGGAGGCGTTAGTAAAATTGTTGAGATCGATGAGATGGTTACTAGAAAGCGGAAATATAATCAGGGATGCAACATACAGTGTGGGTAGGCAGTTTTTACATTCAAAATCTACATTAGATATGTGGCATTTGGGATCGATATCTATGCAAAGGACACTTCGAAAGGATTTCTGACTAGGAGAAATCTACCTTAATTCCAATTATTCGGAAGTATATCGAAAGAGGAACAACAATTTACACAGATGATTTAAAGTTATACAAGTGTCCATTAAGATTTGCGTACAGTCATCACATCATCATTCACAAACGACACTTTTTAGATCCCTCAACAGGAATTCACACGAATAACATAGTAGCTATGTAGTGTAGATTGAAGAATTATCTACACAAATATAAAGGAACCCTTTTAGAAAAATACTCTATAGCAACATGAATGAGTAATTATATAGAGGTTAGTTTGATGTTAAATGTTTACAACCCTTACATATTCTTGAAACATTTATTAATCATATGAAATTATTGAGCATCTTTGACTAATACTTTATGTTGAAAGATGTTTCTAATAATAATAACATTTCATCCTAAGCCGATTTCTCATTGGTCAATTTTCGCATAGCCAATCTTAAAGTTGTCTTTAATCTATGGTCCTGTCAAATTATTAACTATAAAAATTTAATTATCCATTTAAGAACTTCATTTAAGTAGTGAATATCTATGATTATGTAACTGTATTACTGAATAAAACTGTCTACAGACGTTAAAAACTGAAACGATGATATGAGACTGAACAGCTTAATGTTTAATGACTATCATGAATATTTTAAATATCGGAGAAGGTGAATACTACAAACACAAATTATATTAGAAGTGGATATAACAGATTAATTTACTCGAAATTTTCATAGAATGAAGTATTTTTAATTATCATAGTTTGGGGTACTTTATAAATAATATCATGTGTGTATATGAACATTAATTTACAGTCTCAATAATGTAATAGACGTGATCCGTCGATAAACAGATGGCAATACCTATAATAATAAAATCGATTACACAACATAATTAACCTAGAAATGAATATAAGGCACTATGAAAATTAATTACATTTCGAGGCAGTTCTGCACAGTTATGTATGCATGTATGCATGTATGTATGTATGTACGAATGTATGTTAGTATCCAAGTATTAATACGGTTGTAGTAACAAGTTCTTTCTATACAGTTAAAGGTATACTGTTGAATTTCTATGAAAAATATTCTGAATAAAATACAAATGCTTAAATACTATAAGTTGAATTTATTTATTTGTAATTTTATTGAAATCAGTATCAATTGCTTTTTCTTTTTCTTTCAAGCTCATGATGTAATGTATTTACGAAGAATGATTCTTTTAATTGTTGATGATAAACTTCCTAGAAGAATGATTAAAGTTGAGAAACCTTTCTTTTTTCGTTGAAATGTTGTTACGAAGTCCTGAGTTGATCTAGGTTCCCTGTTGAGTATCATTTGTTAACAGGTTTATTTGTAATCATGAAGAGAATAAAACTTCAAGTGGAATTTCAACATGTATTACCGTGTATATCACATTGAAAGATATTATTAACGTTCATTTAGTATTTTCATTGACTCACCGTATAACTGGGATATAAGTCGTTATAATAACTAGTATCTTAGATGTAATGATCTTATTCACATTTTATCTTGAATAACTTACAAAGTAACCACTGCCAACATGATGAAGCCAAAATTAACATCATTTTTTAAGTAAACTTATTTCATCCTCATTTTATAGTTGTTCTTATTGTTCAACATAAATTTTAACCAAAATGACACCAAGTCATCATAGTCAGTTGTGCATTTACATATAAACTTCTTTCTTTACAGGGGTTTAATTTTTCTGGTTGTTCATATTTAAAGAGGAATCAGTGAGTATTTAAACTACATGGAACATAGGTTGTATCATTTAGTAATTATAAAATGGTTGTATCTATCGCACAATATTTATGTTCATAATGTTAACTACTATACAGAGTATAGCTAACTTTTAAAGCAAGCTGTACCAAAGATCAAGTGTCTCAACAGACGCGGATCAGTTTACTTTTGGATATATTGATAGCTAAAAAAACATAAACCCTATCAATTAACTTAACATGCCATAACAATTGAATACATGCGGATTGGCTCATCTCAGTAGTCTAGTGTATAGTACTTTTACATATGAATTAATGGATGACCAGTTTAAATTTCAGAAGACTAAGATTAACACTGGGATGAATAATGTCTCAGAATATGACAGTGAGTAACAGAGGTCTTGAATCCAAGTTCTCAAAATATATTGAAAACACTTCATTCACTTATGACAATCAACTTTAAAATTAGTTACAGAGTATTCTATATGGTGAACAATGTCACTTTATGTAAATTAATTGATGTGGCTGTAAATCTTCATCGACTGAGATGGTGGCGAAATATATATCATTCACCTAACCACTTCATGCCCCAATATGTCACGATGACTGACCATGACGAAGGATGGAAGAAAGCTACGATCAGCCAAACCAAAGCATCACATGCCTATTAAATCAGTGACTGTTTGTATGATCCCTGTTGGTAGGCGCAGACTACTTAGCTGGGGTCTGCGAGAATGTCGTAACCAGTGATTCGAGGCCCAGAACGACATGCTCAAAATCAGTCCTAGTGATAAAGGTTCGTCACTATTTTTTTTCTCTTACACAGTGGGCTTAAAATTGTTTAATACCTTAATTTTCTTGGATTAGTCCCTTCTTTTCGAATCATATTCTATGTGTTCACCTTTTTTCCTACTATCACTGATGTAACTAACTACTAATTCTACTAATCTGGTGGTCAGTTTGCTGTACTGGTGAAATATGACAGCATCTACAGATACATATATGTGCCTGATTCTATGTTGTGCATTAGTGACCGACCGTATTAAAACCAGACTTGTCTTCAAATAATCATGCAAGTAAACAAATGTATTTACTTTACTTATAAACCCTTATCTGTAGTGATAGCCTTCACAGGCATATTGTTTATTTGGATGTTTTCTTTTAATTATTAACTTAATTTACTAATAGTGGTCTTTAACTGAAGAGATTGTAAAAAAATCTAACAGTACTGGATAAATGCTTAGTCATGGTTTGTAATGCACATACAAATACTAATTACGGGGTTTCGACGTAGGGCACTATAAGGAATGTCCTACATGAGAGACCTAGTTATGAGTTTGATCATTTGCAAAGTTCATAAAACTACCGTTAGTTAATCACTTTAATTTTCTGTATAAATTGAATATCTATTGTTTATACAGGATCATTGTGTTTCTAAGATTTGGTATAGACTGTCTAACTGTTGGGACGGCTCCCAGAAACCTCAACGAAGACTCTAGAACATTCCATCCAATCACTGATCGACAGAACCTTCTAGAATCTCAATGTAGCGAGTTCTGATTGGGTAATAGTTGAGACTTCTTAGTTCGGATTGGATGGATTATAATACCGATTTTGTTGTTTCAAAAAACTATAAATATACGACTGTTTTGTTCAGAAATGACTCTCTCCATTTTACTGAATAAAGTTTTCTTGTCTTCTCGACTTCTGTGTTGTGAATTTCCGACTAGGAGGGCTGCAAGGCGTTTTAGTGCTAAAGTTGTTGCGGTAGTCAAGATAACAAGGCCGCGATGTAACATTAACTGAAATGAAGGAAGGGCGTCGGCGGGGGTAGATAGTTAAGAACTTAATATATATAAACTACTTTCAATTCAATGCGACTAATATATAAATATTGGATATCATTTTAAGGTATGATAATATTATTCATTTCTAAAACACAAATAATTACTTATATATATTTGATTAAATATGTCACAGATAGTTGTTGGCAGCGTACCATTGAAAATCAAGGAGCACTGAACAGCTGTTTCGTTCTAGTATGAAACTCCTCAACAGTGTGCACTTCAGATTTTGCACCAATAGCTTCAAGTTGACACGACATATTCAATCAAATAAATAACTAATCTCTACAAAAATAATCATCCTAATTGAATTTCTATATCCACAGATCAGTAACTATAAATATTGATATTTAACAACAACAACAACAACAGCAACAAGAACAAAAAAACTGACTAACCGGTAATCTTGTTTGGATCATCCATTTCTGAATCCGATGTATACGTTGTATCAGTCATATTTATGCATAATGAATAGACATGTTACAAATTGACAAGAAAAAAAAAAGTAGAAGATTTAAGAGAGAGATTCCTTTGTTTGTTTTTTTCTTTAACAAGACGAAATTTTCGAAATTATTATGATTATCATGATTATTTTTCTTTTTTTTTTGCTTTCTCTTAATAAGAATTTTCTTTTTATTATATTTTCAATAGAATGAACGAAAACGAAATGAACACCTATTCATTGATATGATAATTGAAAGTAACTTTTAATATTTAATCTATAAAATAGTCTTATTCTTCTTTGATGTAATGTGTGTGTGTATACGATTAGTAAAATGATTAGTTACTATGGATCAATCAGTGAATTCCATGTCATATTTTTGGATATCTAAGTATACATGCACATATAATGCATACGTTGTATATTCATCCAATTACCTATGTAAATGTTGTGATAGAAACAAAGAGGCGATGGAGTGGGGGGGGGTGAGATAGTGATAGATAAACACAAACAAGCCTATGGACAATTTTGGTATGTGTATTTTCTTAAAGTGCTAAATTAAAATTATCATAATACTAGAAAAGAAGGTGGACGAATCAGAAGTAACCAATTATGACCTTCATATGAACACATTGAAATTTGATTGATTTATTATAGTGAAAAGGAATTGAATATAAATTTAGTTCTATATGTTTGTAATTACGTAGACAATAGAAGAGCTGTTTGTCTCAGGATGCAGGAAGTTATTCATGTGATAGTGATAGGAGGCACAGTGATCAGGTGACCCACATTGACGCGTATCAACTGCTTTGTGACTCCCTAGGTTTCACTGGTACACATTCGACATCAATCAGCAGCAAATGCGAATAAATAAACTTTATAGGTATTAACACAAAATCACCTCAATTCAACTAATTGGAAAGAGTTTAACATTCATACTGAATGACAGGTGTAAACTACTGATTATGAGTTGAATGTAACAAATTCATTGTGAAAATTTTCACTTCAAATTCATTTTATCACGTGCAAAACATGTAACTTCACCACCAAGATCATTTCATCAATAATTCTGAATCCCTGTTATATGCATTTAGTATTTCATAAGAAATTCATCAACATCTATAAACTCATCATGAATAAATCTTTGAAGAGTTAGTATGATTTGGAAGTGTACTATGAGGTGGAAGGTGGAAACTGTATGTAAAACACGTTACTTCACCAGCGAGAACATCTATCAATCATTGGATGAATCAATAACGAAGTGATTTGTTTCAGTTAACACTGAAAAATATCAATAAAAGAACATTAATTGTTTTCTGCTTGATGTCGAATCTTCATCGAATGAAGTAAACACTTGATATGGTTTACATTGTCATTTTCACTCTAGTGATGAGATGAGGGATTGTTGCCTAAGAAATGTAGGCGTTCAATACACCATGTTAAAGTACTTCTAGTTATCTATTTATGTGCTATAAAATGA
Organism: Schistosoma mekongi; assembly: GCA_034768735.1. NCBI lineage: Eukaryota > Metazoa > Platyhelminthes > Trematoda > Strigeidida > Schistosomatidae > Schistosoma > Schistosoma mekongi. The sequence goes on from CM068308.1 coordinate 3,387,386, forward strand.
GTCATATATTTGTGAATTTTATGCACCAATGTAGTAGCAGATTTCAGTTGACCCCTCAACTCTCTCATTTCTATGTTATATAGACATGAATGTGTAATTAAATATCAGCAATAGTGCTCATCATATTCCATTTCTAGACTCATTCGTTGAATGTTAACACGTTGATTCTAATCCAGTCTATAGTGTTAAACTCTGCCGATCTCTTTACTGATATAGTATATCCATTTAATGAGCTATAAAATGAATGGAACCATTGCGTGGTGGTGAATGTGGTGACGTTGACCACGAAACGAACCGATTTCCAGTTTTCGTTTGAACATGGAAACTGGGATGCCTGTACATCCAGTTGACGAGTGTCATATACGATGAAACGTGCGTGATGAACTCTACTTGCTAGTCACAATCCAACCTCGTTCCAGTTATAACTATTGGTTTCACTTAGTATAATTTTAGGAATAACCATCGATTTCTTCGTATAATTGATTGATTGTATGTCTATAAGGCTTGTCTAAATGAATGTAGCATGACGCTGAATTACTTTCACACTAATAATCCCATACACTTCGTATAATCATCACTTTATAAAACTGTCAGAATTTTCATGGAGGACTGACATAAGAGATGGCGAACCATTGAATACTAAGTATTATTGAATGCTTGTGTTTTTCTAATATGAGATCATTGAATAGCTGACATGACGGTGCTTAACACTGTGAACTCTGAAATTCTGGATGTTTCAATCTCGACTTAGTAATATAAAATTCATTTACATGTAAGGGGTTCTGTAGATCTAATGAATATTTTAAACTAGGAATAAATGCCTATCCACAATTGACATAATTTTCAATTATTCTTAATGAAATGCATCGGTAATCCTCATTTGAAATCACTAGTTGGTGCCATACATTTCTAATCGATAAAAATTTAGAAGTAATTACAAAACATGTAAATTATGAGTATGAAAATGTAGTGTATTCTCTGCATGTATTTTAGATGAGACTTAAAAACGGCAAAGATGTTATTTTTAAAAATGTTTTCGAATGTATTCATTTGAGCTTTTGCTTTCACTTTGAACACTTGCAAAAACTAGAAATTTCCAGCTAAATTTTAATTTTCGTGTTAGTTATGAAGTTACTATCGAGATACTTTACCCAGGATACCCATTTGGCAACCTGAGTGCCAGAAATTCAAATCATGGAAACAACTGGAATTTTCAGCCATTTTTGAAGATTTTCATCGACGCCTTATTTCTTAGATTGTTTCATATGAATGATTGAATAGCTTTAGAAATAAGCTGAATAAAAATGATTAATTGACTAAGTATGCATTTCGTATTATTTCTATGTTGAAACTCAACACGTAGTGACTATCTTTTAAGATCATCAGATTATAATGAAGTGCATCACATTTAAAATGTTGATCATTGAACCTCAACCGTATGACCCGTGAAATATTTTTATTTGGTAATAAATAATGATCAATTTGCACACTAAGTTAAACAACTCCCATCACTTAGAATAAGCTCGTATTTTCTCGTTGATTTGTAATGGACTGAAACTGGTCGGCCTCTGTTGTTGTATGGTCACCCTGTCTGGACACAGTTGCCTATTTGTGAACGTGGTGAATTTTGGCACGAAGAGCACTTAATTCGAATCCCAGTATAAACATTGACATTGGGATGCATGTTGACCATTGTGACCTGTCGTACTTATCGTTTTCACGATCAAGCTTGATAATTACAAATTAATTGAACCGCGAATAAGTAGTTCATAGAATTAAGTAGTATGTACTTTTAATGTTCCATTGATTGAAAATTGAGACTTTTGACTTTTTGCAACTTAGTGTAATCCGCTTTTTCAAAGATTAAATGACCAAATTAAATTAACGTCTTATCACTGTCGACACTTACAAGCAAAAATAAGGTACTCTATACATGGAAAGCTGATTTTTGGAGGGTTGTCAGTAGAAAACCGTGTATCTAGAATTCGTGCTACTGGGCACTCTTCAGAAAGGTGTACATTCAATCAGTGAGGGGACGAAAGCTTTCCGGCGAATCCGATCCTGAGCTATCTCGTATTACATCTGTAAATAGTTACAACTGAGTTGAATGATTCCCTGCAGAACTGAGATATACACTTTTTTGATCACTATGGAGTGACTAACTTAATGTTTGTTAACTGCTTTTATAGTGTTAGAGGAATAACTTTGTATCTCTGTGTAGTGCCACTGATGTTATTTCACTTAGACTAGTGGCCACATCACAACTTAGTCGAACGAGTTCGATTAATAGTAAAAAGGACTTGACAAATACCAAACTGATTACTGCAAACTAATCAACGAATACATACTCAATCTATTCCACGGGCTGAAATACATTATTTTAAATTCAATTCACAATCTTTAGCAACGTTGGCAAGTGAAACAAGTTAGAAATATTTTCAGTGGTTAAAAGATTAACCATTTAGGTATTAATAATATTTTATGAGATCACCCTCGTCTAAATCAAACAAAACATAATCTGTATGTTAACAAGACAATAATGTACTACAACTGGATGTTGTACAGAATTTTAAGTTTGAATTTGATATCGTGAATTGGTCTGGGTTAAACCACCATTGAAAACCAGGTACTAGCAATTGGCAGCTGTTTCATCTTATTTTAAAGGCACCAAGCAGTGCACATACACAGCCTCATTAGCGAATTGAGCCAAGGACTCTCAACCTATGCGGCTAACACTTAACTGTTAGGTCAATGGGCCAATCGGCAAACAACGGTTAATATTTCTAACTCGGTCATTTCGAGTTACTTTTTCATTACTTCATCCATCAAGTTATGAGAAACTGATGATCAAAAAGCACTAGACAAATGTCTCATTTTGGTCAGGAACATTTCATTAGTCTACTCATTTTCTAAATCAGACTGTAAATGTATCAACTTGTAATCGGATGATCAGAATTTTGTCTCTAATTTTACGTTATTACTTTTTCACTACTTACTAATGTATCAATAGTGTAATTAAACAAAGAAACGACCATCATTACTTATGGTTGAAAGCAATACTCTGCCTTAAGAAAGCGATACCTGAAGATTTTTTTTATCTGTACGTAATATTTGTGGATGATCCGCTTATTATTCTTCAAAGTGATCAAATGTATTTGAGTAAACTATGCTTGTAGACAATCTGAAGTAAATAAATCTATGAAAAAAATTACAATACTTCACTAGACAGACCTGTACGAACTTCATCAAGGAAATAACAAAAAAAATCAAAATTATCGAATATAAATGTAAATAAGAGTTATGATCGGTCAATTGTATGTAGACTATGAACATATTACATAAGTTATTATAGGTGAACCAATATTCAGTATGCTGTGAATGAAAGGTGTGTAGTTTATACATATCTTTACCAAGGTTAACTTTGATAATTTCAAATAAATTGAGCATTGGATAGATTGTTTATAATAAGTGATACAAGTGTGTTTGTAAAATTCCAATGAGTAGAAATTAAAATTTTCTGACGTTACGTGGCTTAGTGCAAGTCGCTTCTTCAGAGAAATGAATAGCCGAATTTAATTAACACAAGAATAAATAATACAATGGAACAAATCAAAAACAAAATAAACCCGTACAATCAAAATGCGAGTTTGATCGTGTTATGATGTCAAGTCATATAGGTCAAGGTGGTTTGAGATGAGACATGTATGTACATTTTAATGTGATGTGTGAGGAAAATATGTGAAAATAAATTGTATGTATGTTCATGTGTATGAAATTCGATGTACTTTAATTGTGGCTAGTTGGATAGAAAGTCCATGTTGGGTGAATAGAAAGGCCTTCCTTTTTGTTAAGTGCAGTTGGATTTAACAAAATATGATGCGCCTCAGCTATTCGTCTTTCCTTATAATTGGAAAAACCTTTTTGAATGATTCGGATATTTTTAATATCGATTTTATGGTTGTGATAGATAGCATGTACTGCTATTGCTGATTTAATTTGTAGTTTTTCAAGTTCAACAGGATTCTTCGGAGGTCGTTTAGTGTAGCTTTCATGTTCTTTGGCACGAGTTTTGATTTCTCGTGAAGATTCTCCAATATAGAAGACATCACAATCAACACAACCTAGCCTGTAGACACAATTCTGTGTTGAGGTGAAAGGGATCGTGTCCTTTATTTTAACCAATGCACTTCGAATAGTGTTGGTAGTTTTGTAGAAAGTTTGAATTCCGTGTTGTTTTAGAATTCTTTGAAATTCATCAGTTGTGTCTTGACGGTAAGGTAGAACGGCTGTACCAATCCAAGATGTTTTGACTAATTTACTATTATTTAGTAATAAGTCATTTTGTTTTTGCAAATTGTTAATAATATTCATTGGAAAATTATTAAGCCGTAGGATGTTGACTATATTTTTGTATTCGTGATTCTCGTCGTCTTCAGATGTAATGAGTCTACTGGCTCTTCTGAATAAGTTTAGAGCCAGCGATATCTTTGCACTGAATGGATGTGCTGAGTTGAAGTCGATATATCGATTTGAATGTGTCGGCTTGCGGTAAATTCTCAGATTAAGAGTTCCATTTAAATTTCTTTATACTAAGCAGTCTAAAAATGTTAACTCATTGTGTTCATTTTCACTTTCTAAAGCGAATTTGATATTCTGAGATAGGTTGTTGATTCGTTTTGAGAATGATCTTAGAAAAGTCTTTTTGATGATGATAAAAGTGTCATCAACATATCTTAGCCAAACCCTTGGTCTAATGACATTATTGAAAATGTGAGATTCAATATGGGTCATGAAAAGGTTTGCTACATTTGGTGAAACGGGGGAGCCCATTGCTACTCCGTTGGTTTGTTTGTAGAGAATCCCTTTGAACGTGAAAAAGGTTGAATTCAAGCATAGGCTTAGGGATTTCATGATTAAACTGATACTTAATGGGCACCGGCTAGATAGTGTGTAGTTTATATATTCGAAAAACGTTTGTACATGTACATAGCTACTGACTGGCTATGATTACAAAATAAAATAGACTATTTTAAGAATGAGTTGTTAAATCATGTAAACTCGAAGAAAAACTTGAAAACAAATGCATATAATGATAATTATAGGCCAAAAGATGGATGTATATTTTATTACAGGTAGTATAATTGAACTGAGTGATTGGACTATATAATTCTAGGCAGAATAAGTAAATGTATGTAATGTATGTGACAGAGTGTTAATGTAGACAGTTAACAGAGGTAAGAATTAGTGATATGAAAGAGTGTAATTCTTCATATTTCGTAGTAGCAGATAACAAGAGGATGTTAAAGTAGTACATAATGTCTGAATTCGATTATTATTCATTAATAATCATGGTATAATTTGCAGTGCTCCGTGTAGAACACCTTGTTCATGTATTGCAAAACGCTCAATTGATATTAGTCATTAATTCGACCTGGAAACAGTAATCATCATAAATGTCGTCTTAAATTTGTAGAAGCTTTACCCACTGGAGAATCTAAGCATCTGATGTGTGTATAAAAACAATTTATTACAATACTGCATCTGCCCTGGTAATCATTTGTCTTTGTTGGTGTGATAATTTTCTATCTTTTTCATTTTCTATCTCTCTCACTATTCTTCAAGTATCACATTGTTGTCAGTAGGCTCTTTATTCAACTTGACTATCATGTTATATATAAATACCTTGACAAATATAAAGATGCCTCACTTTCATAGACCTATAAATGATAAAAGTGTCAACTGATGGGTTTGCATGTAGTAGTTCAAGAGTACTTCCCATGGCACGAATTTCTAATATTTTAATATTCAATTGACTGTGAAATTGCCGTTGCTTAAGAATTTTCTGGTTAGAATAAAACATGTTTCTAATTGGTAGATCGGATGATTCAAGAAAAACAGTTAACTTACACGACTCTATTTTCAGAAGAGCATTCCATTCATTTTGGGTGTATGTAAACTGAACATTTCATTTCTATCATTATTGTGTACTCCTCACCTTAACCTCCCATTAGACTGTTGCCATATCATTTTCCATTAATGAACTATAATTATTTAATTGTGTATCATTCCCCCCCCCGCCACTCCTTAGCTTCTTATCATTATTGTTATTGTTTTGTTTTAATCTTATTTACTTAATTTATCAGCCATTCGGTGAGGCTTCTTGTGCATATACACAAATCAGTGACTGTTGGTTAAGTTATATTGTATCCTTATATACGGTTTGAAACCAACACAATTACAGCAGACTTAACGGTAATGATCAACCAATCCTACTATTTGAGGTCACTGTATTGGTTCCATCTAGGTTAGTTAATAGTTATCTGTACTGGTCAGAATTCATGAAATAGCACCAATGCTTCTTCAGTTTCCAACTGTTCTTAAATCGACTTCAGGTAACAATAAAAATCGGCGACAAAATTACTAAATGTGACCATCTTTTCACAGTTAGAGGATAGTGACTTATTTTTCTTATTTTATCGAATCAGTTAATTTTATCTCTTGACTAGACTAACAACCGAATTTTTGTGTTGAATTACATTGAAATTATCTTAAAGCATACATGTGTGAAGGTTAGAAGCGAGGAGCCCCTCATATGTGGAACACTGACCTTACGTTTAAACGAAACTGGTGAAACCTGTGGCAATAATCTTTAACCCGATTACGTGGGTTATGATTGGTCAGTACAGTGATAGAGTGGCTAAAAGGCTCCTTCAAAAGTTAAAGAGCGAGAGAATAACATCAACGAACAGAAGTTAATATCAAGCCATTTATTGAGTACGAACAATAGCTTTTATGTAACAAATACTGGACAAATCCGTAATAGGGAATGCAAAATACATTAAAGACTGAAGTGAGAGTGCTGTATTTATTAATCTGCATGATAGATCCATGATAGAAAAACCACGATTAGTGACAAGGTATAGGTATGACGATAGCTAATAGGTCTCTGGAAAACTAACAATTTGAGGAACACAGCTATCATGTTTAACTCCACCTGAGGCACTTCTAGGGTTACTGCCGGTCCTAAGCCTGGGTAAAGGAGGAGGGGTTGGCATCGGCCTAGCATTACCATACCGGAAAATGCAAGCTTGCTAAAAACGTTAACCAAATTAAACAAACAAAACCATTTAAACTCTGCCCTAGGAGTGGAAAGAATGATTATGACGCCTCATGGTGAAAGCCGAGATTCTTTGGAAACCATGAGACAGATGCCCCTTTTAACAACCAGAGCGAAAATTGTATAGGTACATGGAATATTCCGGCAATGTGGGAGAGCGGGAAAATCAGTCAAATAGCTGCAGAAATGAAGAGATACAACTTGACAGTGCTCGAAATCAGCAAAATTCATTGGACTCAAGCTGGCTAAGGGAGAGATGCTACTATACTCCGGCTACGAAGAGGAAAATACTCTGCACACCCAGGGAGTTGATTTGATGCTGTCCAAAGATGCACGTACTACACTTGTAGGATGAGAATCACATGAACCCAGGATCAACAAATCATCTTTCAAAACAATGAAGAAAGGGATTACAATGAATATTATCCAATGTTATGCACCCACCAACGACGGCAACGACGAGGATAAAGATTAGTTTTATGATAGGCTACAATCAATTATTGCTAAGTGTCCAGGAAAGAATCTGATTATCCTGATGGGGGACCTAGACGCTAAAATCGGAATGGACAACACCGGATATGCAGAAATCATCGGACAACAGGGACTGGGAGTGAGAAATGAGAATGATGATAGATCTACAAATCTATGTGCTTTTAACAAAATGGTTGTAGATGGTACAGTATTCGCCAACAAACGCATACACAAGGCTACATGGGTTTCACCGAATCATACTACTGAGAATCAAATTGATCATATATGTATCAATAAAAAATTGAGAAGACCAATGGAAGATGTAAGAACGAGGAGAGGAGCTGACGTAGCTTCAGACCACAACCTTGTGGTTTCTAAAATGAAACTGAAGCTAAAGAAGCAGTGGACAATTGGAGTAGCAGCAGTACAACGGTCCAAAACACTGAGAAACTCAATGAATTTAAAATATCTCTCAACAACAGGTTCCAAGCCTTACAAGATCTACCGAAAGAACGAAGAATCACTATGGAGGACAGCTGGAAAGAATCAAGAAGCACTGAACTTCAACGGTGTCAGGAGTTCTGGTCGGCAAGAAGCAACATTATAAGAAAATGGATCTCCACTGAGACTTGAGCATAATTCAACAAAGAGGAACAAGAAGATAGAAATCAATAGTTGAGCATAATTCAACAAAGGAGGAACAAGAAGAATAGAAATCAATAACAACCGAACGAGAGCAGTGAAGATCAAGTCACAACTGAATACACCGAAGAAATAAGCGGGTAAAGAGAGCATTAGAGCCGACAACTATAAATACATCGAAGGCCTTGCAACGACAGCGAGAAGGCTGCAGAGAAGGAAATATGAAACAGTTATACGACACAACAAAGAAACTGGCAGATAAACATGGTAAACCAGAGCGACCGGTCAAGAACAAAGAAGGTAAGACACTCACTGAGATTCAAGAACAAATAACAGGTGTGTAGAACACTTTGAGGAACTCTTAAATAGGCCAGCTCCACTGAACCAACCAGACATCGAAGCAGCACCTACAGATCTCCCGACAGATGTCACTCCACCAACGATGGAAGAAATCAAGATGGCCATCAGACAAATCAAAAGTGGGAAAGCAACGGGACCTGACAATATACAAGCTGAAGTACTCAAATCAGGAATAGATGCAAAGGCAAGGATGCTCTACGTTCTATCCAGGAGGATCCGGGAGGAGGAGCAAGTGCCGGCAGACTGGAAAGAAGGACATCTTGTCAAGATACGAAAGGAAGGAGATTTGAGCAAATTTAAGAACTATAGAGGGATCACACTACTATCAGTACCAGGTAAAGTCTTCAACAGAGTGTTGCTGTACGGAATGAAAGATTTATGGGATGTCCAACTTCGAGATTACCTAGCTGGTTTCCGTAAGGATCGGTCGTCACAGACTAAATCGCAACACTACGGATAACCGTTGAATAATCAATTGTGTGGAACTCGTCACTGAACATCAACTTCATTGACTATGAGAAGGCGTTTGACAGTGTATACACGAGAACACTATGAAAACTTCTTCGATACTATGGCGAACCAGAGAAATTCATCAACATCTTCCGGAATTCTTGCAACAGACTACAGTGCAAAATCGTGAATGAAGGAGAGCTGTCAAATCCATTCTCAATGAGGACTGGAGTCAAACAAGGCTGCCTACCCTCGCCTTTTTTCCTTCTTCTAGTGGTTGACTGGATCCATAGACCTGAACTTACACAAGAAAAAAGGCAAGATCCCCAAATATAACGCAGGGGGGGCACCAACCTAATTGAACTTCATGGAAAAACTCTGGAAGAAGTGGATACATCTACGTACCTGGGAAACATCATCGATGAACAAGAAGGGTCCTAAGCAGATGTAAAGGCAAGGATTGGTAAAGCCAGAGCAGCATTCCTACAGTTGAAAAACATATGGGACTCAAAACAAATATCAAGTAACCTCAAAGTCAGACTCTTCAATTCGAACGTGAAGACAGTTCTGCTGTATGGAGCTGAAACTTGGAGAATTACTGCAAACACCATCAGACGGACACAAGTATTTATAAACAACTGCCTACACAAGACACTGAATGTCCGTTGACCGGAAACCATCAGCGACAGCCTACTATGGGAGAGGACAAACCAACTTCCAGCCGAAGAAGAAATTAGGAAAAGACTTTGGAAATGGATAGGACATACATTGTGGATATCATCAGACTGCATTAGGAGACATGCATTAACATGGAATCCTGTTGGGAAACGGAAAAGAGGAAGACCAAATAACACACTGCGTGGAGAACTGGAAGCAGATATTAAAAGGATGAACAGCAACTGGAAACACGCGAAAAGGATTACTCAGGACAGAGTTCAGTGGAGAATCCCGGTAAGCGGCCTATTCTCCTCTGTGAGGGGTAACGGGCGTAAGTTAGTAAGATATCATGTTTATTGAATCTGGACTACATATATCACTGAAAATACATTCCAGACATTGTTTATTCTTGTTTTTTGTCATGTTACAGCATGCATCATGCTGTCTATTTCACTGAATAAAATTATATAAGTCGTTTGATAAAGTGACTAGAAACAAATAAATTAGTGGTAAGTACAAATGTAGTTTTTAGTACCAATTGTTCTTTGAATAAAACTAAGTTAAAGTTTTAGGATTTTCTTTTTACCTGTGAAAATAATTGTTTTACATTCTTCCTACCTCTTAAAATGAATTTTTATTGAAGCTGTGCCATTTTCAAAATAGCCAGTTCTGCGGCAGACACAACACCATTTAGATATCAACGATGATTGGATTTAAATGATTTCCGAGTCATTCGTTATCTAAGACTGTTAATGCTGAAAATAATCATCATCATATAGCTTGTTAGACTTAAATGGCAATTGAAACAAACAAGTTTAATTGGGATAGAATCTGGAATGCGCACTGCTGAGGAGTTCCACACTAGAACGAAACAGCTATCCTGTGCTCCCTGATTTTCAATGGTACCCTGCCAACATCAATCTGTGACATATTTAATCAAACAAATAAGTTTATTAATCGAATAAACATAGATATCACTGTATATGGATGAAATAGGAGTTGGGGGGGGCCGGTGAGGTGATGAAAATACATTCCAGACATTGTTTATTCTTGTTTTTTGTCATGTTACAGCATGCATCATGCTGTCTATTTCACTGAATAAAATTATATAAGTCGTTTGATAAAGTGACTAGAAACAAATAAATTAGTGGTAAGTACAAATGTAGTTTTTAGTACCAATTGTTCTTTGAATAAAACTAAGTTAAAGTTTTAGGATTTTCTTTTTACCTGTGAAAATAATTGTTTTACATTCTTCCTACCTCTTAAAATGAATTTTTATTGAAGCTGTGCCATTTTCAAAATAGCCAGTTCTGCGGCAGACACAACACCATTTAGATATCAACGATGATTGGATTTAAATGATTTCCGAGTCATTCGTTATCTAAGACTGTTAATGCTGAAAATAATCATCATCATATAGCTTGTTAGACTTAAATGGCAATTGAAACAAACAAGTTTAATTGGGATAGAATCTGGAATGCGCACTGCTGAGGAGTTCCACACTAGAACGAAACAGCTATCCTGTGCTCCCTGATTTTCAATGGTACCCTGCCAACATCAATCTGTGACATATTTAATCAAACAAATAAGTTTATTAATCGAATAAACATAGATATCACTGTATATGGATGAAATAGGAGTTGGGGGGGGCCGGTGAGGTGATGAAAATACAATTGAATGAAGTGTTTGTAGTCAAAGGCAAAATCCTACTTAAAATTAAACCGATTAGGTAAACTGTAAAATGGAGTGAGTGATAATTATGATTCTTCACATAGTAATAACAATAATAATAGAAAGAATTCTAATCACCTCATTTATTTGGTTTTAACAAATAGTTACGAAGTAAATGGAAATTAGAAGAGAAGATTGGGTGATATTCAAATTTACAATGTGCATGTATTGATAATTGAATTGGGTGAGCTGTTACTGAACTGTTGATACTTTTAGCGGCACCACTTTGGAAGGTGCTCACAATTGCGAAAGAGTGCATTCATTGGACATCTGCTAATATAACTTGCTTCACATGAGCGCTTGGAATAATATATGCAAAATAAAGTGGCAAGCTTAAGTAATTTATCCTACGGTATCACCAAAAGGTGGGTAGAAAACATTAATTGTAGTTTACCGTCGCTGAATGTTCTTCGGATGAAACTGAGTAACCTCATCGTTAGCAATGCTTTCATTTCTTCGTCAGCCTCATCAGGGACGTATATTGATATTTTTCTATGATGGAAAGTTATCAATAGATTTCATTTATACTGTAGAGGTACAAAGCTAATAAAGTTTGAATATTGTCTTATCTATGTGGTCTTCTTGTTCACGTTTCTTCTTAATGAGTCATCTATTCTTTTGAGAACAGAGTATCTAGAAATGTTATTTCACCCACACTTTTATCTTTACCTGAATAGCTAAGTGAATCTCGTTAAATTGTCTGCGAATTTCAGATCGATTAGTATCATGTTTGCAAATTTGAAAATTTACATCCAATTATCCTTGATATCTAAATGATGTTGTATCTGCAGTAGAACTGTCTAATTTTGTGACTAAAAGATTTGAACTAATAAATGTAGAACCTGATCAAAGAATTTACCGAAGAGAATACTCTTCATTAAAAACGCCTAAGTTTTGTTAATTGTAGAAGAAATGTTATTCACAAAAAGTGCACAAAATTAGGAGAAACTTGTATATTGCCGTTGATTTGTTATAGACTGAAACTGGTCAGTCATTGTTGCTATATGTGCATCCTGAGCGGATTGCCTCGATATAGCGTATTTTTCACAAGTATTATATAAGTTGGATTGTGACTGGCAAGTGAAATCCAGGACGCGCGTTTCGTCTTATTTGGGACTCATCGGTTGAATGTACCTCCATCCCAATGTTGATGTTTACACTGAGTTCGAATCCCAGTGTGAACATCAACATTGGGATGCAGGTACATCCAGCCGATGAGTCCCAAATAGGACGAAACGCTTGTCCTGGATTCCAATTACCAGTCACAATCCAACTTATATAATAAGTGCACAATATATATATTAGAGTCGAATGCGTACTCATTCAGCATAAGTTTCACAAATTGCCTTTATACAGTAATAGATTCGAGAATGCAGAAGAGACATTTGACAATAAATTCATGAATTCTATTTCTATTAAGTAGCTTTATATAAAATAAGTATTTTGAGGTGACAATCTAGCAAATGAACTTCAGAAATGTCTGTATAAAACAATTATAGTAATACCTTGTAAATCTATATCTCCACAGTAATTTATGAACCACAAGTTGTTTACCATGCATATGAGATATAATCTCCTGCATAAAATCAGTTTTAAGCATATCTGTCATCTAACATGAAAGTCGGAGCTAATGCCTACTTCCAAGTGTATAAAAGATCACTTTCTATGGTTGTGTGATATGAGTTAAGAGAAAGCAGGCACTGGTTTAATTTGTGATCACTAAATTGACATAATCTACTTTAACATACCACTTGTTGATTTCAAAATTATGCATAGTATTCTCTTCAAAGTATCCATGTTTCTTTTGTATCCACATTCCGTCAAATAACAGTTGTTTTATCTACTCGTGAAATGTAGTGTGAATAAAGTATGCAAAAATATATACGCTATGTATTTACATTGTTAACTTGGTGACCCGTATCTACCAAACATGAGAGGGCGGAAATTCCAATGTAATTTTTATATTTTGAAAAATCCAGGGGTTTCATGATTCTGTTCCGAAATTCGATGATTGATTCGCCATATAAGCAGCTGATGTGCTAAATACAAGTAGACGTGAATGAACTTGGTAATCTTTTCTTATATTCTAATACTAATGATGGTTGGATAAAGAACAAAGACACTAATTTGGCAGCAACGAATATCATTCAAACTACGTTGGTAATAAAATCGAAAATTAAGTTGATCTTCTCAGTCGAATTGTGACTAGTCTCTTAGGCACCGCGATTATTAAAACAAATATTCCAGCTAGATTATTGTAACCCACTTACAAAAGAAAACATAAACAAGTTATACGCACGGCGGTTCCAGTAGAAGAAGACTCTCACAAAGTGTCAATCACCGCTCATAAGTTTCGTCTTTATCAGTTTCTCTTCTAACTTTACTTTACTCTTTCTTAAATAGTTGTTGACTAAAAAAGAGACCGGAAGAGCAATTTGGAAGGGTGGAACGAGAAGAACGGCGAAAACTGATTATGCTGTTTCTTATTCTGTTTACCAATTAGCCTTATCTATTGAATATAATGCTTATTTACATGAATATACTTCTTTGAATAACATTAATGATAGATAAGTAAATAAGAAGGTGAGGAAAAAAATACACAGTATAAACCCTTTAAGCTAAAATTAATCAAATATATCTCTGTGTGAAAAGATGCCATTGAACAGATGCGATTGAAATTCCGACCTCCATTTTTAAAATGATTATTTGATGCTTGAAAACATGTGTATTAACTGGAAAAGATAAATTAAATCTTCACATCGGTTAATACTTTATGCTGAAAAATGCTATAATTAATGTTTAACACTACTGTCAATAATAATAGTAATCTATTAAGTAAACATTAAAGAGAAACATGTATTCTGAAAATGATATAGCTCTTGCTTTAGTTAAACATTAAAGAAATTCATTTATATTACAGTTTATGCAGGAAAGTTCATTGATACCACCTGATTACTTATGTAAAAGTACTTATGTTATTGTGTATCTAAGGGAATATGTAGAACATTTGTAATGTTGTCGCCTGGAAAATTCACCCTGTATGATAAATAGCGTATGATGCTTTCTTTGTTATGGAACATTTACATGTGTTGACAGGAGAATTATGACGATTAACCTATAGAGTTGATAGTGATTTATGTCAGGTTTCTGGCTTGTAATTTTATTACCACTATATATTATACACATTACCGTTGAGATGATACTGATACGAAAAATTCTGAAGCAATCAGGAACGTTATGAGTCTGAATACTATGAATTACTAAAGATATTTTGGATAATATCAACAAAACTCTAATATGCATTTTACTTTCAAACAGAAAAGTAAATGTAGAGATGAATTTTACAAAATAGAGGTTTTATGACTTAAATTTATTTATTTAGTGAATAGACAATAGATATAAGTTAATAAATGCGTTATTGAGACGAGGATACGACTTCGAACCGTTAACATTGTTAAGCCTGATACTTATGTTTTAGACAGTTTTAAAACAGCTGCCACCCTACAAGTATTAAACCTCAAACATATTATGACTGAAATGTTGATGTTAAGAATGGAAATGGCAGAATTCTATACCTCTGTCATAAGTCATAAAGTGACTCCGAAAACTCCTAGAAAATACATTGAAACGAGCGATCATTTGTGAATTTAACAATTCTTGTTAGGGAATTATCAAAGACCTAAAATTGTCTTGAGGTATACATTAATACTGATGTTTGTATTCATTACAGACCGACTTATGTTGGATTTCACTGAATGCTTGGAGCACTGGACAGCTGTTTCATCGTAGTAACGGACGCCATACAAGTACACATTTACGACACTACTAGAGAATAAATGCGAAAACTTTAAACCTCAATGTGAGTGATTTATCTGCCGACTCCTAGAACTGTATCCATTGGTTTGTATTTCTAATTTCAGCCAGTTTACAATACCGCACGATAATCATGCAATTCCGTTTGCGATATTTATCACACTAGAGACGAATGAGTTTGACTAGTCATATCTACTTACAAGAACTCCATCGATTACATCTCATATTTATTCACTAGTGAGCATATGATTAACATTAGTATATAGGAGGCAGGCTTTGACATGTTGTGAACCACAATTAATCACGACATGCAAAATAGTAACCTTACTACAACTAATTCAACGAAAAAGACAAGAAGACTGACTGATCTATTCCGACACATCTCCCCCCCCCAGATATAGCTAGTCCCCAAGCTGGATAGATCAACGCAAGGCAGTTGAACTAGCCAAAAAGATTCACACCTATATATCAGAAATTCCTTTATATACATTCAGAACTTAATCACGCAATTAAGTAACAGTTAATACGTCAAATGGGAAGTTAAATCAATAGGAATGTAAAGTGATATAAATATAACGTCCAGTGAAAATACAGACACAACATAGCAAATAATCTTTAGGACAACATCTCTGGAAGTTAGTCATTCATCTTGATTCACCCGATCTGTCAAGCAGTTACTTTAAACTATAAAGTAATTTTCGAACAGCGAGACAGGTACACAATTGAAAAATATTTGGTTAATTACTTGTAGGCTACGTATAGTTGTGAATCAACTCACAGGGACACTGTTGCATGATTACTGGGTGTATTTTCTAATTTCATACATTTTTTGTCTCGTCGTTTGGATTGATGAAAATTTTTGTGTCTACCAATCTAAATGACTCAGCTTGTAGTATACTTTAATTCATGTTGGCTGATTAAAGAAAGCCGATGGAAATCGAGCAACGTACGGATCATGAAAATTTGGGTCTATGTACCATAGGATAAATAATATCAAAGGCATTGGATTTAATTCATAACACAAAGGAGCCCAAATCTATTGAGAAACTTCAGTTCCTCAAAAACCGTACGAAGATGGTACTGATAAATGGCTATTTGGACAATGCCCCTCCCTCCTCTCCATATGAAAATATAGTGTAATGTGTTTTCAACCGGCATAAATAAAATTCAGTCTATTTGACAGATGAGACACTGTTAGTCTGATTCCAACCAAACAATTACATTCATGTCGATTAAATACAAAGTGTAAAAATATGTTGCGTCTTATTTGAAAAAACAATTTTCGTATTAGATATGTTAACACTGTTGTTTGGTGTCTTGCACAACTATCATGATACGGTACTCCTTAAATAAAACAGATGATGCTTTACTGATTTTACACAGTTATAAGCAACTATTTCTCTAAATTATTCAATAGAATTCATTAAAAGGGATTAGAGTTTACCACCTGATATGATGCTCAGCACTAGGGAATGTATGTCGTATAAGTATTACCTAACAGTAATATAAATCAGTAACCAATTGTTTGCTACTAACTGCAATTCTACTAGTTTTAACCACAGTAGTATAAAATTCAAATTAAGTTATTCAATCAAATAAATACCCAATCTTCACAAAAATAACCATCCCAAGTGAACTATATTAATAGGCTCATTAGTGACTCCAAGATGTCCCTGAAGCTCTAGTGAGAAGTCGTGACTGGCGGAGTTCAGACTTGTCGAGAGTGAGACAGTTATCACCAATGGCAGTGGATGATCGTCGAGCTATATATCACAAATTGATGGGAGTGGGAATTCTATTATTGGATGCCGACCCAGTGGTGCAGATGGTTAAGCGTTCGCCGTCAGCCTGAAGCCCCTGGTGCGGAATCTGGGGAGTGTGCACTGCTGATGAGTTCCATACCAGAACGAAACCGTTGTCCAGTGCTCCCTGGTTTTCAACGGTACCCCGAAAACATCAATCTGTGACATATTCAATCAAATAAATAACCAATCACCACAAAAATAACCATCCCAATTGAATTATGTTTAAGTAATGAAAACTTATTTAATAAGATCTTGTATGAAAATATAATGATGAACATTATGGGGGGGAGGGGAAGGAAGTCAACTTAAGTGTGTAAAGTAAATGGCCTAGTTGATTATAGTGTTTGGAATTGTTTAGTTTTTTTTGTTATTACTATCATTATCATCATAGTTTTATCAGTGTTTTTTTCTTTCCAAACAAATAAATCAAAAAGCAAACATTCGAAAAATCTATGGAATGACGTTTTTTATTGAGTTCGCATTGGTAACAGAGGTAACAACAGAATTTCTATATTCTTCAATAGAAAAAGAAACGAATAAAATGAAATATGCTAGAAAAAAAAATTGTTTGTTATTAAACAATAACATTTTTCATCCCGTTTTATTTTTTATCACCACCCTTCAGCTTCATCTGTTTTTCTCGAACTATTTATATCTTCCCCCCCCCCAACCACCACCTTCCTCCCTATGATAAAAAAATATATAGTAACAACGGGGTATTAAACAATTTATAACTCAACTGTAACTTATGACATGAAGAAAGCTATTCACTCGGTGAAACATGTGGTATACATGATAATTTATCTCATTTTAAAATTATACACTTAGTTGTATATATATAAATCATGAAAGATACATACATACTTATGATATAACAGTAATAATCAGTATATAGTTTTATTTATTCCGACTTATATATTCAATGTTAAATTGTATAATAAGAATAAGAAATGGATGGTAGAGGATGAGATATAATAATCATTCTGCTGTTTTATACATGCGTTAAATTTATTTTAGATATATAGAATTAACTTAGTGATGTCAAAATACCATATGAACTAGATGTGGTAGCAACTGACATGAAACTAACTGAGTTCGAGTCGTTGTGTGAACATTAACACTAGGATAAAGGTGCGTCTAGATGACGAATCCCAAATAGGATAAAATGTATTTCTTGGATTCCACTCGACTCTCTCAGGATGCCGAAATGAGTAAAGTCCATAGGAAATTAACGAGAAGATATAAATTACTTCGAATAATAAATAAACATCATATTTAAAAAATTACTGCAAAGTCGTTAATACTAACCCAAGATGGTATAACAGGACAAGCCCTCAGGAATAACAACCTATGGAGTGTATTCTACGTAGTATCAAAGCACTTTGCTACCAAGCTACATCTATCGAACATTTAGTAACTATTTGTATTGTCAAAATCATAAGCTTTCCATAACCTCATTACTGATTTTAATACCTATTCTCATACTCAACTTATTGTAAATTTACTATGGATCAATGATCCAGATTTCTGAACACAAATCCATTACTTCCGGCTTTCATGTATATTGTATTTCTTATTACTGATTAGTCCAGTATGTGATACATAAAAGCGATTGTTCATATTTAATAAATGATTTGACATTATCTTCTATTCATTGGTGTGTTTCTAGCTCTCCACTTCTTGGATAATACTTATGCTCACTGTAGTCTAAAATTAATGGGTTAGGAAATTTTGTCACTTGTTAAAATTTTTCTAACCCTCACTGTGGTCCTTGTAGTCCAATGGAAAAATAGTTAGCGATAATTTATCTTATTGGTTTTACTCTTCATTGACGTGCTATAAAATGGAGATACCTCAATTGATTATCACTTTTCTAACATTATGAGCTTAAACTAAACTGGTAACGAATCTCGTACTGACAATAGTGTTGGTTTGACGTCAACGCGTAGTGTCGTAACGAAGCAAGAAAACGTATTCTTGACTATGCCATGCATAGTTACATTTCCATAAGTAAGTTCACTTAAGAATGTAGTAAAATAATTTGTAAAAACGACATTTTGTCACTTTATGATTCGTGATTCCTGTTTCCATCGAAATCACAAACGATATATCAAGTTCCAGTGCTGGAGAAGTGTCTGGAGGCATCAGAATGCAAATCGTGGTCATCCCCAAAGGCGGAAGTAAGTTACTTTTCTTAAACAGAATCCTCGCAGGGCGTCAACGAAATATGAATGCCCGTCATTCATATTCGCTAAAAAGTAAATAGTTATTGGACAGTCGTACGCAAAAAATTGCAGCACAATCATGAGTGTAGTTTCATTGGTTACGATAACAATAACTGGATGAGGTTTTCAGATGCAGATTTTGCAACATTTGGACCTTACAAATCAATCAAAAGTAGATAAGATCAATTCCATTTAACTAATCAGATTGCACTAACAGGTGATATCAAAGGATAAAAATTGATAGCAGTTTTACGGTGAAATTCCATCTCTTTCAGTTATCATCCAATAACATTTTATTTATTATCTACGAGAAGAAACTAATAATTCAGACCATAATAGGTTTAAATCCAACCTACTTCTTGGGTGGTCTTTGGTGATTCTGCTACCGTGGCAACCCATCGGCGCCTGTGTAACCATGTTGTTGTTATAATACTAGTTATAGCACAAGTTCCATTGGTTCATATTAGACTCAAGATTAGTATTCACCTATTTCAGTCATCACATATCTTACTTGCATATCGGTACACCTAAGGTCATTTCACAAGATAATTATGATTAGATTGTAAAAATGACTCTATCATATTTAAGTCACTTATCGGTACTAATGTTTAGATTTATTTTTATAAAGATAAGTTGTAATTTCTACTTTATTTATCATTGTCTAGTTAAAATGACGTTAACATTTCATGAAGTATTTCCTGTCTACACTATCGTTTGACAAGTAAACTACTCATTAACAAATAATCATGAGTCATTATAGATACTGTATGATTTCTAAAGATAAATGATATTTAAAGTTATTTTAAATCAGATTTTCTGGAGAATCAAAAACATATGAATGAATACCGAACAGTAACATTATACGAAGTCTTATCATCGTCTTACTACTATCATATAAGAGAATAGTGAAAAATTCAATTGAACCACTGGTCTATTATTAACACAATTTCATTTAGGTTGTCAATAACTAGTAATAAAACTTCACAGTGAATAAAACTTGACTAGTCTTAGAAGTATCCTTTAGTAAATCGTTTGGTATGATAATTAATTCTCAGCTTAGGCGGGAATTGGAAACAGATATGAAGAGAATGAACAGCACTTGGGAAGAGCTAGAACGGAAAGCCCAGGACAGAGTTGTCTGGAGAATGCTGGTGGGCGGTCTATGCTCCACTTGGAGTAACAGGCATTGATAGATTAGGCGATAGAAATGAATAAAAGCAAATTGTATTTAATAAGTTCTATTTATTCAAAGAATTAATGATTAAAAATTGAAGTACATATTTGCATTTTATGATGATTTAAATATTTCATTGAACATATTCTTCTGTAAGATATATGCAGCAGACTTGTTCATTTGAACCAAATGAATTGTTATTCCAGTTCATTAGGAATAAATAAACTAAGTTATTGTAATATTTCAGAATATTTTGACTTGTAGCTAAAATGGAGTATTATATAAGTTGGATTGTGACTGGTAAGTGGAATCCAGAACAAGCGTTTCGTTCTATTTGGGAATCATCGGCTGGATGTACCTGTATCCCAATGTTGGTGTTCACACTTGGATTCAAACTCAGTCCGTTTCGTGTCAAACGCCACCGCGTTCACCATTAGACTACTGAATTCAGATAGTCAAACTTGAACACCGGGCCGATTGGTATTCATATACAAGTTTATCCTAATAAAATGGAGTAGTCTGATAATAGTCTAGTCCATACCCCGGTAAAATTACATATACCGAAAACAAAATATGGTCTCAAATTTAAACGATTCGATGTCACATATAATCTATCTATATATATATGGGGAACTCTTGAATAGGTCAGCTCCACTGAACCCACCGGACATCGAAGATGCACCGACAGATCTCGCGATAAATGTCACTCCACCAACGATGGAAGAAATCAGGATGGCCATCAGACAAATCAAAAATGTGGAAAATGCAACAGGACATGACAATATACCAGCTGAAGCACTCAAGTCAGATATCGACCTAACAGCAAAGATACTCCACGTTTTATTCAAAAAGATCTGGGAGGAAGAACAAGTGCCGGCAGACTGGAAGGAAGGACATCCTACCAATACACCGAAGAAAGGAGATTTGAGCAAATGTGACAACTACAGAGGGATCACGCTACTGTCGATACCAGGGAAAGTCGTCAACAGAGTATTGTTGAACAGAATGAAAGATTCAGTGGAGGCTCAACTTCGAGATCAACAAGCTGGTTTTCGTAAGGATCGGTTGTGCACAGACCAAATCGCAACACTACGGATCATCGTTAAACAATCAATTGAATGGAACTCGTCACTGTACATCAACTTCATTGATTATGAGAAGGCGTTTGACAGTGTAGATAGGAGAACACTATGGAAACTTCTTCGACACTACGGCGTACCAGAGAAACTCGTCAACATCATCCGGAACTCTTACGACGGAACACAGTGCAAAATTGTGCATGGAGGACAACTGACAAATACATTCACAGTGAGGACCAGAGTCAGACAAGGTTACCTACTGTCGCCTTTTCTCTTCCTCCTGATGGTTGACTGGATCATGAAGACCTCCACATCTGAGGAGATGCACGGAATTCAATGGACAAGTAGGGTGCAACTCGATGATTTGGACATCGCGGATGATCTAGCTGTCTTAGCACATACACACCAACAGATGCAAGCAAAGACAACCAGTGTAGCAGCAACTTCAGCACCAGTAGGCTTGAACATACATAAGGGAAAGAGCAAGATTCTTAAATACAACACAGGGAGCACCAACCCAATTCAACTTGATGGAGAAACTCTGGAAGAAGTGGATACTTTCACATATCTGGGGAGCATCATCGATGAATAAGGAGGGTCCTAAGCAGATGTAAAGAATGGCAAGGATTGGCAAAGCCAGAGCAGCATTCCTACAGTTGAAAAACATATGGGACTCAAAACAAATATCAAGTAACCTCAAAGTCAGACTCTTCAATTCGAACGTGAAGACAGTTCTGCTGTATGGAGCTGAAACTTGGAGAATTACTGCAAACATCATCAGAAGGGTACAGGTATTTATGGACAACTGCCTACACAAGATACTGAATGTCCGTTGACCGGAAACCATCAGCGACAGCCTACAATGTGAGAGAGGACAAACCAACTTCCAGCCGAAGAAGAAATTAGAAAAAGACTTTGGAAATGGATAGGACATACATTGTGGAAATCATCAGACTGCATTACGAGACATGCATTAACATGGAATCCTGTTGGGAAACGGAAAAGTGTAAGGCCAATGAACACGCTGTATCGAGAATCGAAAGCAGATATTAATAGAATAAACAGCAAGTGGAAACGTATAAAAAGGATTGCTCAGGGTGGAGTTTAGTGGCGAATACTGGTGAGCGGCCTATGCTCCTCAGTGAGGAGTAACGCGCGTAAGTAAGTAAATACTGAACTTCAACCAATTACGGAATGTGTAATAATGACTTTTCAGAGACAATAAAGAGAGTGTGAATAAATAAGACTGTTGTCTTCTTCTGGTAGGTTTGTCTGAATTACTACAACTAGTCCGAAGCAGGTTTAAAAAACAATGAGACTGATAAACCTAACAGCTATGTCTAATTTATGTGTTCTAAATCTCAGGCCCTGGATTTAATTATCCAGTAGTAATACTGAAGAATTGTGACTGGTGCAGATTTCTCGTCAGAGGTTCATTTTACCTTGGCATACATTGAAAATGAGCTGAAAAGAAACAATGTCTGGAAGCGAATCATTATTTCCACCGTGTCGAATGATGACTTCGCAATGCTCTGGATTGATTGATATTAGAAATATGAGCCGCGCTGGATGCATCTATTAATCATTTAGTAACTACGATAATTGGACTGCATAGTCTATGGGTTTCTCATAGATTCATTATTGATTGCCAGATCTATTTTCCTTTCCAAGTTATTGTAATTTCACTATGAACCTATTCACCCGTTTTCTGCAAGAATCTTCCCATCAACCCCCACCAGTACAGTCATTAGTGCATTTCTTATACCTTATTTCTAGGTCGCCCAGGATGTTCTATATTAACGCCTTTATTCATACACAATAAACCACTTGGTACTGTTGGTAACTCATTTTCTCACTCATTGTCTCTGCGAGAGCTTAGTCACAGTGGCTCCGATTCAACCAATCACCCTATACGTAATCCAGTCGTTTAGACTATAGCAACAGATTCCAGTGGTCCGTGATAAAAATAAGGTTAGTGGTGCACCAATATTAGTCGCCTCAAATCTTCACTTCACACCGGCAACATCCAAAGTCATTTCATTAATCATTTTATTGGCATTTTACACTGTTGTGTTGTTCACCTCAACAACTATCTGAAATAACCAAATTGTGTTTATGCATAGTATTTGTTTACAATAAATTTATATCTGATCAACAATTATGAAGCATATATCCAAGAGATTGGTCAGTAATTTATGTAATATCAATTTACTCAGTGTTATAGAAATTGGTCTCACTGTGTTAATCATCAATTGTATATATTATAATTTACAATCGTGACTGGTGGAGTTCAGACTAGTTGAGAATGAGACAGTTGTCGCCAGTGACAATCGATGATCGTCACGCTATATATCACAAATTGATGGAGATGGGAATTTTACCATTAGATACCGACCGATTGGTGTAGAGTGTTAGGTGCTTGCCGTCAATGTGAAACGCGTTGTGTGGAATCTGTAGTGCGTACTGGTGAGGAGTTTCACACTACAACCAATCAGATGTTCAGTGCTCCCTGGTTTTCAATGGTACCCTATTAGCATCAAATTGCGACGAATTTCAACAACTGACTATTTACTAATACCTGGTATTTAATATGTCCACCCCACCTAACTATATAGGAAACGATGTTATCACTTCATATTAACGAACCTCCCCCTCATACTTTTATTGTTACATACTAGTCGGATATTGAAACCACCACCATTTTAGTGTTACTAGAAACGTTTATTCGGAATATTAGTATACAGTGTTCAGGACATTGATAGTTCATGGGCAATACTCTAAGTTATCATTATAGGTTAGAAGTGGTTACATAAAACATGGAAATTATTTACTGTAAGGTACGGATACCACAAATAACATTAAATGAGATTTTCTTCAGAAGTCATATGCTGATAATACAGTACTAAACAAGTCACTTCATTAGTGATTCATTGATTGTGTAAGAATCCTGAAATCTTTTATGATCTCTACGAACCAGAAGCATGGTCAGCATTATCAGTACGAAAACCTGAACAAATAATCAAGTAGTTAAGAAGTAAATTTTTAAAGTGAATTCACCACAAACCCATATTGATTCAATATTCACACTTTTACGGGAAAACGTAATAAACTCAAAATATGATTAAATTTAATTTTCTTCAAGAACAAACAACATCATATTTGCTGTTGTGGATCAGGGAATACTAGATAAGCGTCATACACTAGTTTGTGACCTTTCAGCAGTAAACAAGTCAAAAATTAGATCTCCAGAACTAGCTTCCAGTATAAAATTTATAAACTACTAAATCAAATTGAATAGGCTCTCAGAATACTTTATCTTAATAGTTTAGTTAAACTATTTTAAAATGTGTAGTTAGACTTTGTTAGTTGGTTAGTTAGTGCATGTGTAGGCGTGTTTGACCCGATACTATGTGATCAATGATTCGGTGTAACGTTCTGGCGATATGAAGCCACTCAGACGAACTAGTAGCCAAATTTTATTGATAGAATTCAGTCAGCCACAACACTAGTTATTCTTTATTATTGAGTTAGTGCAAATACCTCAGTCAGACAGGGGGGGGTTTAATTTATAACTTACAAGCTCAGAGGTATGGTTACTACCTGTGACATTAGGAGCCGTAGGCAGTATCATATCTGTCAACATCTCGTACACTGTTTTGTAAAAGTCTACCAACAATCAATCACGAATTGACTGAATTAGAAATATCAACCGTTAGAAGCCATCTCAGAGGCGTAATTCTAAAGTGTTCGCCTTGGAGCCAGAAGACCCTGGGTTCGATCACCGACTGGATCGTGGATGCACACTGCTGAGTACTCCCATATTAAGACGAAAAAGCTGTCCAATACTTTCAGGCGAATAATGACTGTCTAATTCAGACTAATTAATAATATAAAATTAACTATGATAAAGTCTAGGTTCATGTAGGGTTTACTTTCAACTAACTATATTCATCTATTACATTAGCGTTTTCTTTTTAGCAAGTTTGTGTTTCCCGGTATAGTAATACTAACCGCATGCCCAACTTCTCCTCTTTTACCCGGGCTTGGGATCGGTAGTAACCCTAGAAGAACTACAAGCGGAATTATTCATCTATTGAATACCGTAGAATTATTGATATCACAAATAACCAATAAATATACGAATAGCGAATTGTATCCAATAAATTCAATAAAATCTATCAACAAATCAGATAATATTAACTTGATGGTAGGTAGAAATACAATGATTTATTTGGTTATACAATTTATCATGAGTAGATATACATGTGTATCCATGTTATATCTACTTAAATATAGTCAATTAACTAGTCTGATTTAATTACATTTATACAATTTAATAATGAACAGTTTCACCTTAGTTAAATGTTTCATTTATAGTTTATTGGGGGAGGGGGGTTGTAGAGATAGTTAACAATCCCCCCCCCTAATTGTAACTAATATCAGCACACTAGTGACCAGCTCCATGTGGTAATTCCTGGAGTTCTAGTGTGAAGACGTGACCGGTAGAGTTCAACCGTGTTGGATGTGAAGCAGTAACTCACCAATCGCATGAAGGAGGTCGCGCATCGTATCACGAATTGGCTAAATTTGGAGTATCAACCGTTAGGAGCCGACTCAGTGGTCCAATTATAAGGCGTTCGCCACATAGCCAGAGGGTCCTGGGTTCGACCCCCAATAGGGTCGTAGACGCTCACTGCTAAGGAGTCCCATACTAGTACGAAACAGCTGTCCAGTGCTTCAAGGTGATCAGTGGTTGTCTGATTTAGATCAATTCGTGATATCAAAATTCGTAGTTTATTGTTGATTTACTTCAGGTTCAATTGTATTTTCTTCTTTCCTAAAACAAAATAAAAAAAGAAGGATTGAACATGTCAAATAGAAAATGGATTAATTGATACATAATAAACGAAGTGTAATGATAATACAAGAAACATTTGTTTATATTCTTCACAAATTGATGTTAGTTAGATACCAATGAAAATCAGAAAGAACTGGATGGCTATTTCTCCTCAGTGGAATTAAGCATACTTAGTTTCTTGAAAGAATCAAACCCAGTGACTTAGAGTCTCATGGTAAACGCTTTGGCAGTGAAACTTTAAGATCATTTTAAGGAAAGTTACTGGTGAGTTATTATTGTGGCTGAATTAAGATGATAATTCGCGACTGGTGTTCACGTATGTGGGAAGTAAGAAGGTTATCACCAATGACATTGACTAATCGTCACACTACATCACAAATTGATAAAATCGGAAATTCTACCTTTAGATGCCAGTCAGTCTAGTGATCAGTCAGTCAATTATTCACAACGTAGAACTTAGTACATGTGTACATTAATTTTAAATACCACGTCCCAACGAACATAAGCAAATGAATTCGTTAGACTAAATCCAAGAGTAGTAGTGGTAGTAAGAGTATTAATAGTAGGAGAGAAGATTAGGAATCGTAGATGAAATTCACATAAGCATAAATTAGTAGAAACAAGTATGGTGAATTTAGAAACCGAGAATTTCGGGGAGCATTAATGATGGATGCACCTGCGCCATTCTGAGCGATTTTGAGCTATGTAATTCAAAGTCTCTAACTATTAGTTACGATTATCACACCGACCACAACCAGTTACGCTGCGTCTATTAACACGGCTCAATTCAATTATTAATGACTTTATAAATTGGTGTTATGTTTTTTTTCCAGTCAACTCTTACACCATGCAGCACTGTTCGCCAAGATCCAAGGTGGTTGGGTATACGTAGCACCACAGCTGATGTAGATTTATTTCTTTATCAATCAATTTATCGTATTTACCTGAAACTCTATTCTTAACACACATATTGCTTACTCGGTGGTCTCAGAAAACACGAGAGTGCTTCGGAGATATCTATAATCGATTACTAAAAACCTACGAATATCCTCTATCTTAAATGGTAATGTTTTAAATCCGTGAAGTAGGGCAGTTGGACTGCTGCACAGTAAACACTTCCTTCTGTGACGAATACAGACAACTAAACTTTATAAACATCTTTCTCCACAGAACAACTTCACTGCAGTCATTCATTTAAACTAGCAACTAAAAAACAACTGTAATTAAACTATAAAATTAAGACGATTTCTAAAGAACTGATGACTGAAAATTTGGTCGTATTTCATGACTTATTAATTTGTACTGAAAAACTTAAATAGAATGATCACAACTTGATAGTAGAATATAAGGCATACCATATATAAATATATATATATATATATATATATATATATATATATATTCATCACGTGTATGGCTTTTCAGAATGAGGAAGAAATGGATAACGGATTCTTTGTATATTAAGGCGCTTCATGTTTATCCAGTCTATGTCAGCATATTACGGAAGCGAACCTTAATACTTCAACACTAATAACTAAAATAATATCACTGATATACATGATCGACAAATAACAGCTTACATTTGCTAGATATTTCTGGCGTGATATGTTGAACCTTGAAATTATCACTTTTTTTAACACCAAAACATACTACTAAGCACTAAATAAGACGAACAAAACTTTTATTAATTTACTTACTTACATACTTACGCCCGTTACTCCTAAACTGAGGAGCATAGGCCGCTCACCAGGATTCTACATTCAACACTTTCGTAAGCAATCCTTCCCAGCTGTTCGCAGTTGCTGTTCATTCTTTAATTGTCTGCTTCCAGTTCTCGACGCAGCGTGTTCATTGGCCTTACACTTTTCCGTTTCCCAACAGGATTCCATGTTAATGCATGTCTCGTAATGCAGTCTGATGATTTCCACAATGTATGTCCTATCCATTTCCAAAGTCTTTTTCTAATTTCTTCTTCGGCTGGAAGTTGGTTTGTCCTCTCTCACATTGTAGGCTGTCGCTGATGGTTTCCGGTCAACGGACATTCAGTATCTTGTGTAGGCAGTTGTCCATAAATACCTGTACCCTTCTGATGATGTTTGCAGTAATTCTCCAAGTTTCAGCTCCATACAGCAGAACTGTCTTCACGTTCGAATTGAAGAGTCTGACTTTGAGGTTACTTGATATTTGTTTTGAGTCCCATATGTTTTTCAATTGTAGGAATGCTGCTCTGGCTTTGCCAATCCTTGCCATTCTTTACATCTGCTTAGGACCCTCCTTATTCATCGATGATGCTCCCCAGATATGTGAAAGTATCCACTTCTTCCAGAGTTTCTCCATCAAGTTGAATTGGGTTGGTGCTCCCTGTGTTGTATTTAAGAATCTTGCTCTTTCCCTTATGTATGTTCAAGCCTACTGGTGCTGAAGTTGCTGCTACACTGGTTGTCTTTGCTTGCATCTGTTGGTGTGTATGTGCTAAGACAGCTAGATCATCCGCGATGTCCAAATCATCGAGTTGCACCCTACTTGTCCATTGAATTCCGTGCATCTCCTCAGATGTGGAGGTCTTCATGATCCAGTCAACCATCAGGAGGAAGAGAAAAGGCGACAGTAGGTAACCTTGTCTGACTCTGGTCCTCACTGTGAATGTATTTGTCAGTTGTCCTCCATGCACAATTTTGCACTGTGTTCCGTCGTAAGAGTTCCGGATGATGTTGACGAGTTTCTCTGGTACGCCGTAGTGTCGAAGAAGTTTCCATAGTGTTCTCCTATCTACACTGTCAAACGCCTTCTCATAATCAATGAAGTTGATGTACAGTGACGAGTTCCATTCAATTGATTGTTTAACGATGATCCGTAGTGTTGCGATTTGGTCTGTGCACAACCGATCCTTACGAAAACCAGCTTGTTGATCTCGAAGTTGAGCCTCCACTGAATCTTTCATTCTGTTCAACAATACTCTGTTGACGACTTTCCCTGGTATCGACAGTAGCGTGATCCCTCTGTAGTTGTCACATTTGCTCAAATCTCCTTTCTTCGGTGTATTGGTAGGATGTCCTTCTTTCCAGTCTGCCGGCACTTGTTCTTCTTCCCAGATCTTCTTGAATAAAACGTGGAGTATCTTTGCTGTTAGGTCGATATATGACTTGAGTGCTTCAGCTGGTATATTGTCCGGTCCTGCTGCTTTCCCACTTTTGATTTGTCTGATGGCCATCTTGATTTCTTCCATCGTTGGTGGAGTGACACCAATCGGGAGATCTGTAGGTGCTGCTTCGATGTCCGGTGGGTTCAGTGGAGCTGGCCTATTTAAGAGTTCCTCAAAGTGTTCTACACACCTGTTATTTGTTCTTGAATCTCAGTGAGTGTCTTACCTTCTTTGTTCTTGACCGGTCGCTCTGGTTTACCATGTTTATCTGCCAGTTTCTTTGTTGTGTCGTATAACTGTTTCATATTTCCTTCTCTTGCAGCCTTCTTCGCTGTCGTTGCAAGGCCTTCGATGTATTTACATTTGTCGGCTCTAATGCTCTTCTTTACCCTCTTATTTGCTTCTGTGTATTCAGTTTGTGACTTGATCTTCACTGCTCTCGTTCGGTTGTTATTGATTTCTATCTTCTTGTTCCTCCTTTGCTGAATTTTGCTCAATGTCTCAGTGGAGATCCATTTCTTATAATGGTGCTTCTTGCCGACCAGAACCTCCTGACACGTCGAAGTTAGTGCTTCTTTGATTCCTTTCCAGCTGTCCTCCATAGTGATTTCTTCTTCTTTCGGTAGATCTTGTAAGGCTTGGAGCCTGTTGCTGATTGATATTTTGAATTCATTGAGTTTGTCAGTGTCTCGGAGAAAGCTTTTATTGATCCGTTGTACTGCTGCTACTCCATTTGTCCACTGCTTCTCTAGCTTCAGTTTCATTTTAGAAACCACAAGGTTGTGGTCTGAAGCTATGTCAGCTCCTCTCCTCGTTCTTACATCTTCCGTTGATCTTCTAAAATTTTTATTGATACATATATGATCGATTTGATTCTCAGTAGTATGATTCGGTGAGACCCATGTAGCCTTGTGTATGCGTTTGTGGGCGAATATTGTACCACCTATAACCAATTTGTTGAAGGCACATACGTTTGTAAATCTTTCACCACTGTCATTTCTGTCTCCCAGTCCCTGTCATCCCATGATCTTTCCATATCCAGTGTTGTCCATTCTGACTTTGTCGTTGAGGTCCTCCACCATGATTGTCAGATCCTTTCCTCGACACTTTGCTATAATTGATTGCAGTCTATCGTAAAACTGATCTTCGTCCTCGTCGTTTCGTTCGTTGGTGGGTGCATAACATTGGATAATATTGATTGTAATCCCTTTCTTCATTGTTTTGAAAGATGCTTTAATGATCCTGTGTCCGTGTGGTTCCCATCCCACAAGTGCATCACGTGCTTTTTTGGACAGCATCAGAGCAACTCCTTGGGTGTGCAGAGTATTTTCCTCTTCGTGGCCGGAGTTCTTATTAATTTATTTTAAACTTTTATAGATTCCCTAAAATGGTGATAATAAGAAGTCAAAACTAACTAATTTGCCAATTACAGTATAGTAACCGGTGCTTATTGAAATTCTATTAATTGAATATTGAATATTTAAAAAATCTTCGTCAATTACTTTCCACCCAAAGTGAGTTTATGATATGCAGCTTCAAATTCAATAAGCTTCACATCACCAAGTACCACTAATTTTATACTGTTGTATAGTAACTTAAACTATGACATCACTATGAAGAGACTGACTGATTTAAAGGTTAGTCCTAAAAGTTTGTTTTGGTCTCATTACTTAAATGTTTTTAAATACTTTTCAGTGTAAATTGCATTCCGTTCTAAATTCTCATATTTGAGTGTTCCATTGTAATCTATTCAATTGTAATACCTTATCGTGCCGGTCTTAATGATATTTAAGACTATCCAATATGAACGTTTATTTGATAGATAGTTTATTGGTGACAACTTTGATAGTAATAATAGGTGAGTGTGTGTGTGTATATCAAATTCGAGGAGGCTAGGTTGTACATATTTCATTCTGTTGGATATTAATGAGATTGATGTGAAAGTTATGGGCTTCCAATCAGATCAACAACAATTGACCATCAAAAGAACATGCCTATTATCAAGTGATTACTTGTTTCAAAGAACTATTTAATATTTCTATTGTTCTATCTTATTAAATTTTATTAACTTCGTATCCTCAATCTCTCTCCAAATCTTTCCTGTATACCTAAAATAACAATAATTAAAACTACAAAATAGGAATTCAACATACTTATGAAGTGAAATTATTAGGGAGTAAATCCTTGTGTAACATCATCATCAATGAATTTTAAATGAGTTGAAATTGGTTGTTTATTAACTAATATTTCGAAGGATTATGAAGTATTAATAGTCGGCCTTGTGTCAAGCAGACGTCTTGAAGTGGCGGTATTGAATGTGTTCGAACTATTCAGTTGAAGATTCTTCTGAATATGCTCTTGGAGTCTAATAAAGGCTGGTCTTTCAGTTCTACAGGTGTAATAGCTTTGGTAGATACAAGTATATTTATCGAAGTTGGCGGTAACACGAAAAATGTACTTATTAAGCTTTTTGTTAAAGAACATAATGTTTTGTATATGACTACCAGCTTGGCTTCAAGATACGTACTGCTTATTACTGTCTTTAGTCTTCGGTTGATTATCATCTAGGTATCGTCATCTTTAAATCAACATTGGTAGAAAATAGGCTTCTCTTTAACTATAGGTTCCTTCTGCTTTCCCTCGTTAACTTTCTTGGATACCCACTAACTTTAAAGTACTTTTGACTCTTATTAGCTTTATGATCTGGATGCAGTACATTCGATTGCCTGTTCATGTGCACTTTTAATGATCGACGTTAATTGGTTAATTAAAAATAGAATTCATTTCAGAAAATAAAGTCCACTTCATATAAGAAGAATATGATATTATTATCTTATATCATATGTGTGGTCTGATCACTTCTATTTATAAAAAATGTGATGAGAGGGTAGAAAACTCCTGGTAGGTAGGTTTTAGGCGGTAATGCGTGATATAATTTGAAAAAAAATCAAACAATCGTATACACATAATGATAACGATGTTTGAAAACAAGTCATCTCTTTTTGGTCGTCCGCCTGATTTCTCTTATTCTACTTTGATTTTATTGTATGCAATTCATTAAAGTTTCATCTACTTACTTATTGTTAATGGTTACCTTAAGTCTGTCTATTAGTGGAAAAATAATGATTCTATGTTCTTATCATTTTCTTGTTTACAATATTATACTACTAATTATAGAAGAAAAACATCAATATACTTAATTATAGACCGATAGAAACTGATAAAAGACTGTAGAATATCAGATGAAATCATAAATAAGTCAAATATACATACAAATTAACCTTCCTAATGTGTATATATATAGACAATCGTTCTACCTGTATTAGTAATAGCTTCTGGAAGATAGTGTTTTTCTGATATAAATAATGTCAACTGGAGTAGGAGTAAAATGAAAGCATGTTAGGGTCAGTTAAACCGAAATATGACATCAATCAATTAGTTGATTAATTGTTGGTTTAAGGTATGTTGATGGATGCAGACTACCCAGTTAGAGTCCAATGATTAATCGTGATTAGTTAGTGGGGACGTTGGGTGGCATAGTTTGGAATCAGTCACACTAGAGTATATGTATTCAATTTTCATCTTCTGGATAAGTAATTCCATTATTCTTTTGTATATACTTTTGCTTCATTCCTTCCTCTTGAATGATATTGTGGTGTTCATCTTGTAATTTTGATTTCGTCTCGTTATTGTTGTGTGGAAATTTGGACCTATGCAATATATGTGGTAAATACTATGTTGCTATATATATATATATATATATATATATATATATATATATATATATATATATATATATAATCGTCGAAACAAATTAAACTAAACTTTTGAAGATTTAAATCATAAGATGTTCTCAGACAGACGATCACCATATACCGTCAGGGACTGGAGGGTTGTTTCTTCCTGGTCACAAACACCACACAAATGTACAACTAACACAACATCAGAGAACAAACATATAATCGTTATACCTCACTGTGAGTGATTTTAGTGTAAACTTCTAAAATAATATCGAATACTTTACATTTCTAGTTTCAAACATTTCGTGACATTGTGTGAATAATGACAAAATTGGTCAACGCTGGTTGTGTGATCGGTTCCATTTTTGAATATTTTAGCACTAGTCAAGTACGACTTTGAAGGCATTTAAACTCTCTAGTTTTGATGGCGAGTGCATTAATCATCAGAATCTAACGGTCATGATCGGTTTATTAATTTCTATTGGCTGTCAAAGTGAAGTTCATAGTGCTTATGTGAAAGTTAACAAGTCCTAATCAATCAATCCCTGTTACAACACGTGGAGCCCAAGCCGTCGACCAGCTTCCCCCAACCAACCAGCCCAGTCCCGTACTTTCCTTTCCAGTTGTGTATGGGATAGAATAGCTGACTTGCCACCCTTGAATTGTTAGTTGGCCATTTTGATTCCTTCAATTGATGGTGGGTTGGTGTTTATACAGAAATCTGTGGCTGTAGCCTCGTCGACTGGTGATTCTGGTAGGTCTGGTCTATACAAGAGTTCTTAGTAGTGATCTACTCACTTGTCTTGCTGTACCTGGTTTTCAGTGATTGGTTTGCCTGCTTTGTTTTTGATCAGTCGTTCCTGCTTACTACATATTCCAATTCGCTTCTTTACTGTATCATATAGATTTTCCATTTTTCCTTCCCTTGCAGCTTTTTGAGCTATCATTACTAGGTCTTACACATATTTCCGTTTATCCAATCTAATGGTCCTCTTCAAGTAGTTGTTGGCTTTTGCTTATTTGGCCTGTTCCTCGGCTTTCTCTATTCTCATTAGACTGTGATTGATTGCTGTCTTCATGCTCCTATTTTCTTGGAACATATATAGACTACAAATAGTAGTCTATTTGTTATGTTGGTGCTCTTTACAACCCTAAACCACCTGATGTATTGAAGTTATTACTTAGTTAATTCCTATACATTTGTTCTCCGTAGTAGTTTCCTTTTCGTCTAGTAGGTCTTGAAATGCCTGTAACTTATTGTTGAGAGTTATCTTGAATTCATTGAGTTTGTTAGTGCATCAGAGAAGGTTTGTATTTAATTTCTGTAACACCGTTAGAGTTTTTCTAAGCAAGATTGTTTTTTACTCAATGGGATTGCTAACCTCATGTCCAAACCTCCTCTTTTTTCCTAGCTTGGGAACGACAGCAACCCTAGGGGGACTCTAGGCGGAGTTTTAACAAGCTCCGAAATCCCTAAATTCATGAACCTTCAAATATTCATTAGTAAATAAAATCGAAATACAAGCCCCTGGAGATCTCTTTCTTAGCCATAACCAGTTGGGTTCACTTAAGCTACAACTGAGATTAGTGTCACAAATCAAACTGTATGGTTATTGTGCAATATTGTAAATTGACTGAAGTTAGAAATGAAATCAAATGGATATGATTTCACTAATCTATATTTAAATCACCCACCGTGAAGTATAAAGGTTTTATGTTTATTCTTTAGTAGTGTCATAGTCGTGTGTTTATGTGGCGTTCCTTACTAAGGTCAATCCATGGATTTAAATTACACCAACTTATATCAGTCTAAGTACCGTTTTAAATGAAATTCTAAGCTCCCTCACCAAATTTGTAATGTCCTAACTTCTGACCAATCGCGACGTACAGGAGGAAGATAATAACCTTGCTGAGACGAATGTACACGAACGTTAGCACGCGACCTTTATCCTATCCTAAGGCAATACAAAGATAATAATAATGGAATAGCAAATAGTCGTGCAAACGGTGTACATAAATAAAGCCTTTGTAAAATAGCTTTTACAGTTTTTAACTCTTAGATTAACGATCTCCCTCAACAGTGTGACTAATATGCCGGGCACCTAATGAAGATTAATTATCTTTGAGAATTGTGCTATAGAATATTATTTCAATTATTATAACTGTCGATAAGGTAATCATTTCATTTCTATGACTGTTATGCTCCCCTTACCCGGTCCTCCAGCTTAGTGTATTTACTCTTAATTTGTTGTTATTTACTACGAACTACGTTTACTTAATTGTGTACAAGTTGTATCCATTCACTGCCACTTTTTCCTTTGTTCTGTATCAATGTTAGATTCGTGATTGGTTTACTATGTGGTCTGATTTTACGTATATATAAAGGCATAATTAAAATACAATATGTTCTCAGTTCTTTGTTTTCTTGTTCCAAATTTTGGTTCTTCTATTGTCGGCCTAGGGGTGAGTGGGCTTAGGTCAGTCGTGCATTATCAACTAGGCACAGTCGATTGGCGTTCGCGTCTACTAACCAAAACCCTACTTGTTTTCTTTCTCACGTCATAATAATTGGCGTCATAACAGTGACTTCATTTGAAATGAATATCCCGAACTTCCAACAGAGTGCTCCGATATGAAAACTTAACAACAAATTAATTAGTTGCGAAACATTAACAATAAGTCTCGATAACTGTCTAATACTGCCTGGTTGTCTGTATTTCATCTGTCAATATCATTTGAATGTTGATATCACTTTAATTTGTATAAATTGTCTAAAACATAAACACAAAACCCACTTATCGACTAACTCTCATAGTATTTAGGTTGGTATATGTTACTGTTAATTACTGAATCTATTCAATTTCTATTGTACTAACTTCTTGATTGTTATATCCTTTTGACTCGATTAAACTCTGTTTAATGTTGTTGTACAAAGAAGCTAACTGATAAGTGAAATGTATGAATCTTGCATAATATACATTGTTGACGCCAAATATTTTTTATATTTAGATTTTACAACACTCATTAAAATGTCACTTATTTATTATTTCATGTTTTCCGCTAAATGATAGTCATCTGACATATCTTTTTGTATATGTTATATATATGTTTGTTTAAAGGTGAATGTCTCTCATTCTTATCATTTCGATAATGACCATGGCACACTCAGTTGAAGGAGAAAAGATGGTGTATCTAATAGGTAAGAAGTAAGAGAAGAAGAAAGTTACAGAGATTTTATAATAACACTAAAATGAGTTACGATAAAAATAATCAAGATTATTGTATATTAATGGTATAGTTAAGATCGTATCTAATTTTCCAATTTCACTAAGAGTTAATAATTAAATTGATATTTTTAATAACTTCCCAATCATAATCATTATTTTTGTGTCATTCACTTGCAGGTTACTAAGTAAATAGCTGGAAAACTTTTATATTAAATAATCACTTATACAAAATGCTGAAAAATGCTTCATGCATCATTTATGCCTCTAATTTAACATGTAAATCCGAAATAAGTTCATACATGAAAACTGTTGTTCATGAAGATGTTTGACTAATTAGAGAGTTTTCATTTAACATGCCAAAAAATTATTCTAATTGTAAATGGAAAGCTTATTTTTTGTAGAGATTGATAATTTAGGATAAACTTGTATATTCCCGTTGATTTATTATAGACTGAAACTGGTCAGTCATTGTTGCTATATGTGCATCCTGAGCGGATTGCCTCGATGTAGCGAATTTCCACAAGTATTATATAAGTTGGATTGTGACTGGCAAGTGGAATCCAGGAAGCGTGTTTCGTCTGACTGACCAGCTTCAGTCTGTAACAAATCAACGGGAATATACAAGTTTATCCTAATACCAATGTGCCCGTTGCACAAGTATAACTGTCTGGACTCAGTAGTCTAGTAGTGAACGCGGTGGTGTTCGACATTAAACGGACTGAGTTCGAATCTTACTATGAACATCAACATTGGGATGCAGGTACATCCAGCCGATGAGTCTCAAATAGGGCGAAACGCGCGTCCTGGATTTCACTTGCCAGTCACAATCCAATTTATATAATGATTGATAATTTAATTAATTGAATATGTCACAGATTAATGTTAACGGGGTACCATCAGAAACCAGGGAGAACTGAACATCTGATTGGTTGTAGTGTGAAACTCCTCACCAGTACGCACTACAGATTCCACACAACGCGTTTCACATTGACGGCAAGCACCTAACACTCTACACCAATCGGTCGGTATCTAATGGTAAAATTCCCATCTCCATCAATTTGTGATATATAGCGTGACGATCATCGATTGTCACTGGCGACAACTGTCTCATTCTCAACTAGTCTGAACTCCACCAGTCACGATTGTAAATTATAATATATACAATTGATGATTAACACAGTGAGACCAATTTCTATAACACTGAGTAAATTGATATTACATAAATTACTGACCAATCTCTTGGATATATGCTTCATAATTGTTGATCAGATATAAATTTATTGTAAACAAATACTATGCATAAACACAATTTGGTTATTTCAGATAGTTGTTGAGGTGAACAACACAACAGTGTAAAATGCCAATAAAATGATTAATGAAATGACTTTGGATGTTGCCGGTGTGAAGTGAAGATTTGAGGCGACTAATATTGGTGCACCACTAACCTTATTTTTATCACGGACCACTGGAATCTGTTGCTATAGTCTAAACGACTGGATTACGTATAGGGTGATTGGTTGAATCGGAGCCACTGTGACTAAGCTCTCGCAGAGACAATGAGTGAGAAAATGAGTTACCAACAGTACCAAGTGGTTTATTGTGTATGAATAAAGGCGTTAATATAGAACATCCTGGGCGACCTAGAAATAAGGTATAAGAAATGCACTAATGACTGTACTGGTGGGGGTTGATGGGAAGATTCTTGCAGAAAACGGGTGAATAGGTTCATAGTGAAATTACATTAACTTGGAAAGGAAAATAGATCTGGCAATCAATAATGTATCTATGAGAAACCCATAGACTATGCAATCCAATTATCGTAGTTACTAAATGATTAATAGATGCATCCAGCGCGGCTCATATTTCTAATATCAATCAATCCAGAGCATTGCGAAGTCATCATTCGACACGGTGGAAATAATGATTCGCTTCCAGACATTGTTTCTTTTCAGCTCATTTTCAATGTATGCCAAGGTAAAATGAACCTCTGACGAGAAATCTGCACCAGTCACAATTCTTCAGTATTACTACTGGATAATTAAATCCAGGGCCTGAGATTTAGAACACATAAATTAGACATAGCTGTTAGGTTTATCAGTCTCATTGTTTTTTAAACCTGCTTCGGACTAGTTGTAGTAATTCAGACAAACCTACCAGAAGAAGACAACAGTCTTATTTATTCACACTCTCTTTATTGTCTCTGAAAAGTCATTATTACACATTCCGTAATTGGTTGAAGTTCAGTATTTACTTACTTACGCCCGTTACTCCTCACTGAGGAGCATAGGCCGCTCACCAGTATTCGCCACTAAACTCCACCCTGAGCAATCCTTTTTATACGTTTCCACTTGCTGTTTATTCTATTAATATCTGCTTTCGATTCTCGATACAGCGTGTTCATTGGCCTTACACTTTTCCGTTTCCCAACAGGATTCCATGTTAATGCATGTCTCGTAATGCAGTCTGATGATTTCCACAATGTATGTCCTATCCATTTCCAAAGTCTTTTTCTAATTTCTTCTTCGGCTGGAAGTTGGTTTGTCCTCTCTCACATTGTAGGCTGTCGCTGATGGTTTCCGGTCAACGGACATTCAGTATCTTGTGTAGGCAGTTGTCCATAAATACCTGTACCCTTCTGATGATGTTTGCAGTAATTCTCCAAGTTTCAGCTCCATACAGCAGAACTGTCTTCACGTTCGAATTGAAGAGTCTGACTTTGAGGTTACTTGATATTTGTTTTGAGTCCCATATGTTTTTCAATTGTAGGAATGCTGTCCCGGCTTTGCTAATCCTTGCCTTTACATCTGCTTAGGACCCTCCTTATTCATCGATGATGCTCCCCAGATATGTGAAAGTATCCACTTCTTCCAGAGTTTCTCCATCAAGTTGAATTGGGTTGGTGCTCCCTGTGTTGTATTTAAGAATCTTGCTCTTTCCCTTATGTATGTTCAAGCCTACTGATGCTGAAGTTGCTGCTACACTGGTTGTCTTTGCTTGCATCTGTTGGTGTGTATGTGCTAAGACAGCTAGATCATCCGCGATGTCCAAATCATCGAGTTGCACCCTACTTGTCCATTGAATTCCGTGCATCTCCTCAGATGTGGAGGTCTTCATGATCCAGTCAACCATCAGGAGGAAGAGAAAAGGCGACAGTAGGTAACCTTGTCTGACTCTGGTCCTCATTGTGAATGCATTTGTCAGTTGTCCTTCATGCACAATTTTGCACTGTGTTCCGTCGTAAGAGTTCCGGATGATGCTGACGAGTTTCTCTGGTACGCCGTAGTGTCGAAGAAGTTTCCATAGCCATATATTATCAGATAACTATTATTCAACCGCATGTTATAATATAGAAACTACAAGACTTTTGGTTTATTTCACCACTTTTTAAAGGCAGTAGCGAAGTGATACGAGCTGACTTATAACTGAAAACCGTGGAAGTACTAGACATATGCTGTTGATGAAAGTTATCATACTTTATTTCAACTTCAACGACGTTGTACACTATTGAGCACCAAACCCTGACTCATTGGTTTATAGGTATCATTTTGGCCGATTGGACTCAAAGCCAGGGTTGGGGAGGAGGTGAGGAGGGAGCCATCCGGCGTGAAATTGAGAAATGACAATGACAAACTATTCATCATAATGATGAAATAATTCTGTAATATTGACAAGTTTTCATTAATCCTCTAGGTGATAATGGAACTTGGTAATGGGCAGCATAAAAAATAATCACTATCCATAAATCTCTACACGCAAATAAAATGTTATTCAGTCGATGATTTCAAACAATGTAAAAGTTGTGGATAAACCAGAATTGAATACAGAGTATTACGGCAATCTTCCATCTAATGTCTGATATTTTGTAGTAGATAGTATCATCAACATTATTTAAAATAAAACGAAAGATTTACTTTATTTCTTGAAATAAGTAGTCAACTCATCTATTTTCCTTCTATTCTGAAACACGATAATGCGAAATGAATAAATTTTAGTGGTTCCATTCAGAAGATTGTAAGTCATAAAGAACAAAATGATCGCATATATTGATGTTATCTTGTAAGTGTGAACAATCATTGTAGCATTTCACTTCGTCAATGAGTAGTGCTAATAATGAGAAGCAACTCTTTCGAGAATGTTACCAACACAACCCTAATTCAGTAACATTCAACCTGTAATGTATTTCTTTAATCTATATTATATGATGATCGAAGGATGATTCGTTGGTATAACTGACTAACTTTGATCAGTAATCTGTTGAAAACTATACAGCAATTAAAGGCTATTTCATCCTGGCATTAGAAATTTTTCAACAGATCGCATCGATTG
Organism: Schistosoma mekongi; assembly: GCA_034768735.1. NCBI lineage: Eukaryota > Metazoa > Platyhelminthes > Trematoda > Strigeidida > Schistosomatidae > Schistosoma > Schistosoma mekongi. Next base: position 3,428,203 of record CM068308.1, read on the forward strand.
TTATATCAGATATCAGACCTATGATCTGGTAGATTGCAAGATTTTATCTATCCGTTGGTTTATATTTCTAACGTTGATCAATCTAGTGTATTGAAAGTCATCGTTTATTTACGATGACGATAAATGATTTACTTCTGGACATTCTTTCAATTTAGTTCGTTTTCAGATAAAAATGAACCTCTGATGAGAAAACTCCACAAGCCACAATTCCCAATTAACGTTTACTTAAATTGTTCTCGATGTTAATAATAAATCTCTGTTAAGGAAAACTAATGCCGGTACAGTTTTTTTTAACTGTCATCGCATCGTTATCATTTTGACCAGTGGGATAAATGGGAAAGAAGGTTAAATTCTCCTGATTCTGAAGATAGAATTTGTAAGAGTAGAGAATATGGGTAGAAATATAATAGAGTATAGACATACCAGATCTATCTGGATATCCGGTTAATGATAATGACGGACATATATATATATATATATATATATATATATATATATATATATATAAGTAGGTGTGTAAAATGAATTTAAATGATAAACCTGTTTCCCAAGTTTTGTTCTCAATATAACAAGAATGTTCTCACCGATCTAAGCATACTGACAAATATACTAAATCATAGATGCATAACTATCGAATGGGTGTATGTGTGTTAACATAAAAGAACACCGTTAAAAGTGTACATCAGTGAAAGAGTCAATTATGCACAATATTAGATACATTCACATAATAGCAGGAGGCATATTTGTAAGAAATGCTTATTGAGGATGAGACTTTCAGACAGGGATGAGTGTTTTTTTTTCCCGGGAGACAGTAAGGAAGGAAAAAATCCATTGCAGAATTTTCTGCTAATACACGCACACACGCACACAATGATGATAATTTGCACCTACGCACATCAAAATTATATCACATCTTAAGATGAATTGATATCTTATACCTAAGTATACACGTGTAGACAGGTAGGGTGTTGCATTTGTAAATATATTCTAGAAGTTCTTTAATATAAAAATGTTCACACACGCAAGAACTTACTATTTTTATGCAGTTCCGCTGAAAGGGGATGGATTAGACTAAGTTTACTTCTCTCAATAAAACCTATCCTTTACTCGTTTACGTATCACTAAAATGGAGACGTGTATAAAAGGTATATACGTACAATGAATTTTCACTTAAACTTCATTCCCAATCATAGTTTAATACTCAGCCAAATTATTTTATAACATTATAAAAATAGTAGTATATGCCTACTCTTTATTCAAAATCAATTTTCGACAATAGATTCTTCCTTATTCAAATCTAGATATAATAAAGGATAAAAAAAGAAAAAGAATTTTAATTAAAGTAAGTTGACTTTTTCAGAATACATATTACTGAAGTATAATATAAATGTGTACTAGTTGGTTATTTTATTGTTCGAATCATCATTCAGAGGAGTTGAGTATGTAGTACTCATCGATTTCTTTAAAACAATATGTTTTAATTGAGTTCAGTTATTGTATTACATTTTATTGATAAGAATATTTAATCTTTAAGATAATACTTTAGTTAATGTAATAGATTAGTGTGAGATGAACTTTTGTGTAAAAATAAAGTTTCTAAGGTTATAGACATGTTTTGATAATTAGTAGTCAATTAATTATGAAGATGATTTCAAGATCTTCTATTAGTGATTTTTAACTATATAAAGTAGAAATGAATATTAGCCTACTTTAGTTGTGCCATAATGTGATTAAATCTTAAATATGAATTTGTTACATCATTAATATTGAATAGAAATTACAATTTTAGGAAGTTAAAAAATACTGTCACAGTAGAAACATTATCATTTGATCAACAGGAACATGAATATTCAGGTTATATTATTTATGCGATGGTAATTAAGTGGGAGGGGGGATGCATAAATGATGAAATCCGTCGAAAGTGTTTACATGAGTGATCATCTTCTGGGCTTACTTAATTTAGAAAAAAGATGGGGTATTAGGGTGGTTCTCGTTTTCCTTTCTGTTTCAATTGATTTTATGAAGATAAGCCAACTTTATGCATGAAGCGGAATGAATAATGTATAAACGGGTAAAATTTATCCCATTTCAGTAGATAAAGATCAAATATAGATGTTCAATACATTACATAAACACTATTTAATAATCAGTACCACTTTTTTTTTCCTTCTTCATATTCATTTCTTTTATCAACATGATAAGTTTTATTAGAATAAATTTCTTGTTTTTATCTCAATGATCATAAATTTTTCTCTAATTAGTAGAACTACTTATAAACATTTTCTTATTGAAAAAAGCTAAAAAAAAAAAAGAGCGCATTTTGTTCTATTCGGGATTCATAGGTTGGATGTACCTGCATCCCAGTGTTGATGTTCATAATGGAACATGAACACAGTCCGTTTCGTGTCGAACACCACTGCGTTCACCACTAGACTACTGAGTCCAGATGGTCACACTTGTGTAACGAGAGCATTGGTGTTAGGATGAACTTGTATATTCCCGTTGATTTATTATAGACTAAAGCTGGTCAATCTCTGTTGCTATATGTGCATCCTGAGCGATTGCCTCTGTATAGCGTTTATTCACAAGTATTAGTTAACCTGGATTGTGACTGCTGTGGCGTTCGACATGAAACGGACTGAGTTCGAATCCCACTATAAACATCAACATTGGGATGCAGGTACATCCAATTGATCAGTCCCAAATAGGACGAAACGCCCGTCCTGGATTCCATTTGCCAGTCACAATCTAACTTAAATAATACTTATGAATAATTCACTATATTGAGGCAATCCACTCAGGATGTACATATAGCAACGGAGACTGATTCGTTTCAATCTATAACAAATCAATAGGAATATACAAGTTCATCCTAGTACTGGTTTGAATTAGTAGATAGCTAAAGTCTCTGTAGTATATGGGATTTTGATTTGAACCCGCCGACCCAGTCGCATTTTGAATCAGGCTGTTTAATTTTATGAATAGTTTGTGAAATTGATTTTGATGGGACAATATAACTGAAGGTTATCAAATGCTTAAGATGAAACGTATTTGGCGTATTATAATAGCAACTTACTATCTTTGGAATGTACCGCCAACACAAATTAAATTGTAGAAATTTAATTAAATTTAAAATAAAATGTAACATTTAACAAATATTTTTTTTCGATTGAATATGTCACAGATTGATTTTGTCAGGGTACCATTTAAAAGCAGAGAGCACTGGACAACTGTTTCGTCCTAGTGTGGAACTCCTCAGCATTGCGCATCCCAGATTCCGAACTAAGGGCTTCAGGTTGACAGCGAATGCTTAACCATCTACACCACTCAGTCGGCATCCAGTGATAGAATTCCCACTTCTATCATCAATAAAGATACGACCATCCCAATCGAAATAATTTTTTAAGAAAATAAAAACAATATTCATCAACTTTAATAAAATTGTCAATTTTGATATCACGAATTGATCTGAATCAGACAACCATTGATCACCTGAAAGCACTGGATAGCCTTCCGTCTTAGTATGAGACTCTTCAGCAGTGCGCATCCACGACCCCATCGGGGATCGAACCCAGGACCCTCTGGCTCCACGGCGAACGCTTTAGCATTGGACCACTGAGTCGGCTCCTAACGGTTCATATTTCCAATTTAGTCAATTTGTGATATGTTGCGCGACCTCCTTAGTATTAGCTGAATAGTTGTAATTAGAGTTACTCATTAACTAAATAAAACACGATTAATAATTCCAAATATAATGAGTTTAATTTCATGATGATTGCGGTTAATTAGTTCTTTGTTTTACATCATCTTATCTTTGATAAGTAACATTCATGACGATGAGATAAATAACACTACTAGAATATCAAGGATAATGTGAATTATTTGTTGATTAACTTCCTTTAAACAAGTGAATAATTGACTTAAGGGGGGGGAGGGCGGATTATGTGGAGCTAGATATTAAATCTAATTACTTATATTCGTTACAGATTTATGTTAATAGAGCAACACTGAAAAATAAAGAATATCAGATATCTGTTTTATCATAGCTAGTGGAGTTCATACATGTTGGGAGTGACATAGCTAACACCAATGACATTGATTCATAGTTGTACTATACAGTGAATTAATGAATGTTGGAATTTTATCATCGGGTTTTAATCCGGCCCAGTGGTGCAGATGCTGGAGCTTTCAGAGTAATACCTAATGGTACTGGTTTTTATTTCCTTGATGGAGTGATGCCACCGTGTCCGGTCAAAATAGCCATCTAGTGCTCCATACATTTCACTAGTATCTAACCAACATTACTGTGTTGCAGATACAATCAAATACACTTGATGCTAACCTCCACAAAATCATATTCATTGAAATATAAATGTACTTTTTAAACTTTGTTACTTTTAAAATGTATGAATTACATCACACTTCCAGTCAATAAAATTAATATGAATACTAGAAATGGAAGTGAAATTCATAAGAGGTAAAGAATATTGTTACATGTTAGTGTAAATATATCAGTTGAAATAGATGAGTAATTATACGCTTTGTTTAGTGATTTATTCCATCTTCTTTCTCTTCTTATACTTTTCACTTCTGCTAGAAACATTCTTTGAAACTTTGTTAATTAATAGCATATGTAGAACCTTCCATAAGAACAATATAATGTACAATTAATTTAGACAGCTAACTGATAATAATGTTTGCAAATATATTGATGAATTCATTTTGTCGCACAAATGAATATGATCTTTGATGGCCAAGGAAATCCACTAGGAGTGAGTTTTTTGTTTTCAACTTATGTAATTTGAAAAACCTTTTGAGTGATATCTATGTCGTTCCAGTTTGTGGCCTCTCAACTGTGTTCATTTATGAGAACATACTGGATAAAAATTTGAACCTTCTTATATAACGGTGAATGTAGTACCTCTGTGCTGACTAACCACCTAAGTGTCTATATCATCTCATGTTCAAAAAGTTAGTCAACTATCCCACAGTTGACTTGGCTAAACAAAATACGGTTAAGAGTTTTTATGACTTAAATTTGGAGGATTTAACCCACTTATTATTAAATCCGTTTATAAAGAGTATTGTTTATGCTGTTAGACTAGATGATCTGCACTCTCTTCTACCTAGAGTAGTAAGTGAGTACATCCATAAAGTCACAAAAGCATCAGATAGATGTTAAGTACTTCTTTGTTTCATAAAGTTTTCCAGTTTATATTATTCAATAAAGTAACACTGTAAAACTACAAAGTATTCAGAAGTAACTTGAAAAAATTATAATTTTCATGTGTTCAATGTTTTTTATATTGGGCATTTGTGCCGTGTAAGAGAGTAGAGAACATTTTATGCAACCACCTATGGAAAATTATCACAAATTTAAGATCTAATACTAAAGTAATCTGATTATTAGAAATCACTACACTCTTGATTCACTACTTTAAACGCTGTTCAGTAAAGTATGAAAATTCTGTTCTACTAGAACAAATGAAGTATACAAATTAAGGTGAATTTGTGGAGATTAGTTGGTATTAAGTTTTCATGAATGTATTCGTCATGCATTGGTATTGGTTAGGTGCTAGTGAAAACCGGATACACTAAACAGCTGTTTCACCTTGGTATGGGAATCCTTAACAGTGCCCATCTTTGATTCTGTCAAGATCTTTAGGTCTTATGTTGAACAATATAATTGGATACCATGATATACAGTTAGTCAGTAACAATGTACAACTTGGTACATGCGTAAATCAGTTTAAGCTGCCATGCCTAAATTAACACATAGAGATTAAATTGTCTGATCAAATCCCAGAATAGTGGAGGTAGAAACAGGGTTAGTATTAATGGAAAAGATTAGAGATCGAAGATAAGATTTGAAAAAATATAATTCAACAAACAGAAAATTATTACAGATTCAGAAGCTCAGAATTTAGAGGAAGACAAGGAATGGATGCACCTACATCATTGCGAAGTCTCTAACTATTGGTTACGGTCATCACGAGGACCCCCACCAGATAGTCCTCACCTATTAACATGACTCATCCCAATTGTCAATGACTTCATTGACTGGTGCCATGTTTTAGTTTGGCCGCCCGTAGCTTATTCCAGTCTACTCCGACACTAGACAGCATTGCTAGTCGAGGTGGGCGATGGTCGAGCATACGTAACACATGTCCTAACCACCTTAGCTGATGAAGATTTACTACTTTATCAATAGACTTACCGTATCTACCTAGTACTCTATTCCTGATTCTCATATTGCTTACTCGGTGGTTCCAGCAAACACTAACAATGCTTCTAAGATATTTATGATCGAATACTAGAAGCTTACGAATATCCTCTATCCTTTAGGATTATGTTTCAAATTCATAAAGTAGGACGGACTGCTGTGCAGCAAACACGTCCTTTGGTCAATAGACGGATATCTTGCCTACGCCACAAGTGACGCAAATTAGCAAAAGCTAATCGAGCCTTCGCATACAAGCTAAGGTTTTATTAGACACCAGACCATCAGGACTAATGTGACTCCGAAGATAAGTGAAGCGGTTAACACATTCAACTACTTCACTCTCTAATACTAATTTCGGTGCCGAAGCAAGCCAATCCTGAAGCAGTATTTTGCATTTGGATGGGGAAAATCACATCTTAAACAAGCTTACATTGATGCTTTAGGTAGTCAAGTGATTCTACATTTTATCAGCATCTTCGACTAAGAGAACTATATCATCTGCATATTGTAAGTCAGTAAGTTTATCTCCTGGAAGGAGGTCAATCCAGGAGAAGTCAGACGATGAAAATGTAAACTGTAAAAACATGTCGATGATAAAAGTAAATGGAAATAAAGAAAGTGAACAACTAATACCTACAAAGCCTTTTCAAATCAAGTAATGGTGATTATCACGATTCTTGTTTTCTTTAGTCGCCTCCAATGTTCTTTTCACTTAGAGTTATGTGATTTTTTGTTAACAAAATAGGAATGTATGATATGTAATTAAAAGCAAGAAAATTGCAGTTGTTTACAATGTTAATTGAAACTTAAAACAAATATGGGTACTTTGCTACAATGCAATATCATATACTGGTTATCATTGGGTTATTTAATAGGAAACCATTATGTTTTGTAAAAACTTTTTATATGAATTTCATAATACGAGTTGATTTATGCTAGACAGTGACTGAAAATAAGGTAGCTTTGAATAGCTACTTCATTCTATCACTAGACTCTTCATCAATGCGCATTCATGAACCTACTAGGAGATGGACAGAAAGATACTTATACTCTGTGAAGAACTTTTTACTGTTAAACCTTTGAGTCAGTATCTAATGGTTAATATTCCTAATGTCAATCGACTCACAAATTATTCACACCTTACTATTCATCATTATTATTAGAATTTGAATTTAGGTTTATTAGCTAACTCTCATGAAAAATGCAATTTGGTATCATAAACATGCCTCATTTAAAGAACTGTTGAATATAAGAAAGTGCTGTAAAGCTGTTTTATCCTAAAATAGATCAGTTTAACGTTAGACAATCAGTTTCAGGCTATGATTTTTGGTGAGGTCTAGAAGTCAATCACTAATCTGAAATTGGGAAAGCTCAACAACTGCTAAAACACCTATATATTAAAACTTAAACAAAATAAGCTACACTTATCTAAGTCAATCACTAAAGCACTATATGTAGCAATTGTGAACAATTTAACATGTGATGTTTATTATTACAACGACTATAATAAATAGCTACCATTCTGTCGGAAATCCTGTTTGACGACTGTATGTTAAATGAATGTCTTGTTTTAAATAGAGAGGATACAGTGGATGATAAAACAGATTTCTACTAATGATTTCTTTATATCCTAAACGTATCTTTCAATCTGTAAAGTTGATAGGATGTTCTACATTTGAAAATCACACGGACTAAAATTTTAAATAATCGGTGTAGCAAGAAATTACAAAAATGAATCAAGTTGATAGGATATAATATTATGAGTATAGTTTTCTATTATCAATCACAGAGAATGTGTAGTAATTACATTTGTATAAGTCTACCCGAAGAATAGACTGAATGCTGAGAGTTTTATATGTGTTGGACTCATTCCTGTTAGCAATAACCTTAAGTAACATTGCTTACTTGTAATTATACCTTTCACTTGTTGGTAGCTAGCTAAAAGGAAATGTCACTAGATTTTAGCGAACGTAAGTTTTGTTCTGGCTGAAACTTGTAGCTAAAGTTTAACTAAAAGTCTGAGAGAATTCGTCTCTCCAGAAGCAATCAAATCGGTGCAATGCCTAGTGTAATAATCTGGGAAGCCATCCTGGGTTTATTTGAGCTACTGTTGATGGATTGCGGAGCTAAGAGGCTATTAGATTAGTCGGTCAAGAAGGAGTAGCTAACAAATCCCACTATGTAGTAGGCAAATGTATGCATGTATATGTGGATGCATCTATGATGATAGATAGATAGGTTAATGAATAGCCTACTTTGTACAGTAATTGAAACTGTAATACATAAACTTCAAACTGGAGCGTTGTAGTGAATTTGTTCAATAAGTAATAAATACCGTTTTATAAGCACAATTTACTCTAAACATACCAAAATGAGGAAATTCAAAAAAGAAATAAATGCTTGTTTTCATAAGATGACCATTCAATCACTGTATAATGACGTAGACGTTCAACTGTCAATTGTATAAAACACTTTTGATAAACTACTGACTATTCACTGATTTCCAACATGTCTGTTACTAACTGATGCTATGTATTAGAGAAGTTTACTGTATTAATACTTAATCAACGAATTCACTAGCATAACACTATAGAGACCCGCATTACTTTATGAGGTTAGCAGGTTTTACATTATGCATTTCTCTTTCAACGTATAGTAGAGCTATTCCCTTGAAAAAGTCACCATTTTACAAGTGAGTTTATTAGATTTGACTAGTTTTAATTGCACTCCTATCTGATTCATTGTATCGACTTTAATCCGGTCAACTGAACAATTACACGAAATCAGTCATAAGTACACATAACTTATACATAACTGAACCTAATACAACTAAAATTCAGTGACGACATATTCCGCCCCAAAGAGTCTTAAATGGAACTAGTTAATATGCCATATACATGTGTTTCTTAATAACATCTATACAATTAATTTTATGATTTAATTCTAGTTAAACTACTTAAATTAACTATAATTAACATACAATTAATTCACTTTATTAATTTAAGTAGTATGATAACAAATTGTTGAACAGAATAAAATTTATTTAGTCCATTATGATGGTTTCTTGTCTGTTGTTTACAATCTAAAATAAATCAAAATGAAAATTACAAATTAAAGTGAAAATAGAAATTTGATTGTTTGTTCTTTAATTTGCATTTACAAATTTGCATATACAAATAACTGAACTTAATATCAATCTAGACACTATAATTTAACAACAACAATTGTCATCTCACTAGTGATTAACTTAAACATACCCCTGAAGTTTTAGAGGGAAGTCGTGATTAGTAGAGTGAAGTGGCTATCATTAGTGACTTTGGTTGATCATCATGCTATATCAAAGGTTGATAGAAATACGAATTCTAATATTGAATCCCAGTTGGCCTAGTGATGTTAATGGTTAGGCGTTCACCATGGCATCTGAGGGTTGTTGGTTGCATTCACCAGTAAAAATGATTGTATGCATTGACACAGAGAAGACCAAAACTTGTATGAAACAACTGTCCTATTCTTCCTAGTTTTCATTGGCACATGACCAACAACAGCATATGAATTAATACTTATTTCTACAAAATCACCTAAATTCAAGACTCGATTGTACCTAAGAAAGATAAATCTAACATTTGAGCATCATAGTATATGATTATGCTCAGTTTCGTTGTCAGTACATCTGAATTTAAACTTATTGGCTGTTTTCTCCTCACTCCAATCCCCCCCCTTCTGCCTTATATTCTTTCATTCATTTGAATACAAAATATTATTAAAAGTAAAAGGAGGTAAATTTGATGTTAATCATATTAATCAGTGTATAGTGATCATATATAAATGAGGCCGATGGTTATATGTGTGTACATATATACATTATATATCACATTGTTTAATCCCTACCATACACATACATACTTGCAGCTTACAAATATAACAACTCACAAATTGATGGAAGTGGGAATCCAACCATTGGATGCCGACCCAGTGGTGTAGATGGTTAGGCGATCGCCATCAACCTGAAGCCCCTGATGCGGAATCTAGGATGCACACTGCTGAGCAGTTCCACACTAGAATGAAACAGTTGTCTAGTGCTCCATGGTTTTAAATGGTACCCTGCCAACATCAATCTGTGATATATTCAATCAAACTCATAAATCGTTAATGACTTTAACATAATCAGTGAGCACATATTTATTTACACAAACCTCGTACATAATACACCGGATAAATTTTATCATCAAGTCCCTTCCTCCTCCTCCTTCTCCTCCTCCCTGTAACAGTTAAAAGGTAATTCTACCTACTTCGATGAGAATATTCATATTACCATCTATCAAGTAATTAGATAAATAAATCTATTTATAAGTTTCCTATTTAAATAAATCACTTATCTTCTAATCACATAAATTTACACATAGATACATACACATTATCTCATTTATTCATTGTTAACCAATCAATGTATATAGGAAAATTAATAATATTCAATAAATTTCAATAAATTGTCACCAAATGAATTAACTAAGTTTTATCCTTCTCTAAAATAAAACAAATAAACAAAAAAAAAACATAATTTTATCAGTGGAACAAAAAAAAAGAAAAAAGAAAGAAAATAATCCTCCTCATCATTGATTATTAATGCTTATTATAATGTGAACGTATTCAAGCGTGAATTATCTCTTATGTCTATCTTGCTGTCTACCTAGTTTTAACTTCATTTCCGATTTTCAGTTATACCCCTTTGACATATTATGCTAACAAAAAACAAAAAAAAAACAAAAAAGAGAAATGTTTGATAAGTAAAATATAGTTGATATTTCCAATTCAACCAATTTATGATACGTTGCGCGACCTCCTCTATGCCATCGGTGAGTTACTGCCTCACACCCGACACGGTTGAACTCTACCGGTCACATATTCACACTAGAACTCCAGGAAATTACTTCAAGGAGCTAGTCATTAGTGAGCTGATATTAGTTACAATTAGGGTGTTTGTAGAGATAGTTAACTGTCAATTTTCGATAGGAGCCGACTCAGTGGTCTAATGGTAAGGTGTTCGCCTCGGAGCCAAAGGGTCCTCGGTTCGATCCCCGATGGGGTCGTGGATGCGCACTGCTGAGGAGTCCCATACTAGGACGAAACAGCTGTTCAGTGCTACCAGGTGATCAATAGTTGTCTGATTCAGATCAATTCGTGATATCAAAAATTGACAGTTAACTATCTCTACCAACCCCTAATTGTAAATAAAATACAATAGAAAGATAATTTTATTTCAATTGAGTTACTGCTAATTTTCTTTATGCTTTCTTACTGTATTACAAAGTTATATTCAATATTTCACTGTGTATTGTGCTTAGAATTATTGTATAATTAAATTTAATAAGTTGAATGTGAGATAGATATGGTGATGATAAAAGTGATATTATGTTTGGTTGTTATGTATTCATCAGTGATTGATATCAACTAGGTAACATTGAAAAATAGGTAGTACTGGACAGTTGTTTCATTAAAGTATAGGACTCTTGTAGTGACCGTGCATATTCTAGATTTCTCCAAAGATTCAGACCCATAATCTTTAAATCTCATAGAAAATTCCTAACTTTCTTCATCATTGGGCTAGTATTTAATGGTGGAATTCCAGGTTCGATTTATAGCATGACAATTAATCATTGGGCAGTGGTGCAGATGATTAAGTGTTCCCTGCGACACGTGGAGTTCTTGAGTTCGATTGACAGGTAGAAGTGAGAATGTGTACTGCCACTCAGAAGTCTCCTATATGGACAGAGCAGCTGTCCAGTGATCTGCGGATTACACTGGTACCCAATAGACATCAATCTATTTGAATACATCTTTTCTGGATGGGGTAGAGATTTTGTACGATTTCAGGGCAGTCGTTTCTATTCAGAATAAAGATTCGTTTTTTAATTTGGATTGTGACAGGCAAGTGGAATCCAGTATACAAGTTCATCCTAATACCTATGCGCCCGTTGCACTAGTGTGACTGTCTGCACTCAATAGTCTAGTGGTGAACGCGGTGGTGTTCGACATGAAACGGACTGAGTTCGAATCCCACTATGAACATCAACATTGGGATGCAGGTACATCCAATTGATCAGTCCCAAATAGGACGAAACGCCCGTCCTGGATTCCATTTGCCAGTCACAATCCAACTTATATAATACTTGTGAGTAATTCGTTGTATCGAGGCAATCTGCTCATGATGCACACATAGCAACAGAGACTGATCAGTTTCAGTCTATAACAAATCAACGGGAATATAATAAAAATTCATTTTATTGATGAGTACTGAGTGACATGGAATTTAAGTCAACAACTTAATGTAATAAATGTACATTAGGAATTTTTAGACGTTTGAAACTCTCGTCTAACTTACTCGAGGTAGGAAGTGATCACATGTGCATCATTTTAACTTCCTAATTACAAACTTCTATTGTATTCAATTTGAGGCAGTTAATAAAACTCAGAAAAACTACTAAATGTAAGTAGTAATATAACTGTTTAAGGTGGTTATTTTTGAGACTAATAACTTCTCCAAATATAACTTATTTCTCTGAAGTATAACTAAAAGAGATTGAAATTCATCATGGGTTCCAACATAAATAAAAAAGTTCAAGTGGTGTATTTTTTGACTCGTGATCAACTCAATATTACTCTAAGAATAGTCAATACACTGTAAGGATTGACATCAAGGCACAATATAAATGTATTAAAGTTTAGTTGATCGTACACATCACAGATTGATATTAGTAGGGTACCATGGAAAACTAGGATACAATATCTATCTATTATTCCCTGGTTCTTACTGGTACTTAACTAACACCAATCTACTACAAATATTAAACAACTAAACTTAAATTTCATTTGTTTAGTATGATAAAACTTACCAATTTTTATCCGTATTTTTGTTCAATAAGTTAGTTGTTAAACTTTCCATCTTACAGAACTCAGAATGATTGTGATTAAGTTGACATTAACATGACGTCGAGAGCAGTTCATTCATGCAATGAATTTAACTATATTTAATTCTGAAATGACGAATTGATTTGAATCAGACAACCACTGATCATACACTTTGTTCCCTTTATTAATTTCAAATGAGCAAGAACAAATATTTGTGCAGAATAAGATGAATTCATTTTATTTCGTTGGTTTCTCATCAGTTGCAAAGATGGATTCTTTTTTAAGTGACCAAACAAGATTCAAAGTTGATAAATTAAACAAAGACTTGACGGACTCTACGGAGAAACGAATCACCAATCTACTGAGGGATCTTTTAAAAAAGAAACTAATTGACAACAAGACTTATAATAATCTGAAACCTAGAGGATCTCGGATGCCGTACATGTATGGTCTACCCAAAGTACACAAACAAAACACTCCACTTAGACCTATAATGTCTATGATAAATTCACCGCATCACAAGGTGGCTCGATGGTTAGCAGAAAAACTTGAGCCTATCCGTCAACGTTTGTCTACGTTCTCACTGAAAGACTCCTTCCATTTCGTTGAAACATTGGAGAAAATTGATATTTCTGGAAAGTCTTTGGTTTCCTTCGATGTAACATCCTTATTCACTAATATACCACTTCTTGAAACCATTGACATTATATGCCAACATTCAGACCTACTTCCTCTACCAGTGATTGAATTTAAACGACTATTACTTCTGTGCACAAAGGACATCCAGTTCCGGTTCGACAACAAGATATATCGTCAAATCGATGGTGATGCAATGGGTAGTCCATTAGGTCCTATCCTAGCAGATATTTTTATGGCCAATCTTGAAAACACAAAACTAAAGGAGGTGATCGAGGAAATGACACATTATTCAAGGTACGTGGATGATACTTTTATCGTATGCAGTAATGAACAACATGCTAATTCCTTATTACAAGTTTTCAATCAAGCACATAAAGATATTCAATTTACTATGGAGGTGGAAAAAGATAATAAATTTCATTTCTTGGATATTGCCATGCAACGTCGAAAAGATGGTTCAGTGCGACGGTCGATTTACAGAAAAACGACGTGGAATGGATTGTTCTTGAATTTCAATAGCTTCTGTCCAATCCATTACAAAATAGCATTAGTGAAAACATTGGTTCTCAGAGCCAAAAGGATATGTACCTCAGATACGATAGATTCAGAGCTTTCCAACATCAAACATTATCTAAAAATCAATGGCTACCCAGAAAAATTCATTGACAAATACAGTGAACAAAAACCTGATAAACCAAATGAAATCACAGTCCATAAGAAGCCTGTCTTCATTAAACTCAATTTTAAAGGTGATGAGATTGCGGAAAAAATCAGAAGAAGACTTGACTCAGCTTTAAAGAGAACTTATTATGCTGCAAAACTGGTTTTATCGTACATAACAACATGTTCACTGAAACAATCAAAAGTCGACAGGTATCCTTCTCATGTTACCGCCAACTGTCTGTATAAATTTACGTGTACCTGCAGTAGCAGTTACATTGGCTGAACAGAAAGAAGGGCCTACCTACGTTTTAATGAACATGTCCCTAAAAATCTACGACTTACAGGAATGAAAACACTTAACAGTGCAATCGCTAAACATTTGATTGACACAGGACACCAGATTGATATCAATAAATCATTCAAAGTGTTCAATAGACAAAAAACTTCAAATCTCCTAAAATATGCTGAAGCGATTGCCATTAAACGGATGAAACCAAACTTATGTGTCCAAAAAGAAACTGTTATTAGCTTTTCTTTACCCTGGTAACTTGACTTATGTGTCGTCATATTCATTGCCTATTTCAATTATTACTTCTTTATTGGATCATATTTCTTGTTGCATCACCATTTTTAGTTCAACTTTGTGTTTAATCAGGTCATTGTAAGTTTAACAACTGGACTTAATTTAATTCACATGATTATCATATATTTCCAACCACCTCTTATTATGTAATCATTTGAACTTTGATCTCTATTTTGCCTTCTGGTACCTTCCTTTGTATTCGATATATATTTACAGCATATTCTTCAATTTTTAGTCATGTTCACATGTCTAACACGTTTGATTTCAACCAAGTTCAAACACTCTCATGAGTACGTTAAACTTTGTATTAAATATTAATTCTGTAAAATATTATCCTAGGTTGTATGCAGCTGATGAGAAACCAACGAAATAAAATGAATTCATCTTATTCTGCACAAATATTTGTTCTTGCTCTTTTGAAACCACTGATCACCTAAAAGCACTGGACAGCTGTTTCGTCCTAGTATGGGACTCCTCAGCGATGCGTATCCACAACCCCATCGGGGATCGAACCGAGGACCCTTTGGCTCCGAGGCGAACACCTTACCATTAGGCCACTGAGTCGGCCAGGGGGTCCTAGGTTCGATTCCCGATGGTGTTGTGGACGCACACTGCTGATGAGTTCCATACTAGGACGAAGCAGCTGTCCAGTGCTTTCAGGTGATCAATGGTTGTCTGACTCAGATCGATTCGCGATATCAAAATCGAAAATTGACTATCTCCACAACCCCCCCCCCTAATTATATTTAATTCATCGACCATAGGACTATACATTATATCATGATACTTATTACTGTACACACTATTGCATGACCTTACCAAGTTACTTATTGAAATAATAGCCATTTTGTAAAACTTTCCCGTGAATTTGCCTAGTTACCACTTTATATTTTCAATTATTTAGTAATATACACTATTAGTGAAGGTATAACTTACTTCACAAATCGATATGAACATATATGAAGCCTAAATGTTTTGGATAATGATTTCATTCAATTATTATAATTTACTAATGAAAGCTTCAAACTTCAGATTTATAATGTCTACGTCTAATTTACCTTCTTTTCTCATTGTGTTCAAAGTCTAAAGGTATGAGCTTCCGACAGTCAATCAATTCAGTAGACACAGCTGAGATCCACGCTTTCTAATCAACCGTTTAATTTAAGTCACTAATAGACGACAATACTATTTCCAAAGCTGATTGAACATTTGGTATATCTGATAACATAGACTACTCAATTTCAGTTAATAACAACATGAACAGTAAAATTCAATCACTCACATTTCATTTAGGTTATTTTGCATCATTGACTAACAGAGTAAATAGGGTTAAAGGTAACTGTTATTGTTATGTAATAATATAATAAGAATTTAAGGAAAATTTATTGTTAACGTAGGTGCTTTTGATAAAGTTAAGTTCTACCCTATAAACAATTTAGTTGTAAAATATTTACAGTCTTCTAATTCAAGGAAACTTCATTCATGGAAAAAAAGTAATTCATCAAGCTCAGAAAACTTAACATTGTCAAATATTCTGATGATGGAAGCGAATATTTGTAGTTCAGGATGATGATTCCGGTTATATTATGTTTTCCGAGCTGGATAGTTTAATTATGGGGATTTCGTCGTTATTCTGAACGACTGTATCGGCACAAACTTCTGACAGAAGAAGGTAACATTCAGTAGTTTAAGTCGGCCGACTTGATTATGGATTAAAATATTACTACTAACAACAGCTTTATATACTTTCATTTAGGCTAATACTCACAAAAGTGTGCTGTATTGTTAACACAGTCTGTTGTTTACAGTTGCATTTATTCGAAGATTTGAGTTTCTTTTTAACTTTTAACAATAAATATTTCAAATATTAAAGCAACTATCAGTACTTCAAATCAGTTAATTGTCGTCGAACTACTCATAATACCTAATAATGCAGAAAATCCGTCGATCCATTAAGACTATTGACCATATTATAGCTTAACTGATAACAGTTGATTTCATTTTAATTTCATTTACATGGTAGAGTTAGGTTTACTAAATTAGAGTATGAAAAGTTACTTATTGCATATCATACTCTACTTAACCATATGAGGATTTGCCTTTTTGAAATGACGAAACTTGATGTTTCCTTTCAACAAGATAATAATGAACTGCACCCTTGTGTTGTATGAAAGTCAAAATTAGTTACTTTCATAAAAAAATTGCACTTTTTATGAAAGTGGATATTGTATATATATGTATTACACTACGCAATCACCGATTTCGGTGCAGAAGTTCGACACTCCTAGAATTTCCAGTATATGTTCACTTACTGTTTTTGCTGTTAATGAACATGCCCTATTCTGCCGACAGTGTTCGTTATCTATGTAGGGCATTACTTCACCTCTGTCAACCAACCAAACTATCCCTTTTCATTTACTTGCATTTTGTATGCATCTCACTTTTACTAATTAACCCAACAACACGAAGTAATGATTCTAAGAAAGAGGGCAGTTGATAACTTTTAAAACATCGTTGTCGTCGTCTCTTTGGGCAATTCCTTCTGTACTGTCAGAAATCACCACATTCAAGGCACCTACATCACCTGTCTGTACGAATTCGAATAGCTGCGACTTGCCATCAAAACTCATCAACGTGCTTCTCGATGGATAGTGTCCCGCTGTCTCCTATCGTTGAAAAAGCTGTTTTATTTGCCAGCTGTCTATAAAAACACGTCATTTCTACAAAATCCATCTATTGTACTGCATAAGCCAACTTTAGTTGTTGCCTATGACTCCGGAAACAAACTCCAGCAGCTGCTCCTTTGAGTCGTAGTCTAATGTAACCAAAGTAGGCTTATCAAAGAGGCTGGGCAAACCAGGGGATCGCCGTCAGGCACGGGATAAATTGTTCTGAACTACCACAGTGCAACCTCCCTGCCTGCCTACTGGACTATCGAATTCCTTTGCCAACCTGGCTACATCAGCCTCCTACATCAGCCCTTCATAAAAGAGCTACATTTCATTAAACGCCGCATAGTTCCAAAGACTGTTGCCTTCAACTTCTACCTGAACCCCCCCATCAGCTCAGCCATATCTTCAAACTGCCACTAGAATGTCCTAATTTTCCTATCCTTAACAGGTAGTGGCCATAACACCTTCATCTTATCAGAAGACGGCAACACGAAATATGAGTTCAACTGTTTGACCAAGAGAATATATATATATATACTAAACCTCGTGTTTGTCATGGAAGCTAAATTGCTTGGGCTTGATTCCATGTCCATTGTTGCAGAGTCCCGAACCACGATGAAATAAATATTCATTGCCCCTTAGCCTTTGATGATTAATAAAAATAATGTAAGCAACCGCAAAAGTCGATAAAAATAGAATACTATTTATTTAATTAAGTTTAACTGAGATTAGCTATTAAATACTACTTCAGTATAGACCCTGTTGAATATAAATTTCACGGATTAGTGTTTTAAGCAGTTGATTGAAAATTATAATTTGTAATTAGTTGTTATAGTGATTGTTAAATTCGAATTTGTCTGGATTAGGCAACCATTCAAAACTAGGAACCAATATTGGACAGCTGTTTCGTTCGAGTATGGAACTCTTCAGCAGTGCGCACCCACGATTCCGCACCTGGGGCTTCAGGTTGACGCGAACGCCTACCATCTGCACCACTGGGACGGCATCCAATGGTAGAATTCCCACTTCAATCAATTTTGTGATATATGTAGCGCGACGATCATCCATTGTCAGTTGATAACTTTTAAAACATCGTTGTCGTCGTCTCTTTGGGCAATTCCTTCTGTACTGTCAGAAATCACCACATTCAAGGCACCTACATCACCTGTCTGTACGAATTCGAATAGCTGCGACTTGCCATCAAAACTCATCAACGTGCTTCTCGATGGATAGTGTCCCGCTGTCTCCTATCGTTGAAAAAGCTGTTTTATTTGCCAGCTGTCTATAAAAACACGTCATTTCTACAAAATCCATCTATTGTACTGCATAAGCCAACTTTAGTTGTTGCCTATGACTCCGGAAACAAACTCCAGCAGCTGCTCCTTTGAGTCGTAGTCTAATGTAACCAAAGTAGGCTTATCAAAGAGGCTGGGCAAACCAGGGGATCGCCGTCAGGCACGGGATAAATTGTTCTGAACTACCACAGTGCAACCTCCCTGCCTGCCTACTGGACTATCGAATTCCTTTGCCAACCTGGCTACATCAGCCTCCTACATCAGCCCTTCATAAAAGAGCTACATTTCATTAAACGCCGCATAGTTCCAAAGACTGTTGCCTTCAACTTCTACCTGAACCCCCCCATCAGCTCAGCCATATCTTCAAACTGCCACTAGAATGTCCTAATTTTCCTATCCTTAACAGGTAGTGGCCATAACACCTTCATCTTATCAGAAGACGGCAACACGAAATATGAGTTCAACTGTTTGACCAAGAGAATATATATATATATACTAAACCTCGTGTTTGTCATGGAAGCTAAATTGCTTGGGCTTGATTCCATGTCCATTGTTGCAGAGTCCCGAACCACGATGAAATAAATATTCATTGCCCCTTAGCCTTTGATGATTAATAAAAATAATGTAAGCAACCGCAAAAGTCGATAAAAATAGAATACTATTTATTTAATTAAGTTTAACTGAGATTAGCTATTAAATACTACTTCAGTATAGACCCTGTTGAATATAAATTTCACGGATTAGTGTTTTAAGCAGTTGATTGAAAATTATAATTTGTAATTAGTTGTTATAGTGATTGTTAAATTCGAATTTGTCTGGATTAGGCAACCATTCAAAACTAGGAACCAATATTGGACAGTTGTTGCGTCCTAATATGAGATTATTCAAAAGTGAATATCCACCACCCCACCCCTGGATCTATCCCATGACATTCAGGCTTCATGGCGAACTCATAACTATTATACCACTTAATCAACCCGAAACTAACAGTTGACATTTTAAACTCAATTAATTAAACCTTAATCATTGTCATCGTTGGGTAACCGTATCACAGTAGACATGGTTGAACTCCACTAGTTAAGTCTTATCATTAGGTTTCTAAGAGTTACTTTCAAAAATTGGTCACTAGTAACCTCATATTTATTATAATTGAGTATTCTGAAGATTGTCGAATTTTAAGTTGATATCATGAAAGTGGTTTGTATTAGATAAACAAAGATAGTTAATTGTTTATTACCAATTTAGATAGATTTGTTGCCTACAGTCAATTTTATATTAATAGATACACATTTTATATCTCTGATCATAGGTAGTCTAATCAACACATTGAATAATCGTTAAGTTGTTAACATTAAAAATTGATGTATTCTGTTCTATGTACATTGAATTAGCAATCAAAGATGTGAAGTAGGAGGGTAGATAAAATGTGTTGTTAAGAGATCTATACGAATTAACAGAATGAACTAAATTTATGTCTTAAGAGAATAGATCCGTTTTGAATAGATCAAAATATTGAAAAATTGTTAGCTAAAGACAAAGGTTTTTAATGATTCGTACGTAAACTATTATTGAAATTAGAAAAAATGTTTTAATAGTAGATATGTTAGAATCGAGTAAGGAGTATTAAAACTATGTAAAACTATGTTAACCCCTCTTTAGCATGGTTTATGTTGTGATAAAGCCAAGACAGAGCGAAGGGTTGCATAAAAAACTAATTCTGAATACTTAGATCAAATTTGTGCATATTATTTGGCTACGACCTACCTTTATCTAGAAGATGAACTTGTAAACCATGTAAAATGATTCATAAGATTTGATAACTAATCCTAATAAATATATGCAGATAGATTTGTTGCCTACAGTCAATTTTATATTAATAGATACACATTTTATATCTCTGATCAAGTCTGAGCTCCACCAGTCACGACTTCCCACTAGAGCTTCAGGAACATCCTGGAGTTAGTCACTAATGAGCTCATTATTATAGTTCAATTGGGACGGTTATTTTTGTGGAGATTGGTTATTTTATTTGATTGAATATATCACAGATTGATATTGGCAGGGTACCATTGAAAACCAGGGAGCACTGGTCAACCTGAATCCCCTGGTGCGAAATCGTGGGTGCGCATTGCTGAAGAGTTTCACACTAGAACGAAACAACTGTCCAGTGCTCCCTGGTTTTCAATGGTACCCTGCCAACGTTAATCTGTGATATATCCAATCAAATCAAAGATGTTTTCATTTTAAAAATTTTAGTAATATGAAAAAATCTCATTTAAACATGTGTTGACAACAAGAAATGATTAAATTGACAAAAGTGACTACTAATGAAAAGTGATTGATATGTCGATATAAATGAAGTAGGAGGGTAGATAAAATGTGTTGTTAAGAGATCTATACGAATTAACAGAATGAACTAAATTTATGTCTTAAGAGAATAGATCCGTTTTGAATAGATCAAAATATTGAAAAATTGTTAGCTAAAGACAAAGGTTTTTAATGATTCGTACGTAAACTATTATTGAAATTAGAAAAAATGTTTTAATAGTAGATATGTTAGAATCGAGTAAGGAGTATTAAAACTATGTAAAACTATGTTAACCCCTCTTTAGCATGGTTTATGTTGTGATAAAGCCAAGACAGAGCGAAGGGTTGCATAAAAAACTAATTCTGAATACTTAGATCAAATTTGTGCATATTATTTGGCTACGACCTACCTTTATCTAGAAGATGAACTTGTAAACCATGTAAAATGATTCATAAGATTTGATAACTAATCCTAATAAATATATGCAGATAGATTTGATATCCTGAGTCAGTTATATGGCATAAAATAGAAATTGTTGTCTATTCAACTTATTCTTTTAATTAGTTCTTATAATGTACTACGATATATTACAATGAGCCTATCAGTCTACACACTCTCTATAACTAACTTCAATAACAGTAGTTAAATTGACGTTGTAGATCCAGACAGTATATATTACATTGTAATAGAAATGTTATGCTATTCTTTTGTTAAACATGAAGATAGTAACAACAACTAATACATCTCTTCGATAGGAAGTAATTAACTCATTCACTTTTAATTGCTTCTACCTACCATTTCTATCTCTATCTTCTATACATACTCTTCTCTTACTTCTTGTTTTATTATTATTTGAGCATAACGGAAATACACTATGAGATGATTATAGGCTACTATCATTCATTCAATAAATATAGATACATGTAATATATATATATATATATATATATATATATATATATGCTTATGTTAGCCATCATTTGTATGTACCTCCATTTAACATTGTAACCATTAGATGGATACACCTACTTTAAATTAATCAATAGCAATAATTTTAAAAATGGCTGATATTTTAGTTAATTTAAACTAAATAACCTACTTCATTTTTATTAGAAATTTAAATAAACAAAATTTTTTTTGTTTAGTGAAAAAAAAGATAAAATGTCAGTACTACTTGTAATCTTTCGTTGTTAATCTCTTTGTGTGTGTGTGTGTGCGGGGGGGGGCATGTGAAGATACACGAAAACAAGTGTGGCGGGAAGAATATTGTTTACTATCTCAATTGCTTAATAATAATGATGGTAATATAATTTTCTATATTCAATGAATGAAAAAAGAAAAACAATATGAAAACCAAAGTATTAAAGCTTAATATCTTCCGGTTTCTACAAAGTTTCTTTTTTTTTGGGGGGGGGAGGTATAATGTTAATTCAATATGCACATAGATGGATAGTTTCCTAGTGTGTTAGACCGTAAATTTATACTCTATGCTTTTAATATTTGATGTGGAAAGGATTGCAAATCAAAAAAAAAATTAGTAATAAATAAATGACTTTCTTCTTTCCTTCTATCTACATTCAAATAGTGGTGGTGAAGGATCTTGGAAATAAAAAGGTGAGGGGGGAAGGGGAAGGGAAGACCTATGTAGACAGGATGAGTATATACTGTTCTGTAGACTCTACTCTCTCATCTTCATTTAATATTCTCTTAATTATTGTTGTCTATCTGTTTGTATATATACGTATAGTTGTACATATGAAGTACGAGTTAATCAGTGAGTGAATGATAGAAAAATTGAATTGTGAGAATTTTTTTTGTTTAAAAAGAAAAAAAAAAGGAAAATGCTGGTTCATTATAGTAATGAGTACATTGATTTATCCCATTTTAGTAAAATGCATACATACATACATGCATACATGCAGCTTACAGACTAAATAATAGCACTATTCGTGTGTCCATCATCCACCTACCTTTACAAAAGTAACAAGGAATGATTTAAAGCTTTTTCCGGTGTTGAAGTTTAGGAACTACATATATATTTATATATGCGTATCAACCGCCAATCATTTTCTAAAAATAAATGTAGATATACAGACAAATGTAAAGTATAACATTTAGAACACGAATACCTTCCGCCTCCCCTTTCGAAAACACATTGCTTTTCTAAAAACTCCCAACATTTTGGATAGATCAGTTTACGCTGGTTGGTTGGATGGTTGGTATACTGGTGTATGTATGTATGATAAAGAAATAAGCAGTACAATAATAATCGCACTTGATTTACCCAATAGTTTCTTCTATAAATTCTCAACCTAAGTATTATCTATAAAAATAACACAGGCATGACGGTAGCTGATTCTCATCTGATATAATAGGAGGGGGAGGTAGAATTATGGTAATGGTAGTCAGTATTATAAACTTGCTCACACCCACACTAAGAAAACCTGGATCTTTTTTGAACCGTTTCGAAAGCTTCCTGTATCTTATTTGCCTGCGTGATAAACGACTTATAGTCTCGAGGAAATGCGTCTTAACTTAAAATTAGTAAGGTAAAAATCATATCACCTAAATAACATTCGATTTCTCTTAAACGAATATTATCATCTAGATACATTCTGCAAAGTTCAAATGAATAGTCTTGACTAGTGAAACTGCAACTCGCCATGTGAGAGTAGGTGGGAGAAATGTAATAATGCATTTCGTTCTATTAAATGTTAAGTACGGAGAATTGATGTAACTTAAAAATTTAAACCTTTCTTTCCTTGCAGAGAAGTTATAAACATCTAGTGCTTGTCAGGAGATTTAAAAGTTCTACGTTCAACTACCAATTAACCGACTGATATTGAGAACGCATAACCTAGATCAAAAAGCTCTTTACTATATATCTGTTCGACTTGCAATAGTTTATTCTACCTATTCACAATAAACATTATATGTATGTTATATTGGCAGTTACACTGCCATGAAATGAGTCAAATAAATCGTAACAGTAGACATAAAAGGACAAAATAATTCATAGGTGTTTATTTCAACAGTTCTTGAAAAGCACTGCACATAGAGTACTGTTATAGATGACTTTCGTAGACTTATTAGCTTACCTACAGGGGCGATTTAATTTTGGGGTGGTTTAGTTCAGATAGATTAATATTATGTTTGGTTGATTGCGTTCGTTACGGATTAATGGTGCTAGCTTGCCTATGAAAACCAGGAAGCACTGAACAGCTCCTGAATATGAGATTCCTCAGCATGTACACCGTTCATTTTGCAGTGTAATCTAACCCGGAGCATTCAGGTTTATGACGAACGCTTGAACATCTACATATTTAAGAGGGTGTTCACTGTTGGCACTCCCACTTTGGTCAATTTGTGCTATGACTCAACGATTAATCAATGCTACTGGTGACAACCAAATCCTGAAATAAAATTTCAAACGTCGAAGTTTTAATTGGCAGATTTAGTGAACTACCATTTCTACGTCTAGTATTTGTGATGAGTGGTAATTCGTGGAGTTCAGACTTATCGGGAGTGAGATAGTTATCACTGATAGATAATCATCATACTATATCACAAATTGGGTGGGAGTTAAAAATCTACCATTAAACACCGCTCCAGTTATGCAGATGGTTAGACATCCGCTTACCTGAAGCCCGTAGGTTAGATTCTCTTGGAGGAATCGAGGATGCTTATTGATACTGAGGATTCCTACGTTGTGACGAAACAACTGTCCAGTACTCTCTAATTTTCATTAGTATCCTACCAATATCAACCTATGAAAAGCCTATTCAACTACGCCTAATACCATTCACCTCAAAAAACACTTCAGTTAACAATGAAAATATCGATCGCCTCGTTAACTGTAATATAGACAAATATACACTCACTGGATAGTAAACTATGAGCGTAAATTACTTTTTGTACTTGAATGAAATGACCTTTCAGTGGTTTATTGTTTTCTACATTTCTTTACTTGATATCTACTTTACGCATTGAGACTACTTCGCAAGCACAAACCTCCTTTTACGCCAGCAAAGTAAACTTTAAAGTTAGGAATTTACTTAGTAATTCCAAATATGCAATAATTATGCAATGAATTTATATAATATCTCAATACCGACACATAATCGACTATTATCAACAGAAACAAGATAATGTAACAGTTTTTATGGTAAGTTGAAATTTAGGTTAGAGCACAGTACAGAAACAAACAAACAAACTCTGTAACTGAAATACCTGTGATCAACTTATAAATAAGTCATTCATTGTTCCTATTCAGTGACTACTTAAAGTTATTGAGAAGATAATATTTTGTGAATGATTAGCTTATTACGTGATTTGTATTGTTTTATAATTCCCATGCTTATCAAAAATAAAGATGTTTGAACGAAGAATATTCTTTTCGAGATAAATGCTCATCAGGTTCTACATTTATAAGTTCAAAATTATTAGTAACAAAAATAGCCAGTTCTGAAGCAGATATAACATCATTTAGATATCAAGGATAATTTACAGCACCTTCCGGTTTGGTTAACCAAAGGGGATGTGAGAAATATCAACAGTTCAATACTAGCTCACCTAATCCAAACAGGTCATACGGCTAGCATAAATCAGTCATTTACAATAATATTCTGTGTTAACAGCTATCTGCCAAGATCGGTTAGACTCAAAGTCCTTAAAACGGCAGAACCGACAGCTATACGGGTCAAGAGGCCAGAACCATGTATACAGAAGAAGTGCGTTCAACCCCCTCTCCTGATATGGCCAACTCAAGGTCCATTAAACCAATCTCCACGACGATTTAATTTTAGTAATGCATATGTATCTTCTCCCCCCTTTATGTGTATTTGTATAATCAAGGTATACAGAATGAATTGAATATTACTCAATCTCCCTTCCTAATTTTATTGACTTGACAACATTTTAAGACCAAACAAATCAACTGATTATAATTTTTTCTATTATTGTTATTGTTACTAATTGACGAATTTTGATTATCACTCACTCCATTTTGTAATCTCCCACCTATTCGGTTACATTTTAAGTAGCATTCAGCCATTGTCTAATCATATTTTGCCACCACCCCATCTCCTAAGTCACTCAGACATGTCACAGAGATACCTATATACATATTTGATTAATAATCCTATTGTTTATTTCAATTATCGTTTACAGTTCACAAGTTACATGATGATGATGATGATGATGATGATGATGATGATGATGATGATGATGATGATGATGATGATGATGATGATGATGATGATGATGATGATGATGATGATGATGATGATGATGATGATGATGATGATGATGATGATGATGATGATGATGATGATGATGATGATGATGATGATGATGATGATGATGATGATGAATTTGTATTTTACAAATAAGCCTAAAGA
Source organism: Schistosoma mekongi (assembly GCA_034768735.1). Lineage (NCBI taxonomy): Eukaryota > Metazoa > Platyhelminthes > Trematoda > Strigeidida > Schistosomatidae > Schistosoma > Schistosoma mekongi. The sequence continues at coordinate 3,454,891 of CM068308.1, forward strand.
GACAAATTATCCTTGATATCTAAATGATGTTGTATCTGCCTCAGAATTGGCTATTAATGTGGCATTACTAATTTTGAACTAATAAATGTAGAATCTGATGTGCAGTTATCTCGAAAAGAATATTCTTCGTTTAAATGTCATTGTTTTTGATTAGCTTATAGGTAAAATGGAATTGTATTACAATGGAAATAAATATATAATATTTGATAGATAAATGAATTATGATAATGTGATGGAATAACCGGATTAGTAATAGTGAGGTTAGACAAAAGGTTCTTGGGAAACACGGTAAATCAGTCGAAGAGGTCATTAACCTTCATCGACTGAGATGGTTGGGACATGTATTGCGCATGCCCGACCACCGTCTACCTTGTCGCGCGATGTTGGCTAGGGCTGAAGTAGGATGGAAGAAGGTTAGGGGCGGCCAAACTAAAACATGGCATCAGTCCATGAAGTCCTTGACTACTGGTCTAAGCCATGTAGGTAGATGTAGACTACCTGGTTGGGGTCCGCGTGATTCTCGTAATAAATGGCTGGAGACACTAGGCGATATGGCTGAGAATCGGTCACAGTGGCGCAAGTGTATTCACTCTTTAACCTCATCTAGATCTTAAATTCTATTGTTATTTTCTAGACATCTTTACTTTACTCTTCCCTCTTGTATTCTGTCTATACGTTACCTCAATATTCTCGTAGTGCTTGTGTGGTATGGCAACTTGAACCTACAGGCGTTTGTGCCAGGTTCTATGTTGCTGATGATGATGATGGCGTTGCTTCTATTAGTTTATAGAAATGAAGATAAAGAAATTCATCTCTGTGACTGAAAAGCTATCCAGTTAGAGTTTGGTGGGTAGGTTAATCACAATATTTCTCTTCTCTCTAATGAAAATCTCTATTAAAAGGCAAAGATTGATTCATAGATGAATGAACGCTACAGTGATCCTGAGCGTATAAAACATACATATATGCGATTCTCATAACAAATCTGGTTTCACTCAAGATTTCTATGAGAAAGGCATAACAGGCTAAACTTTACTTCACCAACAATGTAAAAACCTGTACCCAAATAACAATTCAGCTATTCATAAATAGCTGACAAATGTAATTTTGTATTCCAACTTTACACTAAATTCATAACTCTGGATAGTAATTCCGGAATTACATTACACTTTGCCTAACGCTGCCTTAAGTTTTACCCTACTTTGTGACACTGTTGAACTCAAGGTTTGGTAAAACGCTCAGATACGTTGGGTAAAATGTTGCAAAGCAATTAGTTTCCGTACATTTTCCCCAATGTTTTAAATACTTATTTCAAAAACTTTAGGAGAATTGGGACCGACATTTCGGCTTTTCGGGTTAGTTTTAGCTTGACTACGGCTGAAGTCCGAACTGTCTGTATTGGTCTTAGCACTTAGTTGATTCAACTAGGTGTTGAGGTGAAAAGTTTAACTTGTCTACTATACTTATTATAATACCTATTCTCTATCCTGTAACTTGACTTAATTCTGACAAAAATGTCATAGCTATTATGTATCTTTGATGGTATAAATGTTTGTTTCAACCTCTCGATAACCTTAAAGTCATCACTGATTGTCTGATTACAAAACTTTGTGCGGTCATTTAAGAACAGCGTTACCTCGTTCCTGTACTGTAACTACAGAAGAAATTTAAAATAAATTTTATGTTATATGTATTTAATTAAAACAAAAACCCTTTTCTTCTATTAAATGTTCGTATATAATTCGAAATTAATTGCGTTAACTTGATATCAACAAGTGGTCTGAGTTAGACAACCACTGAAAACTAAGAACTAGCACTAGAAAGCTATTTTGTTCTGTTAACTGACTCTTTCATGGTGTGTATCCAAGACCCTACCAGCATATTGAGCCCAAGACCTTTAGATTTCTTGACGAACATCTAATCGTTATAGTGCTATCCTGGCTCTCAACAGCTGGTATTTTTAATTCAGTCATTTCGCGTTATATTCACTCAACCTCATCTATTGCCAATCGTGGGTAATTACTTAGCATTTGATAAAATTGAAATTCACTGGTTATATCTTTCTAGAACTCTTGAAGTTAGTCATTGGTGAGCTGATATTGATTGTATTTGAGTGTTGAGGAATTCGCTGGATTTTAATCTCTATATCGTAAATTAAAATTCTCCACAACATCCAATAATTTGTTTTACTACATGTAAGACAGTGGGTGATCAGTATTTGTGAAACTGAATAACGTCAGTAATAATGACGATAATAATAATAATAATAAATTATTGTAACATAATGTTTAGGTAGTTGTATCTTCCCATTTAGGTAATATAGACTGTAGTCAATCAGTTTTCGTTATCTTAAGTGTATCCTAAGTGAATTACCTCGATACAGAGGTAGTTCACAAGTACGAATTAAGTTAGATTGTGGTTCAAGAATGAAATCCAGCCTTATTTCAGCTTAAATTATTGTTAAGTATACAAATTATTCTATGCTAAAGAATAAAAATGCTAATAATTTAACCGTAACTGAAGTGTATAAGAGTTGAATCACCCGGCAACAGATGAGATTATGTAAACTGAAAATATGAGTAGTAAATCTTTCAATCTTTTCTATGTACAGGAATTGGTTATTGTTTTCTATCAAATTTTAATTGATTCACTTGTTTTTTTTTTAATTAAAATAATTGTCTAGTCAATGATTTCCTCTTGTTGTTACGTATACGATGAAGAGATATTTTTTTTTAAAAAAAAACTAGTTAAATTTCAGATAGTCGATACTACTAACATCATTTTAGTAGACAATATAAAAGTAATTTACATGTAATCATTATACAAGTACATACATTAATTTGAATTCAGTAAACAGAATGAATTACCTGATGATTTCTAGACAGATATATTTTGTAGTGAAGGAAATATTAAAAAAGAAAAGTGGGACTAAGAGGTTGAGGGGGGGGGTTAGAGGGGCTTGCGTTACAAATAAATAAGGGAAATTAGTAATTGAAAAAGCAAAAAAAACGAAGACAAAAAGAAAAACAAAACAAAATCGTTGAACATTTTTGAATGTTGTCATTTTCTAATTGTTATTATACACATTTTTGTGTTTGTTTTTCTTTTTTGTCAATAAGAATTTTCATTCATTCTAGAAAACAACAATAATAACATACATATATTTCCCTTTTTTTTTTATTTATTATTCTTAATAATTTTGATATACATTACCGGAAATAAATAAGTTCTGAAGTAGTTGTTTCTCTTTTACGTGTTCAAGTAGTATATCATTTAACTAATAAACTAACCAAATGATTATTTAAATTAGTTAAATAAGTAGAATGATAAGAAAGTGAATTAATTTAGTAAAATGTTAAAGAATATTTAATTACATACAAGTATTAAAAAAAAAGGTTTATTTCAAGATGCTGGTACTTCATTAAGAATTTCCTTCCACCCACCTACCCCTCCCTGCCTAAAGTTTGTACTATACTGTATATAGCCCTTATCCATCAAAATTGTAATAAAAATTTTATTATTAAATCTAATAACTTCCTCATTGTAATTTGGTTACCGGAACCATGACGGCAAAATTTAGATTTGTAATGAGTTGGTCTGAAAATATATTTGCTTTCATAGATACACGCACACACACACACTAACACACAAACATGAATGTATACAACCCTACATTTATGTAAGCCTATTCTAATTGTATCTTTTAAAAAGAAAAAAAAATTTATCTTTACTTCATATTAACAAAGATCTTTAGTCATAGTGATATTAGTTAATTTACGTAAATACCATAATATCTAATCATCTATTGTTGAATGATCAGTACAGTTGATAGGTCAGGCTAGAAATAACAAAAAAGAAGGAAGTCGGTAAGACATTTTCTTTTCTATTCATTAGAAAGGTGGTGGATGGGAGGGAGGGAAAGGAAGGAAGGAGTATACTATTGGATCAGATAAATAATACTAGAAGAAAAAGAAAAAAGAAAACCAAATAAAATAAAAATTTCACTAAAAAGTTTTTTTTTTTCTTAATTATAATCTACTAAGGTCATATTCTATAGTGAAGTTGAATATATGTTGAACATAATTGATATCAAAGAAATAAAAATGGAAATGATTATCATCATTATCAGATGATTATTTCATTGTATTTATACACATCATTATCTGTCAATTACTAAGTGAACAATATAAAAAATAAAAAAGAGTAGAGTAATTTATATTCAATAAAGGAAGTGGAAATTTACTTTAAACTATAACAAGAGTAACCTATCAATACTTGAATGTACATATTATGACCTAGTTCAATTATCAAATATTTTATTCATTAAATGATTTAGTATAAACTATAAACAACAATATTCAATACTTAAAAGATTATCTACTGATGTTAAATTAACCAAGAATTACTGTAATCTTATGTTATTGAGAAGTGAGGGGGAGGGGCCGGAGAGGTTTCTTTAAAGTAACAAATTCAAATGTGAATTAAACAGGAAAAAAAAACACTACGTGTAGAGATCAAAAGTTTAATGTTGTATTTAGTGTTAGTTATGTTACTATGACTATTATTTAAAAAAAAAAGGTGATTTGTTTATAAATTAGTTGAACTTAACCTGGTATACATCAGTATTCATGTTTTCTTATTAATTAAAATGATAGTTTACTCTAAAAAGCAAAAAGGTAAGTGAAATATGAATTGAATGAATCTGATATGCAATCATGTATAGGGATTACAACTTTAATAATAAATTATAATTAGTTACTTAGAGAAAGTTAAAAAGTGAACGTGAAATACAATTTATGTAGAAAAAATGTTATCTATAAGGAATTAGGGTTGAGTAGATAAGTTACACCGTCGTCAACTCATTAACATTGATCACTTAACTGGTTATTATTATCATCTGTAAATGTTTACAGCGTTATTTAGTCAGTAAAACTGTAAGAGGATGGACTTTAATCAGTCCATAATGAGACTATTTATAAAATAGTTAACTAAGAATGGATGACAATGAATTTTTGATAAAATGCTTTATTTTTCTTTTATATATCATCTATGGTGTTATGGTTGGTTTTTACTGTCTATTCCAAGTTAAAGCACAAACCATTTACATAGTCACACGTTCAAGAAATCAAATGACCATGGTTACAGAAGAATCAAATAAAATCTCAGTTGAAATACAGCCAATTCAACCAGCACCTTTAGACTTATCATATCGTTCTGCAATGATAAATAAACTGAAAAATTTCACTAAGGCACCAGTTTCAACAATCACAATACCTATAACCAATAAATATGATAAATCATCCAGTATACAATTAAATGACGCATACGATACATTTATCAGTACATCGATTACAACACAACTAAATGATGAAGTGAATAACATGAAAAAGAACAACATACGATTATCTGATCATTTTCAATATCCATATACGTCAATTACAGAACAAATAAATACAACTTTACTTAAATCTAACTTAGAGAAATTACATATGTTACATAGAATGAAATCAAATCAATTGAAATTCTCATCAGATTTATACAATTCACCATTAATGATGATGATACCACGACCAGAACAATTATTAGCATTAACAATGTTGCATAACCATAAAACATTGAAATTCACATCAATCATTACTACTACTAGTACTACTACTACTACTAATAATAATAATAGTAACAAAGATAATTTAATGTTATCGGATGAATTAAATTCAACTTCATTCAATAATCAATCATCATTTATCAATTACAATCAGCTGATAGATAGAAATAATACCAATAATAATAATAATAATAATAATAATAATAATAGTAATTATTATTATTCGAATTTTATACAATCCAACTTTATGTCAACATATATGAAACTATTAGAAAAATTAAAAAATCCTATAAAAATCAATAAAATTGATAATGATTACATTGATGGTAATAATAATAATAATAATACTTCATATGAAATAACAACTAAATGGTTACTATCATGGTTACAAAAAAATATTTCTTCAACAATTAATACAGAAGTAAAATATCCAATGAAGAGAAAAATATCACAAACAATTGATGGTAATAATAATAATAGTAATGATAAGGTGGATAATGATGATGGTGGTGATGATGACGGTGGTGATGGTGGTGGTGGTGATGAGGGTGATGATAATGAGAATAATCATAACAATATTAACAATATAAACTCTATGCATAAAAAGTCTAGGACAATATCAAGTATTTTTAATAGAATACCATGTGATAATATTGAATTAATCAAAGAAAATATATCATCTACATATACAAATCAATTTATATCAAAATATGAACGTTATAATTGTCATTTTTGTGGAAAATTATTTCCTAGATCAGCTAATCTTACACGACATATACGTACACATACTGGTGAACAACCATATAAATGTATACATTGTCCAAGATCATTTAGTATTAGTTCTAATCTACAACGTCATATACGTAATATACATCAAAAAGAAAGACCATTTCATTGTAATGTTTGTTTAAAACGTTTTGGACAACGAGCTAATTTAGAACGTCATATACGTAATCATTTAATTAATAAATATCATCATCATAACTATCATCATCGTCAACAACAACAACAACAACAACAACAGTCATCATCATCATCATCATCATCATTACACTGATACTTCATCACTTCAGCACTATAAGAAATCTACCATAGAGTTAAACAATTTACTATCCGGTACAAATTTCTAATATGCATAGAGTTTATTTATTGTATTCCGTTTACATATTCTCTTATTTATTCCTTTTTACAATAATTATGCTTAACTGTTTAATTTACTTTATCAATTTATAATTGACTATTTCATCAGTTTATTTGTTATATTCATAATGTTTTCTTTGTCTTTTATTTTATAATACAATCAAATTCATGTTATAGGGATTCTATATGAGATGTTTTTTTTTTTTTTGATTCTAGTCACTAACTACTAATAATAAAATCAATAATGTATATTATTCGAATTTTTCTTGAAGTTACCATTAATTAAATAGTGTGTGTAGTCTTGTTTCTTCTTTTCTTTTCTTTTTTTTGTCATTTTTATTATTTAGTTCATTTATTATCACGAATTGGCTGAATTGGAAATATCAACCGTTGGGAGCCGACTCAGTGGTCCAATGGTAAAGCATTCGCCGCGGAGCCAGAAGGTCCTGCGTTCGACCCCCGACGGGGTCGTGGATACGCACTGCTGAGGAGTCCCATACTAGGACGAGGCGGCTATCCAGTGCTCCCAGGTGATCAATGGTTGTCTGATTCAGATCAATTCGTGATATCAAAATTGGGTCGTTTATTATCATCTATCATAATCATGTATTGATGATTAAATTCTATATGGAGTTACATAGATACGTTTATATAAAGTTGACAATAATACACATTCATATGGGAATATTGATAAGGAAACAACTTGTCATTGATGATGATGATGATGATAATGTTTACCTATTTTTGTTTTCCTTTTCTTTTCATATAAACTAGTAGTTATTAGTAACCAACTTAGTTAATCTAATCAAACACATAGAATACATTTCATATTTATCACATATCTTCAAATAATCTTGATATAAATCACTAAATAAAATGACTACCGGAAAAATCATTTTCCTTTCTTCTTTTTTATTTTTACTTCATTCAACAATCATCCTCTGGATAGCATCCATCTTGTTGACAAGAGAAACACATGCATGTGTGTGTGTGTGTATGTATGTATGTGTATGTATTAACGCATAAAAGATTGACTATCATATTTTATTCTCTTCTGTTGTCATCAGTGTTCTCTTTATCATTATTGTGGTAATTATTAACTATTTTATAACTTGAACATAGTTACACAAGTTCGATTAACATTTAGACGATGTTAATTTGAATTGTTTTCTTAGGAAAAGAAAATCTGTCGATGAAAAATAATGAAACGAAATCACGTGACTGTGTGTGTGTGTGTGTGAGTGAATGTTAGTATTTTTCTTCTAAAGACAACATTTATAAGGTGTTATTTTACTTGAATTGGTTAGTTGAAAAACTAAAATGATATAAATACTAAAAAAAAGGTAGAATATGTCATTTACCTGTAATGAAGTCTCTAGAGTTAACAAAGATTTACAACATCATAAGATCATAATTACTATGATTCACTTATACTAATGAAAATCAAACATATTCATGATTGGATATATCACAGATTGATGTTGGCAGGGTACCGTTGAAAACCAGGGAGCACTGGACAGTTGTTTCGTTCTAGTGTGAAGCTCTTCAGCAATGCGCACCCACGATTCCACACCAGGGGCTTCAGGTTGACCAGTGCTCCCTGGTTTTCAATGGTACTCTGCCAACATCAATCTGTCATATATTCAATCAAATCAAATAACCAATCACCACAAAAATAACCATCCCAATTGAACTATATTCATGATTAATAGAAAATATATAAAAGTTAAAACAAAAAATAAAATTTATTGATTTTCATTTATTGTAAAGCAGGGATCCCTTATGCTTCTTTTCAATTTCAACAAATCTACAACAATGACATAATTCATTAAAAAAATTAGCTAAACTTCGATAAATATTCTTCAAAATCAATTATGCAGCCAGTTATCAACTTTAAATCTAAACTTCAACTTGGAAAGTCTTTAACAATATCGATAGTGACTTGCTTCACCTAAATTGGATGCGAAGAAGATACAATGGAAGAAATCTTCAAAAAATTAGGTTACAAAGTCTTTCAGTGAAGGGGAACCTTTTGTGCTGTGAAGCTTTAAATTGTGTTCACCTACAAACTTATGATTCAAAGATGTGTTAGGGATAAACTATGTGTATCTACAAAGTTGCATACTGAAATGGAGCTTATTACTTTGGCTACAGAAAGCAAACTGTTTCTAAACACATCTCAGAACATTAACCAACATAGCATCTAAAATGTGGGTGCCAACGAGTCACCAGCTCAATACAAAAAACCTCATCAACTCGGGTCATGTTGCATCTTTGAAATCGTCCCTAATCATCCTGTATTGTTACACGACTGGGGTCAAGGAGGAGGCATAAATGAATATCTTATATACTACTGAAGCCTTAGCGTCCCGGTAGTTCAAGCTTGATCATCACCTGCAGAAACAGCACATGCAATGCGTAACTTTACCTTGGCTCTATAACTTGTTTACTATTTGTTGATGTTTTGGTGATTTTATTCAACTTCTCACACATTATAATCAGTATTATTAACCTCCTCCAACCTTTCACTGTTACTATTATTTTCGGTAGGTGCCTCTTCCTCATTTCCGTTAGCATTACAACGATTACATAATATCCGTGTGACTCTGAATAATTTACCATATAATCTACTTCTATATTTTGAATAGACAAATATCTTGTCAAAAGTAATGCTTATGTATACAATTGTGCAGCCATAGTAAACGATACCTTAAGAGAGGAAACAGCTTCTCTCCTGAATGACTTTTATTTGTTTTACAATGATGTAATAAACTTTTTCTGTTATTTTCAACCTTAATGAATTCGACAGCGAAGAGGAAGAGTACAACTATCTTATGTTATGGCTTGTACAACCTAACTCAAATTAAATAATCATAGTTACCCACAGACAACAAATCTTAGTCATATTAAACATGTAAAATTGTTAATGTCATAACGATTTATCAGTTCTATCTGATACTTTACCTGTTTAGTTTAATTAACCTCTTTTTAAATTACGTAATCAATCCATTTCATTTTGTATTTAGACTTATCACTCTATTCATCTATAAATATACTATTGTAAACCTTCTATACTGTACATATTCCAATCGTGTCTATCATTTAACAAACAATGTATATGGCTTAATTCATGTGTTACATTAAATGTAACTGTCTGTAGGACTTCAAAGATCAACTTTTATGTAGTATACAGCTGAGCGTTGCATGAAAGTTCCATTAGTTTACAGCCGACTAGATGAGTTTCAGTGTAGCAGAAAGCAAAGCGTCTTCAAAATACATACAAAGACAAAAAGTGAAGCAAGAGAAGACAGTTCAGGATCAACTTGTATTAAAGAACGTAAACAACATAAAAATTGATAATTGAAGTTTATGTATACAATATCAATAGCATTCCTTATTTTTCAGTAAATAGAGCATTAATCTCTCCAACTAATCATGTTCTAAACCAGCTTAGAAAACTGACTATGTGATGTGTTTCCCAATGTACTGAGTACAGGGAACTATGACTCCAGTCTAACTAAAAAAATTCTAAGAATCTGTATTTTAAACTTTTAAACCATACACTTGCATACACATCTATCTGTTCCATCATTGATTGGATCGTTGATAAGTTTTATGAAGTTCTTCTGGAAATTATTTTAGAGTTCAGTTAGTATTCACACAGTTGTTTTGAATTGTCCAGTAGATCATGATAATAATACTACTTATTATATACAGATTATATTATAAAGGAATAATGATTGTAAATGAGTTAGCTGAAATGGATATTTCATGATAAGGAATTAATGGATATAATCGAATATAACTTTTGTCAATATTACTCCAACTGTTGCTCAATTCTCATGAATAAGAAATTCTTTGAATAATACGAATCATAAAATGGAATTTACATTGATAATTTTATAACACAAATTAGTCAGATATTTCAAGCAATTAGATATATAGTGATGATGAAAGCAATCTAATTAGAATAATCTTGTAAGTAGGTACATTCATCCGATGAGTCCCAAATAGGACGAAACACGCGTCACGCCAGTCACAATCTAACTTAAATATTACTGAAAGTAATGGTTTCAAATTATTCTCTGTGTAGTAAATCTTACGCTATGTGACTAATATGAGTGTCTTGTTATGACGCAAGAAATTTGGTTGGTTAAGTGAAACGCGAATGAGGTGCGCCTAGTGGATAAATATGCGTCTGCCCTACGCCCACTTGGTCCCATGCTGGAGATAAAAGAACTAACCAGACAGAATCAGAATTGGAAAACAGGATTGGGAACATATTATATTTCACACATTCCTTTATATATACACAAAACCTGACCACACATTAAACTAATTAGAAATGGAAGTAATAGTGAGTGTGAACCGAAGTACGTATACACAATTTATTAACCATAGTTCATCAATCGGAAATGATGTAATAACAGTTAAAGTGTCAAATGGGAGGATAGGGCAGGTGGAACTGAGTAATAATAGGAACAAAATATTCACCTTCAACACAAAGAAAAATAATGAAATGGTCTACAAAACAACAGTTCTAGAAGATAATCAACCTTCTTAAAGTGCCTAACATATCAGTTACTCTTCAGAACTGTCAATAAATTAATGAAAACGAGGCTAATTTTACTTTACAAATTTCAACAAAATTTGTGTTACATTTTTTTTTGTTTTACTTGTGAATAGACAGAATTCTATTTAAGTAAATTTGTTTCCAGTTGATACAACAAGAAATGTAACGTGAACTGTTTGCTATTTATTACACTGACTAGTTCTATTGATGGTTAGTAATAAATGATGATCAACTTGTAAAGCATAACAAAACAGTTTGCATGAGATATCTAGTTTTCCCAAATTGCTAACAAATTCGCGTATATACTTTTTGCCTACTGACAAGTAGTATGAAATAACATACTAAATTAATGAACGATGGCATAAAATCAACTTGATTATTATCATTCAATCATTTAATAGATAGTGAGATAGTAAGCAGTGAGATATTACTTTTCTGTTAATTTTTGTTATGACATAAGAAAGAAAGTTTTGGCATACCAATTAGGTGTGCCGAGTTGATAATGCGCGATTGACCTACTCCCACTCACCCCCAAGGCCGATAATAGAAGAACCGGAATTGGGAACCGGAAAACAGAGAACGGAAAACTTATTGTATTTTAATCATGTCTTTATAGATACACAAAGTCACACCACACAGTAAACCAACTACAAATCTAACATTGATACAGAACAAAGAAAATAGTGGCAATGAATAGGTACAACTTGTACACAACTAAGTAACTGTAGTTCATAGTATTAAACAATATACAGTTCTGAAAGTTCTTGTATTAGTAATAGCTTCTGGAAGTTAGTGTTTTTCTGATATAAATAATGTCAACTGAAGTAGGAGTAAAATGAAAGCATGTTAGGGTCAGTTAAACCGAAATATGACATCAATCAATTAGTTGATTAATTGTTGGTTTAAGGTATGTTGATGGATGCAGACTACCCAGTTAGAGTCCAATGATTAATCGTGATTAGTTAGTGGGGACGTTGGGTGGCATAGTTTGGAATCAGTCACACTAGAGTATATGTATTCAATTTTCATCTTCTGGATAATTAATTCCATTATTCTTTTGTATATACTTTTGCTTCATTCCTTCCTGTTAACTGATATTGTGGTACTCATCTTGTAATTTTGATTATGTCAAGGTAATGTGGTGTGGGTTACTAAAATCTTACGAACACCAACCAGGTAGTCTGTAGTTACCAACACAACTCAGAGCGGCAGTCAGTGATTTCGTGAACTGATGTCATGTTTCGTTTGGCCAGCCATAGCTTTCTGCTATCTTACTCCAATATCACCCAGCATTTTACGTGTAGGTGGGCGGTGGTCAAACATACGTAACACACGTCGCAGCCACGTCAGTAGATGAAGATTCAAAACCTCATAGACTGAATTAACATTTTTCTCCAATAACCTTAGTCTAACCAGATCATTACTTATCTGGGGGATTTAGAAAGCTCCAGAGATGTGACAAAGACAGTGATGGCCGAATGTCATTGACTTGAATATGTCATCACTCATTTTTATATCTTAAGAGTCACGTTTCACGCCCATTTAGAGACAGGAGTATACTATTACTGTGTAGTAGCATACTCCTTTTTAACTTGATAGACATATATCTCGCGTAAGTCATTGGCGAAGTAAGTTGGCACATGCCAAATGTGTTTTGAATGCGTGCTGAGATTTCGTCATACACCAACCTGTCAGGGCTGATCATGCTCCCAAGTTAAGTGAAGCGGTCAACGTGCTTTATTACTTCATTCCCTATCTTTATCTCAGGTGTCGACGTAGACTAGTCATGAAGACGTACTTTGCATTTAAAGAGGGTGGGAAAGGTATCCTAAACATCCCCTTGTTACTCAATGCTACAAAAGACTTTACGTTTTATCAGCGTCATTATACGGGACTATACCATCTTCGTACTACAAGTGAATTAGTGGAACTTATGATAAGAGATAGGTTTCTTAAAATAAAGACAACGAAAGCGTTCTTTTTAGCAGATGCCCTCTTGTGAAATCAAGTAAAAACGAAGATAGTAGACAGCATTAGCGAACATTATTTAAGGTTACAAGTTCAGATGACCGTTCGTCATACGCCGTGGACGATCACTTACAACATTATCAACATTATTAGTGTTGTAGCTCCGTATTTGTTAAGGCCTTATATCTGGAGATAGAAATCCTTGGAGTAAGGTAAGGTGTGTATATCTAGGGTCGACCCTTTCCAAAACCACCCTTCCTTTCTGGGAATTCAGTATTGCTATCATGGTGGCTGTTTGTGGGAAACATCTTGCTACCGTCTTGCCTCTGTACAGTCAACAGTAATGCGAAACAAGTAAATTGAAGTAACATGGGACGTCTATTCATTATGTATATACAAATGTAAAGGTATAAAGTGTAGGATCATTTAAAAGTTCAACACTAAAAAGATGAAAAAGTGATGTAAGTGTCATTATTTTAAGTTAGAAATTAAACAAGATGTAGTATTTCCATAGTAGATGTAATGTAATGTAAAGCCACATAAATTGGGTGAGCTAATATCATGGATAAGTAATGGGATGATTATAAAATTTATAAGAAAAAAATCATAAGTATATATATTGTATGACATAATACAAGATGAGCACTGATGATAATAATGATAGAAGGATTTAATCACGGTTACTATGGTAGTCATAAATTGACCATTGTCTATTTCATTGAATACATAGATTTAGCTTAAGTTTTTAATTTCTACTGCTTCAGAGGGATGTAATGAATTTGTATCCCATTATCTACTGATTATTGTTTAAAGATTGAAAATGGTGATAGTGTGGAAGTTATCAACTAGTTGACGAACTGTAGGACTATTTAATCACAATCCTTTTGGAATATACTCAAAAATACCAATATGTACACCTCTCTCTTTTCTTCCAAAGTATGTGCTTTGGGATAGAGCATACATAAACGAAATATGTGGTGATTCTGTGAAAACCTAGACATGACTTAGTTACTTAATTTAAACAAGATTTATAAATTTGAATAAACATATCGGGAGTGAGACAGTTATCAACAATGACAGTTCGTCGCTCCTTATCACAAGTTGATTGAAGTGGTAATTTTACCAATGAACACAAGACGAGTGATGTAAAGGAATAAGTATTTGCCAACCCAAACGCCCTGGGTTAGATTCCCTGGCGAAATCGAGAGTGCCCATTACTGACGAGCCCCTTACTAGTACGAACCAGTTGTCTGATCTATCTTAGTTTTCTTATATTTTTCTAGTATCAATGGAGGTTTTTTGTTTAACGTACTATGTGAAGTGATTACCAAACACAAATTATTGCAATTTGTCAAGTCTTGCCTGTTATCAACTATTTTATATTGTTCCCAATTATTTTTTCTCCCGGTCTTTTGAGAAATGACTATATACCTTTGCGTAGAGTAGTGAGGGCTGTTAGTATAATGCGTGGTTAGAAATTCAATGTCATTATGAACACGGTTGTAGACAAATATTTGAACTCCTGCAAACAACTATCTGGTGATATTTCGCCATATACGAACCATCCTTTCACCATGTACATCTGTTTGGACGTTATGTCGTTACAATAGAGTTCATAAATGCTCCACTATTTTGTATATAACACATTTTCTATGTGATGGAAAAGTTGTAAAAGCTATTTTAATTAAAAATCTCTACTCTCAAAAAATACTGATTATGATGTAATGCAAAGGCTCCTGTTTCTTATATCGTACTGAACTTAGTACTAGCCCAACCTACTGTGGGAGGCCAGGATTTTTTTAATTATTTAATACTTGCTAAATAAGAGATAATCTTACGATACAGAGTATATTTAAGTGTAGAAGAAAAATTACATGGAATGAATTATGACTATGTTGCATCAAATACTGTATCCACTTAGTATCTCTGTTGTTCACGTGAATGATATTGGCTTTGACGAGTTGGAACAAATTATTCAATGTTCACTGACCAAGTATATTCACACTGATTGTATAAATTTGTGTGAGAGGCTCATGTACATGATATTCTTCGAAGTGAATAAACCTGAGTAAATAAGCCTATAGTATAAATAAATATATAGAAGTGAATAATTCCCAAAAGTAAATAATCATATAAACGTTTGTTATTGATGGGAATCACGTTTATTTCATTGAACACTAATAGCTGAACACGTTTAATTGTACGTCATCAACAGACCACTACACATCACCGTATAGAAATTAAATACTCCACTAATTGGTTAGCATAGACGTTACAAATCAGTTTAAGTTCTATCTATAATCAAATATATCAATGTCCTCAACCACTGATATTTGTTTATCGTTTATGGGTTTAATCGGTAAAAGCTACTGTGCCAAAACAACATGTATCCTTTAAACTTCATATAGCACACAATCACTCTGTAGTAAGTTGAAAAATTTAATCTTGTTATAACTGTCAGTAAAATAACAAAATAATTGAATGATATCGTTTCACTTAGTGTATAAAGATTACATAAGACTGGCAACATTAATCTTTTACAGTCGAAAAATAGACGAATGTAAAACAACGTTTTGATTGTAATTAAGATAAGCTTGTATTTACCCATTGATTTGTAATGGATTAAAACTGGTCAGTCTCTGTTGCCATCCTGTGCATCCTGAGCGGATTGCCTCGATATAGTGATAGTACACAAGTAATATCTAGGTTGGATTGTAACTGGAATCTCAATGTTGATGTCCACACTAGGATTTGAACCCAGTCTGCTTCGTGCCGAACGCCACCGCTTTCACCACTAGGCTACTGTGTCCAGATAGTTACACTTGTGCAAGAGGACTGAGTTCGAATTCTAATGTGAGCATCAACAGTGGGATGCAGGTACATTGAGCCGATGAGTCCCGAATAGGACAGAACGTGCGTCCTGGATTCCGCTTGCCAGTCACAATCCAACTTAAACGTTTTCATTGCTTAGGGAATTCAAATTTTCTCATTTTATATCAAAATAAATTCAAGAAACGTGTCAATTTATTAAGGTGACTGGAGCCATTTGATTCCCATGAGTATTCAAGGGTGCGTATTGGTACTTAGTAATCCCTATTTTAGAATGAAAAAGATGCTTAGTCCTCCCTATTTTCGATTAGTACTCAACCAAATTCAATCTATGACAAATACAATTAAGTAAAATAATTCAACTTATTTTAGTAGATTGACTTCAGATGGTTATGTTGTTAGGGTTCTCGCGAATAGATTACAACTCGATACCTGCTAACGAACGTATGACCAGTGACACAACAACCAGTAAGCTAAACTATTCGCAGCACCCCAGCCCAGCTAACTAGAGAAATCAGTCCAAAGTCAGAAGAAGCTTCTAATTCCACAGGCAGCCCAGCAAACGAACGAACAATCACACATCTCATGCGTATATATACAAAAAGAGAGAGCGTCCTTGAAATGTTACAAATAGCGTACTAAAATAAACAACGAACCAATAAGATTTAGCGTCTCACTAAGTGGGTAACAGGAACTGAAGATGAAAAGGGAAATTTCTGGCGCGAAAATAAGAAATTTAAATGTACACAAATAAATCACAAAAATAACAGGTTTACTAAGAGAATTCTGGGGATCTGACATCCCCAACATATGTAGAGATAGGTATTAAATTAGTTAAAATTATTCCCACAGTGATCTTATTAGCAAGTGAAATAGGATGAAATTTTATCAATGAAACTCTTCTCAATTATTTATTCTTTGAAATCATCTATTAGCGTATTCAATGCATGTAATGCTAATTAAACATGATAAGTTGTTAAATTTAATTAATTTCCCTTAACAATTCATTTTAATAAAAAAGCTCGTTAGCATAACTTATAGTTCAGAAGAACAATGTTAATTGTGTAACCAATCAAAAGGGAGTTATTAGTTCAAAGATCAATGTACACAATCGAATCCAGGATGAAATTTGTTTATAGTGTTATCACTCTTCATCATTTGACGAGTCATTTTAGTCCTGAAATAATTATGGGGTAAGGGTTAGCGTTATGTTACTATTAAGAGTTAAGGTTAGTGTTTAGGTTTAGGCTTAAGGGTTAGGATTAGGCTAAGGTCTAGAGTTAAACTTAAGGTTATGACCTTGTAAGGTTTCGTATCATAGAAGTGTTTGCGTTTTAGGTATGAACATTTCTGTCACCCCATTGTATTCGTAATTTATATATGTTTGTCGATGTCATTAATATACCTATAGTGTTTTTATTTTATTCGATCCCCTATGGGAACCAATTATTTTTCCTTTCCATTTTTGTGATTAGGTTATTCCCCAGCACCACATTTCTACGTTGTTAGTTGGAACTATATGCTGTGTTTGCTAAAATTTTTTGGTAGTCGCTCTAACCTCTTTAAATATAAAGCTTTTAGATTGATGAATAATGAATGAACATGAATAGTTGCATATAATCTATGACAAGAATACAGTAAACAAATAAACGAACACAATATTAAGAAGATCCTTATTAATTTTACGAAGAAGCCAGTCAGTTTCATGATTCCCTAACCACTTCTAACCAAAGAGAAAACAGTATTTACGACTGATTAATTCATCGGGAAAAATGTAATTTTAAAACAGAGGATAGAAACAACTATAAAGAAATTCATCTGCGTGACCGAAAATTGATCAGATTGTTTTTTTTAAAGAAACTGAAATAAAAACACATTACAATGTACCTGTCCCCATAAAATATTTAGTAATAGTCAACAATTTATCTGCAGATGAATACACATCATAGTATATATAGTATACGATATATAATATATATACACATCATATATATATATATATATATGTGAAGTGCACCCGATATATGACCAAGTTACGCTTGCGGTATTACCAGGGTAACTTCTAACGATTGAATCCACTCTTACGAATGAGAATAAATCAGAAGGCATAAAGGATGAAAAAGAACTTATATTTAGTTGTGAATAGAGCGGCAATGGAAAAGCAACGTCTAGGCTGGCAAACTAGTGAGAGAGTTGCTTTTCACGGTACGGTGTGACGTGATCTGGTGATGATGCGTGACCGAGCACCTTCAACTAGTAGTGTCCGCTAAAACAAACATGGTCAGAATCAATGTCGAAGACCCATGAAACTATTTATTTTGGGGATTATTTACCGCTACATATATATATATCCCATTTTACACAAGGATATAAAACTTAGTTCACTATGGATACTAAAACCTATTCTTAAATAACAATGCAACTATTCTAGTATATTGTTTGAGTTGTATTGTAACAGGCAAGAGGAATCCAGGACATTCGTTTCATGTGACTGATTTCAGTCCTTGATATATCAACAGAAAGATACAATACATTTTAATGATGTTCGCAAATTTTACTTTTTATGTAGATCGAGTTACAATCCTAAAAGTGAATTTAAGTCATAACCGTACAACAAATTCTTAATCCATAAACGTTAATTCTAAACGATGATCTTTGTATTAACTAAAATTTGTAAATCATATAGGGGATATAAACTTATACCATGCTGTTTCCAGGATAAGTTACAATTGTATTACTAAACTTAAGTTTAGAAGGGTTGAAGACTGGTCAAAACTGAATGCAAAGTATAAAATGCTAAGTAGAACGCTGTAAAATGAGGAAGGTTGGGTAGAGTGTTTTCACCAAGTTGTACCAGATCACATGTGGCCGCCTTTTGGCTTACTGGGTCAATGCTAACTCTTACTATAAAATCCATTCTTTACCCTGAAATATGTCAAAAAATTAAACTTTTAGCACCACGGACCCGAAATTCAATGATCGATATATCTAAGGTGCATCTTATATATGAGCAAGTTACTCTTGTCATCTAACCTGAGTAGCTTCTAACGATTAGACTTATACGCAGGAACACGTCGAAATCAGAAGACAGTGATGAGTAGAGAAGAAAGTATATAGGACTAAAGGTAGAGCGTAGACGGGACTGCATTGTCTGTGCTGACTGACTAGAGGAGGTGTTACACTCCACATTGCGATGTTTCGTAATCTGGTAGTGATGCTTGATCGAGTTCATTTAGCTAGTCGTGTCTACTAAAACAATCATGGTTGGTATCAATTACGAGTGCCTACAAAACTATCTATTTAGGGAATTATTGACCTCCACATTTTTAAGTCAATAAATTCGTGACATTTTGGCTACTTCATCCATTCTTATCGCTGGGTACTTACTACACTGGATGCACACAACAAAAATAATCAAGATGGACCTCCAATAAACAGTTCTAGGAGATAATTAATCGTTATTGAGCGCACAGCATATCAGAATTACAAACAAAGCTAAGGTAGAGTCTGGGGTTTATTCGCAACGTTGTTCAAAAATGTTCCGGTCATTTTTTTATTTTTCATATACTTCCATCTACCATTAGTTTAATTTGCCTTTTAACATATTGATTTCTAAATACGTAGAGTCCATTGCCTTGGAACGCTCTTGTAATACTGGGGATTTAACTCATCATATCGAGGGATCATGTTGTGACGGGAAATGTAGATGTTGACCGTTTTGCTTAGTACGCAGCAACATCTTAGTGTGTAGTTTTGGTCACTGATGCACCCTAGCGGCAAAGTACTACGTTCAGTGGCCACCCATCGTGAACTACTGGAGTCTGTAGAAGGTTGACACTCAAGTTAACACGAATTTGCGCATTATATACTGAGTCAAGAAAATATATCTACATAGTATATAAAAAGATAGCTTCTGGAAAATAAAATGTATAATGTACTGATATTAGGAAGGTTCAAGGTATGATCTGACGAACGATAAGTAGTTTCGTTTCCGGCACGTAAAGTGTTGATGAAGGTACAATAGTCCACTAATATTATTTACTCAGAACCGTCATCTCCTTGTTTATCCATGATATCTAACTAATTTCGGATATGAGGGAAGCCTACTGTAAAAGCCAAACTAGGGACTAGGGAATAACTGTCTGGGTAGTTTGGATACACGCTATTGCTCCGTCGAAACCAAGACAAAGTAACTGGGTAAATGACGGTTCTAAATAAATATTACCACTCAGTTATTCCACCAACAACTGTCCAGTTAGTCAAATCAATAGCAACAAATAAACGTTATTCTATCCTTTGTGGATAGATCAGAATCGTTCAAAAGATAATATCTGGTTACTTTATAACACACAGTGTTTCCAATTCTGAAAGTGCTTCAATTCACAATCAAAAATGCACAATTTCAGTCAATGCAAGCAACACAATCAAAGAGGAACAATTCAACATGGTTCCCGTCAAGACTAAGTATCAACTAAAACAACATAAATGCAGTTCAAAAAGATACGTGGAAACTCAGAGAATGGACGAAAGAAAATTAGAAACTATAATAAAGTACAAATATTGCTATCTCAAACGGAATCGAATAGACTAAGAAAATGTATAACTGAAGGAGTCAATAAGAACAAATTACAAATGTATACATGGAGGGATTTTCACAAACGAAACCTTCAAAATGTATCTCACACCTGCTACCTTTAATATGTATGAAAAATGGCTTCATCTGCCGGGAGGGTTATATTTTTGAAAGATATATTGAGTAGCTTACAAATTACTGGGAGATTGTCTGCCATGAATGCTTCTCTTGACAGTCTGTCCCATACCTGACAAGGCTCAACCAAACAGAAGTGTGAGCAGGCTTTTGTTATGTATTTCTTAATTTCGAGTTGAAAGAGTTTGCTCCTCTGGTCATAGTAGGTATGGAAAGCAACATTAGTTGGGGTAAGGATCAGATTGAGCAACAGTTTATAGTAGAGAATTAAGTTCGTTCCTACTCTTCCTTTCCATAGTGGCTCATGTTCGAGCATATGTCACCTAGATTTGTTGTCAATTTTAAAGTTGTTTCTAGTCAACTGTCGTGATAAATAACGTTGTACACTCCACTCTTGGTTCGTTACTGGCTCATAGATTGCCAAATAGGAAGAAACGGTACTGAAGTACATGTCTTACACATTTTACTAAGAGTGAGTCTTGATTCACTCCAGTAAAGGTTCCTTAGGACGAAAATTGAGATTGATTTCGATGGTTTAGTAGGGGTATGCTCAGATTACTTAATGCTGTAAGAATATTGTATCCCTAGGTAGGTTACAAAGTTAAGTTTAGAACGTGTGTTATTGCCAATTACATACTGCTTCTCAAATTCTGCGCCTTACGCATATCCATCCACAATTCTGGGCATTAATTCCTAGACACCAACCTCAGCACAAATCACGTAGGTTGTTTAAGTCATCCTGTATATTTTCGATGCAATGCACTGCGTCATAGCTGTCAGTATCATAGGCTACTTTTAAGTCGCCAGTATACGGGTATGGCTTAACTTTGATGGAGCACCTACATTTGTAATGAAGAGTAGGGGCCCTAAAACACTACTATGCACGACCTGTGGTTGTAAGCCGAGGTATTGACGTTGCAGTGCCTATTTTTGTTATCTAACATTGGTTTGTGAGAAACGATTTGAACCACTCCAGAAGAGGATTAATGGTTTCAATGAACTGCAGCTTTCAGACCAGTAGATTGTGTGGCATCCTGTAAAAGGCTTTTTTTACGCCAAGGTATAGTACTATCAATAACTATTGATCCCGGTTTCTAATAGCCTTGTTAAAGAAATCAATGAGACTTGTAGCACATGACTTTGTTTTGAGAAAGCCGTACTGCAAAGCATTAATTAAGCTCCCATTTAATAGGTAGTCAGACGTTTGATCTTTGATTACGTTCTTCATTACTTGCGAGATCACTAGTATGAGACTGACTAGTCGATGGTTCTAGACCAAGTTTTCTGTCTCTGCCTTATGTTTAGGGAGTATGTAGGTGGCTTTCTAGGTTTAATTGTGAGTTACTACCTCTAGCGAGTCTGAAACTTATAAATAGGATAATAAGTGCGTTATACCGAACACACCTGTTAAAGACGGGAAGTCGTCGATCCCTGAGGTATCATTTGGCTTAAGCGTTCACACATAATTTGCTGGTCATCATAAATCATCTCGTTCAGCAGTATTGGATCAATAGCTTAGCCTTTAGTTTTCTTTAAAGGTTTTTCAAACGGGCGACATACGTTTAGAAACATAGATGTGCTATTGAGCGATATACACTCCACATCTTTCAAACGAGTTTTAGGTTGGCATGCAACTTGTCCTAATGAACACTGTATCTGATTCAGAGCGATAAAGTTGTCTGGCGTGGAAGACTTTTACCTTAGTTTACGTGACTCGGACTTAGTTTTAGTGGTGGGGTAAGGGGATATTGTCGTGTGGCCTGCTTTTGTTGGTAATGTAGAGCCTAGTGCAAGCTTTTTGATACAGTAAAATATTTCAGGTGTTCCGGTAATACTGTCGCCAGTCGATGGAAAAGTTGGGAAGTGCCTTGCTTTCGTTTATCTTTGGTGCAGTCTGTAAGCCTCTGTTGATTCGGATTTCGGAGTTTCGTGGTACTTTAAGGCAGTGTTGAAGTATAGAATCAGGCTCAACTGGGTCACTCTGCATATACATATAGGAACTGGCTGTTACTTTTCATAATTGGCAATTGTCAGGTGGATCTATAGGTAAATTCTCTGGGTGGGAGCAGCCTGAAAGGGTTCTACTAGTGTTCTTATGTCTACCAGTACTAGCCGGGGTATGTGATTCATTTGGTAACGTATGCGAATCATGGAGGTTAACCTTCTAAATTCCGCCTACCTTCGTGCTTAAGAGGGGGATATGTAGCGGTCACTAATACCTCCTGGTATATTAACGAGTTTTGTTGGTCGTACATCCACCATTTTTCAGTTTAGATATTATAACATGAGTCAACACATAAACTGGTATATCTTTAATTTCTTGTGCTTGTTGGATTTACGCTGTATTGAAACATAATTCTCGTATATTAACCGTTGTTGACTTCTGGTAATATACACTTACCTGATTGTTGGTGGATGCGTATTGCCAAGGTGAATGTGTGGTGATTTGTAGACAATACAGAATTATATTATTGCTAGGTATGGCGCTATCATAATCCAGTAGAAACAAACATTAACGATCTTTATTCCCCAACAGATGTTTATCCTTTCGTGTACAGCTGCTATCGGACCACAGTAGGGAAAAGGTTATAGATAGGAGATAGTTGGAACTGAGATAAGTTTTGATTCTGGTGAGAGGTCTCTGTTATTTTGTGCGATTAGGTTGGGATGGTTAGCCATCCTTTACTGAAATCTCGTTTTGTCGCCAACTATCTTTGTATGTTTAAGGCTGGTAGTGGACCTATTGTTATCTGTAAAGTTGATGAAACACTTAGTGACAAAATTAATATGAATTAGAACTGTATAAAACAAATGGTCTGCCAAACATTTCTTACAAGTCTTTTACAATAGTAAGTAACATGTGTCACATTACAGGTTACCAAGTTGGTGATCCCTGCTTTATAAATAGATTTTGTCAGGTATATTATACTGTTATAACGTGAGAAAAAGTTTTGTCGGTTGGTTGTAGCAGACGTTTGTTGAAGTGTTCCCCGTCGCCACTGTTATAACGTGTGAAAAAATTGGCCCGTTGATCAGTTTGTTGTGTGCGGACGCTTATTGAAGTGTGCCTAGTTGATAATACGCGACTTGCTTAAGCCCACTCAGTCCCAAGCCGGAGATAGAAGAATAAGATCGGAATAAGATTTGGAGTCGGATTATATTTTACACATTCGCTTATATATACAAAATAATCATGATGATTATTCACCAAATAAAATTATCAACACTTTTAATAATACAATTAAATGTTGTTAAATGTGCTCACATAAAGTGATGAAGGTTTACAAATCATGTTAACAAAAAATCAATACAACTTGATAAAATGACAATTGTATTTCTAGGGATTTCGAATCCCTAACATATACACTACCACTTAAGCCGATCTGCAGCTTCAATAACCATGCAGTTTCCATCTGTTCAGGCTTTTCAGGGTATAAGGGGCCCAGTTTACGCAGTAAGTAGGATATAGGCTCTAGACCTAACAGAATACTGTGAATTCTGTCAAAAGTGTATGTGACCTACCACAATCCAGTCATATAATTTACGTTGCTATTTATATTCGTTAAGACTACAACCTTTGAAGACCGAGCGTGTTGTTGTTTGTCAGCGAGGTCATATTAAACTGTCACACTAGTGTCATGCAAACCAATAAAGAAGGAGTCCTTGATAAGTCGTCGTGGAACTCAACACAAATTCGCGGCCAAGAGGAGGGCTCTGCAGAGACAGTGGGTTTCACAAACCACCTCCGACCATGAGCCATTCTCCCACCTTACCAGTGGTTGTAATGTAAGTTCTGAAAGTGCTAGGAGTTTGTTTTAAACTAGCGTCACGAGAAAGCCGAAGAGGACAAAACATCCGTATCATTTTGTAACCTTGAAACAGACTATAAGTCATGACACCCCTAAATTACAACGGACTTTGAGATGAGACCGTCACCATAGCTGAAATTCCTATCTCCAACTCGACAGGTTATTAAACTAGTCACTGGCCTTGACAGACTAACTAGGAGTTGCATCCTTGTAAACCGGATTGTGGTATAATAAGATCACCAGTGAGCCAATCTTACTAAAGTTGTTGGCTTTAGAGCTGGACAAATCTCAGGGTCATGGTAACAGGTGGCAGTGAAGAATTGGAACAAGCGCTGAAGAACTTTGCTATAATGACAGCTATATGCCTCAGCATTCACTAAAATCCAAGTGGTTGTCGGGATCGTGAAAACTGGATGGCCTTTCCACAACAACCAATCCAAATTCTAAAAAGGATCGTGGCTGTTGTAGACCGGCTGCTAATGCTATCGAAAATTTGGAAAGTATTGTAAACAATCAGGTGACGGGGTTCATTGAAAGACACTCTCTTTTGCACTGGGTGCAACATAGCTTCAGTTTAGGTAGATACCCCCCCCAGGTTGTTTCTTAGGTAGGAAAACGGATGGCCTACTGGGACAAAAGCATCTTTATACATTTAATGTTTTCGAACTTTTCTAAGGTTCTTTATGCAGTGTCACTCAATCCCATACTTTAAGAGGCGTTCTCTCTGGATTTCACCAAACCTGTTTGCGAGACTATCTTTTCGAAAGATAATTCTCAATCAAGGTAAACAGAGTTTATTCAAATCGGGGTCCGTCATCATCAGGGATATTGCACAGTTCAATCCTAGGGCCACCAGTATTCCTCATTTTGATTAATGACAGTATATACTGATTAACAAAGAACCAGAAAACAAATAATCCTTTGGTTTAGCGACGGTAGTACTCTGATAAATCTAACTAAAATTAATTTTACACTGCTGTGCAGCAAGATAAAAGTTTGGTTCCTATTTTTATTCTTGAGAATGACTTGCAAGTTTTGACCACTAGTTTTACAGTGCATCCTCGGATGGACATTAGAATATGAAACAATATATGCCTACTATAAATCAAAGAGATTACGTTTGGTAAGAACTTGATAAAGTAGGGCATTTCGCCCTGTGACATTAGCAATACTTTATAATAAGGGAAAGTTACGTTCTGTCACTTTAAAAGTGCAAAGTGACCGTTCTCTCATGCATACGACATAATTCAAACGAAAAAGAAAAATATGAAAGGTTACAATAAGCGCCAGTTTTTACGTCAGCCTTAAAAATGCGTCAAACAGTGGTCTTTGTCCAAGAAAAATACCTGTCTGTCTGCTTATAGGTATCTTAAAGATTTGTAAACATTTACCTAAGACGTAATGCACTGAGTTAATTTCCGTACTTAAACGTATGAGCTAATAATTTCCTTAGTAGTTTTTAACCTGTAGCTTTGACAATTTACAGACCAAATATCAATCTGAGGTAACTATGTAAAAAATCGTTGCCAACTTTTACAAATTCATTTGACTTTAACTGTCTACAAGTTTGTTTTCATTGAAGGGATTTCTACGAATTTTCACTTTGTATGTATGCATTATCGTGACTTGTAGACTTTTCTACCATCATAACAGAAGTAATATCAAAACATCTGTGGTGTGGTGAGACTAATCGTTGTTGTTTCGGTATCTCACTAGACGAGTATAATTTCTTCGTACAGACTGTGCATCGTTTACCATTACAGACGTTTCAGCAACAACTAGAATAGGCGACTGGAAGACCTGTGAATCCGAAGTCAACATATTTACCAAAGATTTAATGTCACAATTAATTAGCGACAATTAATAATCGCCACACATGTAACCTCGCTTAATTAGCATAATATTTCATTTAGGGCTTTTTGGAAGCCAAAAATTATTCGTAAGTTCGGTTCGTAGGGGAAAATAATCCCCTAAATAAATAGTCGCATAGACTCTTATCGTTGATTCTGACCATATTAGTTTTAGTGGATACGACTAGCTAAAGACTCTAGGTCAAGCATCACGACATGACTCCACGTGTAAAGTAAATCGTTCTCTAGTCGGACAGAGCAGACATTGCCATTCTGTTAACGCTTCGCTCACAATCATATATATCTTTTTCTCCAACCATAACTGTCTTCTGATTTGTTCTTATTTGTACGTATGTATATAATCGTTAGAAGCTACTTTGGTTATGCGACAAGTGTAACTCAGTCATATATGGGATACACTTCAGATCTATTACATTTATTAGATACAATTAGCCAACTGAAATGTATGTTTCAATGTTCTCAAACCTTTCCCTAATTATAAGGAAATTATATGAAATATACCCTGTTATTCTTTAATCCTATGACACAGCTGGATTGGGACACAATATGCAACCCAGTACAACCTGTAATATAAATTCATAAATATCAAACAGCACTAGATTTAAATTTAAGTCTTACTAACCACTAAACGAACGGTAAAACGATGAATATGCCGATCTATTTTTTCACACCTCCAAGGTCACCAACGTGTCATAAATTTTCATTCTCCGTTGGTATGATGCTGATTGGCGAACCTCAGGTTTATTACCCGGGTATTTCAATCTCTTATTAAGATGCTGTGCACCCATTGGCTAGCTTATTCGTTAATTCATGCTGTTCTTTTGTCCTATCAAACTGCTGCAGTTAACAGATTGAATTTAATAACATCAGTTGCTGAATATATGAATTTATGTCCAGATGGTAAATTCCACAAGCACAAGCCTTCGGCGGAACCTGGATTGAGTAAAGACGTAAGATTTAAGATAAATTATTTTTCTTTAGTGCAGTCAGTGGGCATCTCTTTCATGCTGTAACCCAAAGGTATTTGAGTCTGTATCAAACACCAGCCTTTACCAATTCACTCACAATCATTGTGGCACTTTAAGCGATAAATGTCAACACGTTTTCCAGGAAGAACTTTGTTTTTATGAGTGCTCTCCTAATACAGGTCCTTGGCTGGTAACAGTTAATAGGAAGATTAGCAGTGAAAGATTTTTCAAAGCCCCATTGTGCCAATCTGAGTGTGAATATTGGTGGGATTCCTGCAAATTTGACAAAACTTGTGTAACAAATTGGAATACACACTTTAACTGGTCAACAGGTATGAATTTTGTGTCCGAATATGTCATGTTTCTAATTTTTACAATAAAAAGTCATGTAATTGAGTAATGATTTATTAGGTAAGTCTAAACGTGCCTACATTTTATACAAAATACGATAAATAATTCTGAAAATAGAGACCTTGGTTTGCATCTAAGAAATATTTCTGTCTGAATGTTAGGCTTTGTTATCCGTTTCGCTGTTTTAAAATTCCTAAAGACTGAATATGAAAAAAAACTGGTCAGCTCATTTCCCAGTTACTACTTTATTGTCGTAGTGAAGTCCAGTGTTTTTCTGCGAGCTACTATAAAACTACTAACATTTCGTTAGTAACTGGTCCCAAGTCAGTGCTTGAGTCTAGTTAGGTAGCTGAGTAATTCTCTTCGATATGTTTTCCAATGACGATTCAATTTCTCTATGAAATCGTCCATCTATGAGTCTGATACCATTTATCCTAGTAGAGAGTTCCAGTCGTTGACCGCTCAGTGAAAAATGGCAGAATCTCAATCTAAGCCTCTTTAGTCGTTGTTTCTGAACCTTTTCTGGTGAGTTCGGAAATAACTGACAATAGCCTCGTCATGTTCTTGTAAAATTTATATCATTTCTGTATTGGATATGCGAATGTAACTGATATTAAGTTCTTTTTCATCAAAGCTCTACACTAATATACATATACATTTTCAATGGTTGAAAAAAAATTTCGTGGCCCCTCTCGTTCTTTCTTAATGTTTAAGTGAGAATTTTTTTGTCATTAATATTAGGTAACTTACTCTCACGACAGTGAAAATGGTTTCTGGTTGCAACAAATAGACAATTTAATGCTAGATGTATTGCACAATAATAAATTACTGTTATTCGGTATTTTATCATTCAGCTATCCATGTTGTTATTTATGCGAAAGATACATAAAGTTACGTAAAGTTTCATGACCTCGTTATTTCTGTAGTATGTACATTAGAAATTTGCACAATCTAATTACAAAAATCGTTCCTACATAGCTCAACAGAACTGCCCCTGAGAATATTTACTTCTATAAACAAATCACGGGGCAGCAAATATGAAAGATCGAAGGGTTAACCTAAACCAGTGGTCAGCCACTCAGATTTACAACAGCACTTTGCTTAAATTACTCACAGTTCTAATAATTTTTTAGTTTCCACATCATGATCATGTAGTTTGCTATATGCCACAACAGTTGCCTCAGAACTAATCGTAATACATATCAGTCAACACGAACTTAGGAAAAGATGAAGGTACCCAATTTTCATGATATAATATTTCTGCTGTAACCGTGCCACTGTGGAAGGTGTAAGTTATTTTGATTTTTTTTACTAATCCAAAAATATTTTAATGAAATATGTCTGTTTTGTTCCGGCCATTTTAATGTTGTTTCCCAAAAACATTTATATTAATTACTATTGCATACATCTTTTCGTTTTATTTCAAAGGAACAAATACTTGTCCAGAATCTACTACCTGTATGACTATCGAATCAGTTTTTGGGAATGCCACAGCGTTTTGTGAATTAATATGGGACCATGCATGGAATGTAGTGCCTGATAATGCAACATCTGGCTGCATGTTATTCAGTAAAAAGACTGGAACTTCGGTAGTTGAAAACAATCGAATTGTCGCACAAAAAAAAGCCGAGGCAATAATTGTTCTGCTAAGCAGTTCTTCGAAATATATATCTATAGACAAAACGTTAATTTTCTTCTTGTTATATCTTTCTGTTCGACTTCTTTAAAGAAGTATGGAAAATTTTTCATTTTATAATCGACAAGATTGCTTTGGTGGAATCAGTAACAAGTATCCAGAGAAAGTTTAGCAGTACTTTATTACTTTTTATACAATTTTTATAATATTTTGAAAAACAGTGATGTTTCTAATACATGACGGTTTTTTTACTTGTTATGCTCAAATATTAGAATCTGAACTGGTCTGGAAAGTTCATTGAATACAATGCAAAACAGTACTTTTCGTGATTGGAAATTCAAAGTATGTATAACAGATGAATCTCTACATCTAGCGTGTATTGCAAGCTGCACAGAATATTTTTCGTTGATAAATATAAGGATGTTTATTTATTCAAACATATGTTCGGTACAACTGGGTACTAAAAGACATGAGCCGAACAAACAATAGAGGAAATAGAAGTGCGATCCATAAAAAGAGAATAAGGTACAATATGTAGGTAAGTAACAATAGTCTGTAACAGGAGGTACCTTTCAGTAGGAAATATATCGAAGGCTTTATTTGGTTAAGAACTTTCCATGTTTCGTGATGGGCGTAAAAGAGAACCGTAGCAAGATCGCCAGCGGCCTATTTCTGAAAATCCAAGCCACTAAGTACCACCAACAAACGTACGATACAGAAGCTATTTGATGACATTCGTAAAGCATCTAGCCCACCAAAGCCGAAGTTCCAAGATAGCGGCATGGATTGATTATCGTCACACCCAAAGCACACTGACGAACCACTGCATCACCTACACGATATTACTATTTTATGTAAGCAGTCTTTGGGAGGCAACAATAATCGAATACAGAGCTGCTCGGTGTTCTCAGAGTAGAAACCAGCTTCTACGAGCCTAAATACTTTCACTGATGCGTCATAAGGCAGGCCCTTAACAGCAAAATGGCTCAGACTGACATAAGTTGCTCTAGGTTTCATTATGCGTAGATTGTCCTTATCTGTCACGCCAACATCAAGACTCAAACGACTACTTAAATACACGAACCTTCGGATACTTCTAATGACTCGGCACAGTGAATGCGGGATAGGGTCCTGTCACTCTTTTTAGAGTAGTCTGCCACGAGTGAGACGCATATCCCATACTCAGAGACATATTGCCAACTAAATAAATGCGATGTGTATAGCCAGTTTATCATCACATAGTGAGACAATGCTATCCATGTAGTCAAAGTTGGAAGTCTTTCTAGAGTTGTTTCTAGAACATAGTTAAAAAGAAATAGTGAGATTGGGGAAGCCTGCAAGGCCCTTCTGCTGAATTGGGACTATAGGGAAAGGTAGTTACGTAACATCACTCTATTGCTTCCATGTACGGAGCCTTTATGATATCAAACTTTTCAGCCATAAGCTTATTCAACACGCTCCAATAGCACAGTCCTGTCCAACAAATAGATTCTAAAATACGAGTGTTGACCTGCATAGGGCGCAGCACTGTCCCTTTGAAGAGTGATGAGATCAATACAACACCTGATTAAAGACCACCCTACTTCTAGTTGGTCAGTACTGTCTGCTTTGAATAATTTAGGGAGCATGACAGAAACTAACAGTTTGTGAGCAACTAATAATAGGCTTATCTTCCCGATAGTTGATACATTGATTACATACACAGAAGATGCAGACAACGACTGCATTATTGGAACCTTTTATTCCCCACACCTTTCCATAAAACGCAGTCAATTTCCCGACTACAAGTTCGTCGTCAGCCTTAGGAAGTGTTAAGATTAAGCCTTTAATGTAGGTGTGTTTGTTGTCACTGACCAGTGTGGAACAGAACCTTCACTTCAATAAGTCAGAACAAACGTAAAAGCTACTCATTTTTTAAATAAATCTTACTTGGTTCCTTTACTATCCATAATATTTTTGTAAATCGTCAAAACATATTTGTTTACTGTGCATCTATATTTTATTAACATAACCTTCAATTTATTTGTCAGACATAACTTATACTCAAGATTATCATGAAAGACAGAAGATATACTAATCGATAATAATACACGAAAAAAACCCAGATAGTTTTAAGTTAGTATGCTTAACTATCAAAATTTTATTGTGTAACTGTATATACACTTACAGTAGAGAAACATTTAGTCATATTCATCGAAATTTGCTTATCGGTAAGTATATAAGAAAACAAAAATGAAACTCACTGTAAGTTTATACACAATATTGTAGAGTGCATACTCATTTTTGTTAAAAAAAAAAAGAAAGAAACAAATAAATTTCAGTCAACTGAGTCGAGAACCACTGAAAAGCATGTTCGAGCTTATTATCTTGAATAAGTCAATACGACAATACAAATCGGTAAGAAATACAACTGTCAATCCTATCCCCCCCTACCTCCATTTATGAGCAGAAAGTGGTGTTAATCTTGCGGTGCCATGGTGGTATGGCAACTTGAACCGATGCACAGATGTGCCAGGTTCTATGTTGATTGTACATACATACATACAGAAGGAATTCGTAAGTTAAGTTTAGAGTCAAATACCGAAGTGTTATAATCATGTGACAATTTGTATTCTGAGCTCAGTAACATTATTCAAAAAGTACGAAGCTATTTTTCTGTATTAAATTCTCTTATTCCATTATACCAATACAAAAAACCAATTTATCTTTTCATCCAAAATGATATTCTCAATGAAAATGAATCAAAAAAAAATAAGTAGATAGTGAGCAGAAAATTAAATCACAGTTATAAATAAACTGAGTAAAAGTAAGCTAAAAACTAGACAAAAATGAATAAGGATCTTAACATCAGGTCTTGTATAAGTGTTTATAGTATTCAAAATACCATGCACCCATCATCATAATATTTCACACATATCCTCTTGCTATAAATTTGATAGATATAAAAAGCAAGATGTAAGAGGGCAACACTAATGTCATTCATTAATTGAATAATGTTAGTTGTAATGAATGTAACTGGGAGGCGGATGTTGCTGAGATAATGGAAGTGGAGCGGCTTGGAAAGCAGAATAAAAAGTACCCTGTAAACCTGCTGTTGATGTAAATGTGTTCACAGGAGTATTCAGTGGATCAGGACTAACAGATGGTGAAACAGGCACTAGTGGTACCGAGTGATTAATAATCCCTGATGTAGTTGGAATTATTGGAGGATAATATTGAACGAACGAAGGTGAACAAAAATTGCTAACAGGGTTAATAGTAGAACTAGTTAAAGCGGTTTCTTTACGATGGGTATAAACGGGTATACTTGAATAATGCGATTGTTGTGTTTGAATCGAATTACTGCCCTTGTCTGAAAAGGATACAATAATGTCATGTAAAAATAAATAACCTGTTTAAAAATTAAATTTAATAACATTGTATAGTAGAGTGATTAAATTGAGCAATAACAATAGTTCAAAGTTACGAGAATAGATAAAAAAATTTTAAAAATAGTAAATTAGATCGCAAGTACATACTCTGTTTATCTTGTCTTAAATATCACGTTTCAGTAGTTGACCTTTTCATAACTTGTTTGTTCTACGTTTACTTTACCAGATGCAGACTATGCAGCAAATCTAAAGTTACTAAAAATTTTACATCTCAGACCTAAAGAGGGTCTATTAAAGCCCAAATAGCTCAGTGGTAACGGTTGCTTACTGTTAAACTGAGTGACTACGAATCTAGTCAGCCGGGGAGCACCAGTTCTAACGAGTACCGAAAACCACAAAACCTAGATCCAGAGTTTCTTGCCGACTAGTTACAAACCACCTTCAACTTAGCGCACACAATGCTGAGTCACACAGACTTATGGTCACATTGGAAGTTGGTCGATAGAATATAAAGAACTAGATAAACATCACACTGGTCACAACAATTCAGTAGTCAGTCAATACATACCCCCCTTTCTGCGGTAAATATTCTGGCATATTTGAAGTGAATCATAATGTTAAGAAACAAGACAGTAATCAAATCACTAAACAAATAAAAGTGGAATCAGGAATACAGATTATAAGTAGGAATAAAATGATCAAAATTTATCTTGAAGGGGTAGTTGGGTTTATTTATCGTAACTAATCAGTAGCGCTATATTGTCTGGAAAATTCATTCCTGAAGGCCCTACTATTCCAGGCAGGTCCGATGAAAAGCGGTAAGATTAAAGATAGCAAACCTAAGATCCTCGAGCGAAATCACACCGCGAATATACAGAGGCAAGACGGTAGTAAGGTACTTCTCTCAGACAACAAGCATGGCAGCAATGAAACTTTCTCACAAAGGAAGGGTCAGGTTGAAAAAGATAGACCCTAAAAATGAACACCCTAGCCCGACCTGCTTTTCAGGCGCATCAACAGAAACCCTTCGACGATGTGGAAGTACTACTACTTTTGGTCTTACTGTAAACCATTACGAAGTCTTTGTAAGCTTACTGGAAAATGTATACTGCTGCTGGAGCAACTAACACGAATCATTTATTTTCTTATTAAACTTTAAGCTGGTTGAGAATTTACATTATTAGTCAAATAATAATTCACCACAGTCCCAGGTTGGATGTGTGGAACGCTAAGGCTGGAGACAAGAGTCGGTTATCTGAGTAAAACGTGGGACTAAATAAAGCAATAGCTCTGTTAATGTGCAACTGGTTAACTATTGGTAAAGGAAGAAAATTAACTGCTCAGCACCCTACTCCTCAAAAACACACATTTAGCTGTAGATGGTAATCCATCTCGGAATGCAAAACAACAACCAAAGCTTAAATAACTCACCTTGTGATATGCAAGTAAGGGCTTGTGAAGTAGCATATTTTTGAGTTGAAATGTTAGGCAGGACATGAGACGATGGCGAATCAGCAGAAGAATAATACGGATTAAGCGGCGTTTGGTTGTACGAACTAGTGACAGTCTGTACAAAATTTGAATTAATAGTGGCAGGAATGATTGAAGGTGATACACAAGATGAAAACTGTAAGTGAACTGGAATAGTGGTAGTTTTCGTAAACGAAGAAACAATGTTTCTGTCAATATTAGTTGTGATATCAGAAGTTTGATTTTGATTAAACAGATTTAAAGAAACTGAACGATCAGATTGTTGAGATGAAGGCACTTGATAATCAGTACTTACATTTGCAATGAAGTCCGTTGGTAAAGATGGATTAAGAAGAGGTTGAATAGAAGATGAACCAACAGGAGGTGATAATGCCCTTGCATGAATCGTACATTGAGGAATATTCTTTTGGCCGGCCATTGAAGGTAATACGCCTTGTTCAGAATAAGCTTCCGTTAGTATGAATAATACAGTGTCTACTGAATCCCAGTAAGTTGCGTGACTTGTAAGCGCAAAAAGGTACTCATTAAAACTTTCCAAGGCAGCCTCCTAGTTTATAAAAAGAAGGCAGTTTAAAAGAAAAGTAAACTAGTAGATTTCAGATGACAGTAAAACATACACAAGTTTTTAAATTAAAAGAAGTTTCAATGAATATTTAACTCCGCCTGGAACCCCACTCGGGTTACTGCTGGCCCCGAGTTCCGGTAAAGGAGGACGGTTGGGTATGGGATAAGTAACTCACTCCCGTAAAAACAACCTTCTTAAAAAACGTTAGCTAGAAAAAGCCGATTAAACTCTGTCTTTTGAATTGAAAGATCTTGATTTCGAAGAGTTATGATGGCCTCATGGTGAAAGCCGAGTTTCTTCGGAAGTCATGAGGTTAATGTTCCTTCTGATAACCAATTAATGTAGGTACATGGAATGTTCGCACGATGTAAGAGACAGGGAGAAGCATCTATGCAGTTAAAGAAATAAAAATACACGACTTCAAGATACTTGGAACAAACAAAAACCATTGGTTACAAGCTAGACAGCAAAGATTATCGCAAGGAGAAGTGGTGTTATATCCCGGTCACGAAAAAGAAAATGCCTCACACACACAAGGAGTAGCACTAATGCTGTCCAAGAAGCACGGAATGAGCTTATAGGATTGGAACCTCATGGGCTCAAGACCATCAAAGCATCCTTCAAGACAAAGAAGGAGGGGGCTACAATAAATGTCATCCAGTGCTATGCGCCCACCAACGACAGCCACAAAGACGACAAAGACCAGTTCTATGCGATGCTGCAGTCAATCGTAGAGAAACATTCAGCCAAAGACCTGACTATTCTGATGCAAGACCTAAATTCCAAGGTTGGAATGGACAACACTAGATATGAAGATATCGTGGGATGACATGAACTAGGAGAGAGGAACGAAAACGGTGAGAGGTTTGCCAACCTATTGGTATTCAACAGAATGATTATAGATGGTACCATATTCTCTCACAAACGCATACATAAAGCTACATGTATTTCACTGTACCACACTACATCGAACCAAATCGACCAAATCTGCATCAATAAAAAGTTCAGAAAAATCATGGAAGAAGTGGTAGAAGTGAGGACAAAGGAAGAAATTGATCACCACCTGATGGGGACAAAAGTGAAACTGAAGCCAAAAAAGCACTGAACAGCCGAAACAACATTATAAAAGTATAATACGGCCCTTCTTTGGGATACTAAGACTCAGCGAATTCAAGATAATTCTCAACAATAAGTTTGAGGCTTTTCACGATCCACTGTAAGATGAAAATATTATCATGGAAAACAACCGAAAAGGAACCAAGGAAGCAATAACTTCAACATGTCAGGAGATTTGGGGCCGCAAGAGACAACATCGATAGGAATGGATATCTGTTGGCACTTTGGACAAGATCCAAGAAAAGAGGAACAAGAAGGAAGCAATCATTTATAGCAGAACGACAATAGCCAAAACCAAAGCACAGATCGAATAAACGGAAGCCAACAAGCAAGTGTAGAGGAGTATTAGAGCGTATAAACGGAAATATATGGAAGACCTAGCAATGACAACGGAAAAAGCTGCAAGAGAAGGAAACATGAGGCACCCCATACGACACAACGAAGTTGGCTGGAAAATTCAGTCAACCAGAACGGTTAGTCAATAACAAGGGTGGTAAACCAATCACTGAGACGCAAGGACAATGAAAAAGGTTGGTAAAACGCTTCAAAGAACAATCGGATAGACCAGCTCCACTGAAGTTACCAATCATCGAAGATACATCTACGAATCCCCCTATAAACACTGACCCACCAACAGTTGAAGAAATCAACATGGCCATCCGACAAATCAAGAGAGTCAGTAGGACTAGACAACATACCAGCTGTAGCACTGAAATCAGATATAGAAGTAACTGCAACGACGATTCACGTTCTCGTCAGAAAGATTTGGGAAGGAGGACAAGTACAGCAGCCTCTGTAGCATTAGGCCTCAACATACACATGGGAAAAAGTGAGATCCTTAGATACAACACAATGAGCACCAACCAATTAAAATTAGCAGAAAAGCTATAAAAGATGTCAAAATTTTTACATACCTAGGTAGCGGTGTATTTTTCACGAGGGTAACAACAGACATTGATTGATTCAATGAATATTTATAGTTTAATGGCCATGTATACTTTTATAACTGATGAAGTTGGATGTCATGACTGCAAATTAATTGCACTGGTAAAGTTGGATTTACCTTCATTTACCTCTCCAGGATGAACTACAGGCATTTCGTTCTTTGTAAGTATGTACCTATTACCTTCAATTAGAACTTCTTGGTAAGAATGATAGTGGATCTGAGCTGCGCCTATAACTCAAAGGTCCGTGAATCAAAACAACTCTCTGTTAATTTCAGAAACCTAAGGGCAAAGCGTCCGAGTTTCAGTCAATACAACATAAGTTCAAAACTTCATGTACTTGCGGTTGGATAGTGTCACTATCGTTTACATAAACAATAGTGTGGCTAAAAGCTGCCTACGTAAACTTGTATTTAGTATAAGGACTACAGTATTATGCACGTACCCTTTGCTTCTCTTAATGTTTTATATTCCAGGCAACTGTGTTAAATTTACGAATATAATGAATCCACTCTTTGTTAACATAATAGAAAGAATCAAATCTTTGATTAATTATTTACCTGTAAAACGTAATCTATACGTCTACCTTGATTAAGCTGACTGTTAAAAGATAAATCTTGGGTGATTACGTTACGATAAGTTGTTGTTACAACATCATTACGATTGTCAGTAAAATTATGGGCATTTTGATAACTTTCTAATTCATCTCCATATGAATTATCACTGCCATATGCAGCAGAAGCAGGTACAGGTTCATCGGAGGTACTAATAAACCTACAATATGATTAAAATTGATAAAAATAAGAAATATGAATACAATAATTTGTCTATAAAGGAGGAGCTATTAAAAAGAGAAAAAAATCGACACCATTTTAGACTGTTAGTTGGTTATTACATGGTGCTACATAGTCCGAATAATAAATTTATTCTGTCAATGGATTAATACGAGTAAATTATTTCAACTATCTTACAGAAAATTTCAGATCGGTAACTATTCACAACCATACACGAAATTTTATTCCCTGATATTCCTGTTAGCGTTAGATACAAGTTACCCAGAAGAGAACAAGCTCATTCGCTGTTGCTACGTGTTGTTCAAGGAAGTCTGTTTTCTTAATATCCTATCAATCCACTTAGTCACAGAAACATTATTTCATAGAAGCACTTTTAGAAAAGTGATCATTTTAATGCAGAAAATTGTTATATGCGAAGTACAGAAAGAAATTGGAATTAGTTTAATATTTATCCTAAGTTACTTATGTTATTCAATTAGCATAACAAATCGAGAAAAACAAGACGAGCTGAACTAACTATAGAATCAATAACTATAGTACCTACCATAGTACCAATAAGGCCAAATATGGACAATGTGGTTGAAAATGGACAAATGAATTTGTAGAACAAAAAGAATGCTATAATAACGAAACCTAGGATGCAAACAAAAATAAATGACGAATAAATACTATACTTAAAATTGTAAAGCCTGATGAGAAACAAACGAAATATATATTTGCTCATATGACTTTCTCAATTTATGCATTATTTGATATTAGCAATTTAACCGTACCAGTAAACTATGGATGAATGATACCACTAACTGTCAGGTTATGTATACACATACATACACACTTCATAGTTTAGCATGGCAACGACGGAAATCAGAAAATAAAACGATGTTGTGGAGCTGCACCAGACATGATAAAATGCTACCAATAATTTGTATTATTGTATAAGTACGAACTTGGCATACACACATGCATCTAAAATTAATACTAGTGTTACATAAGGGATTTTGCTTACTTATGAGCCAATGCGAAATCATGCAAGCTACGCCAGGTGGATTGAACTGAACTGTACAATTTACTTTTTAATTCGGAACCGACCCAAGATAAATTATCTTTTAATTGTAAGTGTATACGTTTACGACCTTTATGATGTGGAATCAGAACAGATTTTTTCTGAAAATAATCAGTAGAATTTATAAAATTGAATGAACTTAGAAAACCATTCGTGCCTAATAAAACGTCCAATTAAAACTTCATTGCATAACACAACGGATTTTGAAAAGGTGTGTGTTATAAGATGCAACATTTATAGCTGACTAAAAAAGGTTAGCTTATGAGGAAACCTAAATAGTAAGGCTGTTATGTAATGCATGTGATACTGTTGTATACATATCTGCAGATTACTAAAGCTTAACAGTATAAGAAGCATACAAATTCTTAGAGATGTCAAACAAACTTGATACCGAAGCCCTATTTTATAGTGTTTTAATTTATGAAACCTCCTAAATACCTCCTAATTTATGAAACCTCCTAAATATGATCTCGAACAAAACATATAACAATCCGAAAAAACTACAGATTTATGCTTTGTACAGCAAAAATTCAATGCACCGAATCAAATATAAGCTAACGAAAGAAACATTACATTCATCAATCTTGAATTGCTAAACAAAACTACATTTTACCCGGTTATACACATTGGGAAAAGTATATGAGATGCAACCTGTAGCATCAAATTTGAGTTTGAGTAAATAGAGAAATATATAACACTGTAAGACGTGAGAAGGCTAAGGGAATTATTCATTTAAACAACATCATCCGCCCCCCGTCACATCACACACGTTCTCGTCTGGAAGTGCCCGGTAATACATATCGCAAGAGTTACATACAATACTATTCGGTACCGAAGATACAGCTTCATACGCTCGCTCAATCCTCTTACTCTCCATAGATCGTTGAATAAGCGTAGTGATTAAATCGGATTGTAGAACACAACGAGATCTAAGAGTGTAATACTGAAGTACTAATTGTATACAAAGTGAGAAACAGAGAGCTAGGAAAAGTAATGTTAAGGCCTTGATTCACATGCTTTTTAGTAATAATTGTAGTATTAAACAATGATCAAAAATAAGAATGACAAATGTAATCTAAGAATATTACCTGAAATTCCGAATCAATCAATGTTTCCATACGATAGGCAACTGGATCGAATGGATGAAATATGTTATAAAATGTTGAACATGTTGGCAAGTGAAATTCTCTACTCAATGTTTTAATACCACGTGCAGTCAAAAATAATGGTATCGGTGAGCCTAGTGTATATAGACCAGATATCGTAAAGCCTAATTGTGGATAATTAGGTAATGTAATCCCAAATCCAGCACTAACAAAATCTGAATTGCTGGTACTGTTATTATTACTGCATTTATTCAAGCAAAAACAATAATTTTCTAGCCAAAATGGTGTTAATGTTGAATTTGAGGTAGTGGTAACTATGTTTGGAAATTGATCAGGATTAATATCTGATGTGATTGTAGATGAATTGATATCCTCGACGTTGTTAATTTCATTCTCCAAATCTTCAGGAAAATTACTTTTCATCTGACTAACTTTATTTAAATCTATAATTGATTGGAGTATACTACGTGCTTTATCAACACTTAATCCATTATGCAATAAGATTTTATTAAGTTGACTGATGTTATTAAAGGATAGACGAAACACAGGCTCTGATTGACGTTTATTCGTATTATTATTGTTATTATTATTATCATTTGAATTGCATTTTGAACGATTATGATTACGTTGATTGTCATGATGGTAATAATCAACAATAGACCATTCACCCATATCATTCTGTCCGGCATCTGAAGTATTACTGCTATTATGCTCACTTTTATTTTCATCATTAGTATGATCATTAGGTGGACAAGTTGATGATGAGGCATATGATGATATTGTAGAAGACAACGACGAAATATTCTCAGAGATGCTTGTAGCAATTGCTAGTGATGTAGAATCCTTAGTACAACTAACTGTGATAGTAGCAGCAGGATTAGTAGTCACTGTTGTTGTGGAAGAACATACATTATTTGTTGACTGACAAGTCATTAATTCACCAGGTAATTCACCAACATGATCCAAATTACTTGTTGTCTTCGACTGAACATATATTCCACTATGATTACTACTATTGTTATTTATTGTAGATGACAATAATATCAAAGATTGGTCAACTGTGGCAGAACACGATGAACTAAAAGCAGTTTGATGACATAATAAATCGAATGATATGACAGCACCTAAACTATGACCGATGATAGAGATATTACCCTATAATTTAGAAATATACAAATATATAAATGCAATTTGTTAACAAAAGTTTAAAGTCAGTGTATATGTGTGAATATACAACAATAGGACTTTGAAAAAATGTGTGTGAGGGTTAGTGATACCAATTGATAGCTTAAATAAAAGTAGTCCAATCGAGGTTGGAGCTATAACCTTACTGGATGTAAGATAAATGATTTGACTACAAAATCATCACTTTCCTTACAACCCTGATAACCACTGTGATACTTAGTTTGACGTGATAAAAATGTTAATCAACTTAAAAATGAAAGTGGTTATACTGTATCAATAAGTGGCTAAAGTTAGAAATATGAATGTGAATGGATTTCGGCTCAGAGGCTTAATACTATGAAAGCCTTAATTCTAACCAGTAGCCAGGTTGTAAATACCCGTTTGGTGATAGATGATGAACTAAGAGTAAATGGTTAGTCAAGTTGCATATGATTTACGCTAATTCCTTAAGTAACCATAAAATTTAACAATTTTCGCAAACACTCATACTAGCTGTACAGAAAACACAAAGAAGCGAATAATAACTTACGGAAAAGTTTGGATTACGTGAAAGAAATAATTCACGTAGTCGTTTTATCTCTCTAGCAACTGTATTTACAATTAATTGTGAATATTTAGAGCTTGTATAAAATAAAATATCCATTAATGAATCATTAGTAAATTGTCGTAATTTCGGGATACTACCCAGAGTGATTTGTTCCAACTGTTTGTCTAGACCAGTAACAGTATCTGAATGCAATTCGTCATGCCAAAGAATTGGTAGAAATTCCACACGATATGGATGATGCGAAAAATGAGTTTGACTTAATCGTTTAGCTATACGTCTAAAATAACGAAATATACATTTACACGCATTGTATAATTTGAATATGATGAAAAAGGAAATAGAAATATACTAGGAAATACGTTTCGATAGCTTTAATAGAGCTTATAAACTGTTCGCCAAACGTAATTAACTAATTATGCACAATTTTTATGTAGTAAATTATCACAAGCTATATTTAGTTTAGCAGCAGCAGAAACGACGAGTATACTAAATTGAAATAAATAAAAATGAAATCAAGTACAATCAAACAAATCGCTGAATGATTAAACTAACAAAGATACAGATTAGAAAATAGCCAGTCACAATCAACGTAGAATATGACACAAATAACCATTGGTCCAAGTCGCTGAATAACATAGGTACAATGAGAGTATAATGAACAAGATAAATAGCAAGAATCAAAATAATTGTTGCTAAGTGGCTGGAAAAAGGATTAAACATCAAGACTACTGTTGGAAAATAGTAATTAAATTCGTTGGATAAAAGTGTAGTATTGAAACTCAGGAAACAGACGATGATCAACACTGCAACGGAATTCGAGTTACGCTAAGTTCGTTAAACAACTACAAAGATTATCGAGTGAATTTAAACTACGTAATTTACTACTAAAATCACGACTTAGTCCAATAGTCAATGACCTTATGAGCAGATGTCACGTCTTGAAGGTGAAATGTAACAAAAATATAGTGAAATCTATAAAAATTGGATCGAGTATTTTATTTATTTGGATATGCATTGTATGATAGAAGTATAAGTGGAACAGTAACCAACACTACAAACGATTCAATCACTAAGTGATCGTCACCTCCGAAAAGCTTTTATATATCATTTCATCAGAATTTAACAGATTATTAGATAATGAATAGTAAGTGAAGACAGCATGTCTA
This sequence comes from Schistosoma mekongi, assembly GCA_034768735.1. Classification (NCBI taxonomy): domain Eukaryota; kingdom Metazoa; phylum Platyhelminthes; class Trematoda; order Strigeidida; family Schistosomatidae; genus Schistosoma; species Schistosoma mekongi. The sequence continues at coordinate 3,497,697 of CM068308.1, forward strand.
ATCACGAACATGTAATACTGTAGATACAGCATTTCACAAGAGGTCATTTTAGTTTATGTGAAGCTATCTTCTAGTGTTTTACACTACAAAATTTACATATTATAAATCAGTAAATAAGATTAGTAATGAAATTCAAAATTTGACAATTCTTTTTAAAATTGAATATAAGATGGGTTGATGTTTAACATTACAGACGATAAGTTTGGGTTTTAATGGATAGAGGCAGGCTAAATTACAACTAAATATAGTTAATCATAAACAACGTAGAACCACGCATATACGCATAGGTTCAAGTTGCTATACCAAATTATCACGACGAGATCAGATTTACAAGATTAATACGACAATATAATTCAACAGGAAGGAATGAAGTAAATGTATGTGTCTTTAGTCATTCATCAGGATTATCATACTGACCTTAATCACATGTGTAATATAATTAAAACCTGAACCAATATTTTAATGACTACTTTACAAAATAAAGAAATTCTTAAGTCATAATTATTTACAACAATTATAGTATAAATCGACGATAGTAAGATAAGAAAAAAATTCACAAATTGTAATACATTAAAAAGCAAATTTTGCCAAGTAAGATTAGATAGAACAGAAAAATGACTTTCTAATAAGGTTAAGTGTATATAACAGTGAATTCCAAAACAAACTGACTAGACAGCTAAATCGATAAGTGCTATATTATATTTATGCTTTAACTAACAGTATTTCATCATTACAACTATAAAACTAATAACAACGATGACATCAAGTGATAAAAACATCGATTGGAAATGGAAACGAAAATACAAATAAACAGTAGTCACGATGCATAGACTTAATTACACAGAACTAACAGAAAGAAAATAACTTTAATATAGACTTTTAACTCATTTAATCAAAAGCCAGAACTATTATTAACTGTTCAAAGAAAGAACTAAAAACATCCACGATGAGCTACATTATAAATGTAGGATGATTATTCATGAACAGTGTTAAAATTTTCCAAAGGAATACGATTAAAACACACTCGACATTGATTCATTCAATTTGGGCAAGCTTATAGACAAGTATGCCAACTTGTACTAGGTAACAGAGTTGCAATTAGTCGATAATTCGACTTAAGAACCAAATAAATAATCGCTGAAACTCACGATGTTATTAAGGAAATAACTTGCATTCTTTCAGATTAAGATTAAAGGTAATCTAGAGAATACAAATAACACTAAACGATTGTCTCCTCTTAGTTGAGGATTCCTCAACAATGGATACTGATGATCAGTGCATGTGAGCTGTGAGAGCGCAGAGAGACAGGTGACATATCACAAATGAGTGAATATAGAACCAACAATATATTCCTCTTTCATTTCACAAATTTCACTAAAACTGCTAGGTAATTTGTGTCAATATACTTCGTAGATTCCTTATTTATCCTTCACCAATAATCTGTATTTTGCGTCTGACGTCGTGTTCTCATGAGGTTATTGTTATATCGGGCGATTTAAAAGAAGGGCAACAAACTTTCCGAACTGTTTCTCAGAAGACTGTTTCCTTTATTTTCAGTATATGTATGTCAATTATTTTATTACTATTATCGTCATGTTTCCATCGCTTTAACCTCACATTAGACTCATAATCTGTTATCATACGACCAATTAATTAATTATTTGTACCCACCAAGTCCCCAGTTATTATTGCTCCCCTTTTGTATAAATGCTAATCTTCCACTTAGCGTACTAAGTGGTCAAGTTTGTATGTATATAAATGGATGAGTCAAATAAAATCTGACTGTCTGGTGGTTGGCTTAGTTATCAGGCGTTCTTCATTCCGGCTTGGGAACTAGTAGTCACGGCGTAGACATGTGAGTGCATTGGTTGGTAATATTAAAGTCACTGTCTTATATATATTGTGATCGCCTGATCGCTCAAGATATAACAGCTATGATATCAATTATAAAGACTAAATACGTCACAGAATTGATTGTAGAGATAAAAAATATTTCACTAGGACTAAAGAAAATCAATTGCTTATATATATATATATATATATATATATATATATATATATATATACATCTAAGCTATGAATTCTCAAAACAAACGTGACATGAAGTTAAAACGTATGTTTAGAATCGGTTAGACAGAAGACGAAGTACCTAAATTTAGCAGAATGAAGAATGTGGATGTAAGAATATATATGTTGCATGAACCACAACGTAAGTAAGAGGTATGGTGACAATGCTACTGAGCCACATAAACCGCAATAAATAGCACAGGTTTATGACTTGTGATTTTACCGTTCAACCTTTGCTTCATCCAATATCAACAGAACAATAATTATATGCGGACAGAATAATGATCGTGGCTGTTATTTGGACGTGATAACTAGATTTCTTGATCGTGGTGACCTAATCAAGTTATATTGGTTGGAATACTCGTTCTTTTAGACCTTACTATCCCAACCAGGTCTATTGATAAGTACTAGTACACAAAGTAGCAAACTCAAGATCAGAGGGAGAAGTCTTTCTGCCAACTGCACACTAGGTGTGATAGCAGTAGTGTTTCCTTCACACAACCACTACTGCGGCAATACTGTTCTACTATAAGGAAACGACTTGGTTAGGAAATGCTAACCCTAAAATTCACACTATACCTTACTCAGGATTTCAGTCTTCGGTGGTAAAGCCTTTATGAATATGTAGTGGGCATATCCAAACCTACTTATATAAAGGTTGTGGGTGACTAGCTTCATGCAGTTATCTCTTGAGTACCATGATCACACTTTAAGATTATTAAGACCACTCCTAACCCAACTTTCTTCTCAGGTACCTCAGGAAAAGAAATCTTTTAACAGTGAAGGCTGCAGGGTAGTGATAACCGCCCTCACCTAGCCACCAAGGAGGACCAACACGATTTACACTGTAGCTCGAGACCAAAAGCAAGTTTACGTGACGTAATCAGTGTAGATGTAGCACTAAATCTGACACTTTGTTGACAAATTCTTATTGACTAACACTTATGTGCTGCCCATTTAAATGTTACATTCGTATTTTCGCCACATTTAACGACGCTCCAAATGACTGCAGAATAGATGAATTTTACTGCCCAAGTACGAAGCAGTCAGTCAGTCAGTCAGTTACAACGTAGAACTTGGTACATGCGTACATCACTTCAAGATGCCAGGCCTGAATTAGCAGATAGAGATTAAATTATCGGATCGAATCCCAGAGTAGGGGAGGTAATAACAGAGTTAATATTGATGGAAAAGAATAGAGATCGGAGATACGATTTTAAAAAATATGATTGGATAAAGAGAAAATTATGATAAGTTCACAAACTTTGAATATGGAGGAAGACAAGGAGTGGATGCACCTGCGCCATTGCTAACGATTTTGAGCCATATCACCCAAAGTCTCTAACCATTTGTGATAATCATCACGCGGACCCCAACCAGGTAGTCTGCACCTATTAACATGGCTCAGCCTAATTGTCAATGACTTCATGGACTGGTGCCATGTTTTGGTTTAGCCGTCCCTAGCTTTTTTCCAGCCTACTCCTACACCAGACAGCATTGCTCGTCGAGGTAGGCGGTGGTCAGGCATACGTAACACATGTCCTAACCACCTTAGCTGATGGAGAGTTACTACTTCATCAGTAGAATTACCGTATCTACCTAGTACTCTATTCCTAACCCACGTATTGCTTAATCGGTGGTCCTAGAAAACACGAGCAATGCTTCGAAGACATCTACGATCGAATACTAGGAGCCAACGAATATCCTCTATCCTTAATTGCCATGTTTCAAAGTAGGTAATATAAACGATACTGAAAGATATGTAGATGGGTCTTTCGGTGTTTCAACTCAATGGACAAATAACGGCGACTGCCTGTTGCAACGGTGCTTAAACAACAGTTTATTTTTAACAAGTACCACGTTTAAGCAAAAGGATAGGCATCATCTAACATAAAGACCATAACCGATTCAACGACGAACTTAAATAGATCATACCACCATTCATCGTTGCAGAGATTCAATAAAAGACAACAAGCAGCCGTGAAAACAACAGTGACTTGAATCAAAAAGGTAAAAAAGTTCATAAATTTCAGTAGGGTACAATGAATCGATGGACTTTTTTAAATGTGTTCTATCAGGCTTTGAATAAGGTGAATTGTGAAAATAACGTAAATCTAGACTGTCGAGGAGTCCACCAATTGATAGTGAAAAGTGATTAACAACGAAAGCAAAAAAGACGGAAAAGACAGCGGTGATAGGTAACACTAGACAGCTTTCAGACTTACGAAATAAGCTAGAATTATAAATTAGATTGTAGAGTGAGACACTTGCCGAAAACGACGTAAATTCTATCTGCATAGCCAATAAGTTTGGAACAGTCAAAGTTTACGTGGCTCCCAACTACATTACAACTACTCACTATTCCGAAAATACCAGAGTGGAAGATCTATATAGGCGGCAGGACTATAATATAGGGACGAACCAATGAAATCGCGACTTTTTATCTTAAGGTCACTGCTCACAGTTTGGTTGACAATGATGGCGTCATCGTTAGCAATTTACAGGAGAAAGATTTACTACGAAGAACATGTTAATGTGATTGTGGGGCGTCTATGCCCTTGAAGAAATGCTAAGAGAAGGGTGATAAACTAATATTCCGATATCAATGGTCGCCTAGCAACTTTCAAGGTCGCCCATATATTATAGTCCTGCCATATAGGCCCTCTGGCTAATGACGAAGCTAAAAGGGTAACAACCAATCTGAAGCAAGAAAGAGAGGCGGAACTGGATGAATTAACTCCAGAAGTCTTTAATGATGGTGTTGCAATTTTAGGATTTAGACTAACTGGGGGTTTAAAGTAATCCCATTTAAACTGCCACGATAGCAGGAAGTACAGTCCATAAGAAAGGACCAAAATCCTCTCGTGATAACTACAGAAGAAGCAGTAATCGAGATAGTGTCTAGAATACCAGCCGTTGTAATTACACAACTTATCAGCTTAGAACATGGAGCCCTATTCAATGAAGAGACTGATAATATGCACTATCTTAAACATACTGAGTGATAACAGAAGCACGTTCGGGATGTGCTTCATCCCTATAAATGCAAAATGTAACTTCAGGACTGTTGCGCGTCAACAACTTCACTTTGATTGGAAGTTTAATAAGCTCTCGTACGTCGGTGTTTGACGAAATTCAGGTGTGGAATCAGAAAATCACATTTAGTTTTTGCCATCTTTTCTACGTCTGTCAACAAAAATGCGAGGATACCGCCCAGCAGTGAGCTGTCTTACTATACGGGTGTGAAACATGGCTTTCCAAAGTAGATGGTATTCATAAGTTACTAGTGCTTAATCGAAGATGTTTTCGACAAACTGCCTGTCTTTGCTGAAACTATTAAGTATCCAACGATAATAGCAGACTCAGAGCATTAGGAAAAGACTTCAAATCTTTTGAATACCTCTGATCCCCACGTGGAATAATGATTATCATAAGCTAGGATGCGAGAAACCTGGAAACGAGCAAACCAAAATGTGGTATCAGACTACTTTTCCGCGTCATATTGACAGATGCAGACTATCTCGTTGGAGTTCCCGTGATTGTCGTAACTAATTGTTGGAGACACTGTGTGACGTGTCTCGGAATCGGTTACAATAATAAAGGTGCAATCATACTTTGTATTTATTTAAATCCCAAGCTCGGAAATTTCATACACCTTACTTCCACGAGTTAAATCTTTCTTTCCAAATAATATTGGCATCGTTTTTACTACTATCTTGATGTTGTGTGCCAGGTTCTAGGTTGTACAAGACTGACTGATTAATACAACAACGGACTGACCAGACTTTTTATATATGAGTTACAGAACAAATAACAGCTAAGAGGCACTTGTATGGCAGAGGCAGCATACACATGCAACATTAATCAAACCGTAAGAGAAAGCAGTCTCAAATAACTTTTGATGTACATACATCCGTACAAATTACTTACCTCATGTCATTTACACAATCGATTAAACCTTGTCCTTTTAAATTATATATTGAACCAATACCATGTACAATGAAAAACAATTGGTCAACTGGTTTATAATCGCCTTCGTCAATCTGTTCCATTAATTGTTCATTTAAACCACGTTGTATGTAACATACACGTCCTTCGAATAATTGACCAGTCAAAGACATTTCTTGAGATAATTGACTTGAATCTAACTGAATAAATGGTGATGATGTACCAGCAACAACATTTTCACAGCTAGTTGAAGTTAAATCATATGGCCAGGCCAAATATTGAATCATCGACTAAAAGTTAAAATAACAAACATGAGAAGGCAGAAAATTGAATGAATTTAATCAGAATGAAGTTTTCACAGAAGAAATGAAAATAAAAAGGTAACTTAAATAAATATATATATGACAAAATAAGAAAGTTGGAGAGTACATTCCTACGACTTTTACTGACCATTGTTCACTCTCACAACAGTGGAATTCATGAAGATTGTAAAGTCGATTATTATAACGAAGTACAAATACTCACACAGTTATTTGATAGTATAAAATAATTAACAATGTGAAGGAATCGTAAATTTTCCCTAATAGGAAAGCCAACTTCTAACGGGTTAGTTTGAATGTTTGGTGCGAATATAATCCCAACATGTTGACTGAGGATTCGTTAGCAGGGCGATTACAGAATTCGATATCATGAATCAGTCTGAGTTAGATAACCATTTTAATGTCTAGACATTTGTTACGAGAACATATTATGTATCCAACTATTCTTGTTTTTCTTGAGCAGGGAACTCGGCAAGTAATAACATAAGAATATGATTTCTCTTATAACTATTTAGGAGCTTTTCTAAATGATAACACGCCCCCACTTCACTTTTAAATTAAAACTAATCCACACTTGAACATACAACCGTGACACTGTCGTCCAATAACACTGATAATGTGAAAGATGAATGTCGTTGGTTTTCATCGTAATAAGACATACATAAGGTAATAAATTTCAATTATTGTAACGAGAAATTAACGTGAGTTATTTTTCCCAGGACTTCAATAAGATGTGAACGTCTAGACTCCATTCATACACAAGTGGTACATAAATACAAGATTATTGTCCTCAGTAGTGTCCATCTCCATCACGAACGCAATTCATTGAGCTACGATAACAATTATTGGGGGTATAAAGTAACTATTTACATGTTAGAGCCATTACTTGTCTCGAGAACTGCTGCTTTCATTGGGGTGGGTTTAATCAACCCTGAGCTACGGAAGCGACTGTTCACTTAGGATGTTTCCAATATGCGACAGAGAATATCCTCGTAGACAAATATTCGAAGCAAGCCACTAAAACAAGCGAAATATCGGAGATTACGGACACATGTAAGATTACATAATTTCACTCGGGGGATTTTGAGAATATGAATTGGGTGAAGAGCGTAGTGTGTTATAATTTTTCTTCACCACTGCTGACCAAACCAAATTAATAAACCTATTCTTGAATGTTGTTAGTTTAGGAAATTATAGAACTAACAACGACAATTTGTTGCATTGGACGTAGACCTACTGAAGATACCGATTAGTTTTACAGTATTTTGATGGGTTCAGAATGTTGATGCTCATATTGATGTCATGTAGGAAATTGATAGGAAAAGTTACTTTTATTTTAAATCACATTCACGGTACAAGCACTGAATATCGGATTAATTTAATGTCCGAAAAACTTAATGACAACCTTAATTTGAACAACAGTTGTAAAACAATAGTGTTACGTCAATTAAATCTTCATAAGAGTTTACCCTCGAATATACAATTGAAATGCAGAAAATGTTGTTAAAGTAATCAAGACAATTTACGAGTCAGTGATGATAATGGGTGCAAAGTTTGAATAGATAAGAAGAGGACGGCTGTACTAATACCGATAAGAATAACAAAAACTATTTGAAGCACAGGAAGTAGACCAAAAATTTAATCAAAATAAAAATAGTTGTAAAGATCATGCGAATCAACAGCCCAGATCGCGTGGGTAAAAGACTATGTATAAAAAGAAAGTGAAGAAAAAAACAATCAGAAATGTGCAGAATTTATGCAGTAATTCCTTAAGTTTTAGTTAACCGAGGAAAAGATACGAATGTTACAATTTCCTACTGAACATATAGGTTAGGGTTATTGGTTAGAATCCCTATAGTTTATGCTGTGTAATAAACAAATTCGTACCCCATTAGGGAAGTGCGACGGCACACGGTGTATTACTTTAAATGATTTGGTTTTCACTACCACGTGGCCTCTATCTATCAAATAAGAAAAAAACTGAGTTGCATTACTGTTTGTTTGGCTTTTACCGAACAATTCTGGAAGATATTCATTCATTCATAAGTTGCCTCCTGGTGGTATCCTTATGTAGTTTTTTCACAAAAGAAACTGAATTAATATATGCATATGAAAAAGGAAAATTTAGATAATTTATCCTTCGTTTGAGTAAACACCGATAGTCGACTAGAAAATGACAAGCAAAGTACTGAAGCACAAACGTACTAATGGTCGCGATTACTATCAATTTGTATATTTCACTTATTATAACAGTTTACATAATTCGTCTGTTTCACTATCATCGTTGATTCGTAAATTTCCTTGATTGGTTTAACAAAATGTTTCGTTTTCGCATATCAATAATTTATAAAGTCGTGGAAACTTGTCCACCTTGGGAAATCAGAAATGACAAACGTGATGTAATTGCAGTAAAATTACTTTAAATTCTTCAATAAAGCTGATAGGATGGAATGATTAGATTACTTGAAAATACTCCCGAAACCGTGGACTAATTGGAAGATACATAATATAGTGTCAGCATATTCACTCGTTAAAAATATAGTCTTTGTATAAGAGTTACCAGCAAATGTCACTATTTGAATCGCTTGGTTAAATTTTTTGGTTGATTGCTTAACTTCGTACTCTATGATCTCCTGATTAAACAGTATATATGACCAATAATAACTCCGCCTGTAGCCCCTAGGGTTGCTGCCGGTCCCAAGCCCGGATAAAGGAGGAGGGTTGGGCATGGGGCTAGCAACCCCATCCCGTAAAACAGCAAATGTGCTAAAAAAACGCTAACCAGTAAAATCCTTTATAACCATTTTCACTCTGCCCTGGGAGTTGGAAGGTATGTTATGACGCCTCATGGTGAAAGCCGAGTTTCTTCGGAAGCCACGAGGCCGATGTCTCTTCTGACAACCAGAGCAACCATTAGTATAGGTACGTGGAATGTCCGCACGCTGTGGGAAACAGGGAGGACCATGCAAATAGCTGAAGAAATGAAAAGATACAACCTGAAGATACTTGGAATAAGCGAAACGCATTGGGTGCAAGCTGGACAGCAACGGTTATCCTCGGGAAATGTGCTTTTATACTCCGGCCACGAAGAAGAAAACGCCCCACACACACAAGGAGTAGCATTGGTGTTATCCCAAGATGCATGGAAGTCTCTTATAAGATGGGAACCTCATGGACCTAGGATCATCACAGCATCCTTCAAGACGAAGAAGGAAGGGATTGCAATGAATGTCATCCAGTGCCACGCACCCACCAACGACAGCCACGAAGACGACAAAGACCAGTTCTATGCGAGGCTGCAGTCAATCATCAAGAAATGTTCAGCCAAGGATCTGACTATTCTAATGGGCGACTTCAACGCCAAGGTCGGAGTGGATAACACCGGGTATGAAGACATCATGGGACAACATGGAGTGGGAGAAAGGAATGATAACGGTGAGAGGTTCGTGAACTTATGTGCCTTCAACAAAATGATTATAGGTGGCACCATTTTCTCTCACAAACGTATACACAAAATTACATGGATTTCACCGGACCACATCACGGAGAACCAAATCGACCACATCTGCATCAATAAGAGGTTTAGAAGGACCATGGAAGACGTAAGAGCAAGGAGAGGAGCCGACATAGCTTCAGATCACCATTTGGTGGTAACTAAAATGAAACTGAAGCTGAGGAAGCACTGGACAACTGGAGCAGCAGTATTACACAAGTTTAATACAGCCCTTCTCCGTGATACTAACAAACGCAACGAATTCAAATTAATTCTCAGCAACAAGTTTCAGGCATTTCATAATCTACTAGAAAAAGGTGGAACTAATATGGAAGACAACTGGAAAGAGATTAAGGGAACAATAACCTCAACATGTCAGGAGGTTTTGGGTCTCAAGAAACAACACCAAAAAGAGTGGATTTCTGTTAGAACTCTGGACAAGATCCAAGAAAGGAGGAACAGAAAGACAGCGATCAATAACAGTCGGACAAGAGCAGAGAAAGCCAAGGCACAGGCCGAATACACCGAAGTCAACAAGCAAGTGAAGAGGAGCATCAGGTTGGATAAACGGAAGTTTGTTGAGGACCTAGCAATGACAGCGGAAAAAGCTGCAAGAGAAGGAAATATGAGGTTCTTATATGATACAACGAAGAAGTTAGCTGGGAAATTCAACAAGCCAGAACGGCCAATCAAGAACAAGGCTGGCAAACCAATCACTGAAGTGCATGAACAACGGAACAGGTGGGTAGAGCACTTCCAAGAACTCTTGAATAGACCAGCCCCACTGAACCCACCAGTCATCGAAGCAGCAGCCACGGATCTCCCTATAAGCACAGACCCACCAACAGTCGAAGAAATCAAATTGGCCATCAGACAGCTCAAGAGTGGCAAGTCAGCAGGACCAGACAACATACCAGCAGAGGCACTGAAGACAGATATAGAAGCAACTTCAAAGATACTCCACATTCTCTTCAGGAAGATTTGGGAGGAAGAACAAGTTCCAGCAGACTGGAAAGAAGGGTACCTCATCAAGATACCAAAGAAAGGCGATCTCAGCAATTGTGAGAACTACAGAGGCATTACTCTACTTTCAGTACCAGGAAAGGTCTTCAACAGAGTGTTATTGAACAGATTAAAGGGCCCAGTCGACGGCCAACTCCGAGATCAACAGGCTGGATTCCGTAAAGATCGATCATGTACCGATCAAATCGCCACTCTACGGTTCATTGTTGAACAATCAATTGAATGGAATTCACCACTTTACATCAACTTCATCGACTATGAAAAGGCATTCGACAGCGTGGATAGGAGAATATTATGGAGCCTTCTACGACATTACGGCGTACCCGAGAAGATAGTCAACATCATACGAAATTCTTACGACGGACTACATTGTAAAATCGTGCATGGAGGTCAGCTAACAGATTCATTCGAAGTGAAGACCGGTGTTAGACAAGGCTGCTTACTCTCGCCCTTCCTCTTCCTACTGGTCATCGACTGGATCATGAAGACTGCAACATCTGAAGGCACTCTCGGAATACAATGGACAACATCGACGAAACTAGATGACTTGGACTTTGCAGATGACCTAGCTCTTCTTTCTCACACACATCATCAAATGCAGATGAAGACCAACAATATAGCAGCAGCCTCAGCAGCAGTAGGCCTCAACATACACAAAGGGAAAAGCAAGATCCTCCGATACAAAACAACAAACTCTAACCCAATTACACTTGACGGAGAAATTCTGGAAGACGTTGAAACCTTTACATATTTGGGCAGCATCATCGACAAACACGGAGGGTCTGATTCGGATGTGAAGGCGCGGATTGGTAAGGCACGGGCAGCATTTTTACAGCTGAAAAACATCTGGAACTCAAACCAACTGTCAGTCAATATAAAAGTCAAAATTTTCAACACAAATGTGAAGACAGTCCTGTTGTATGGAGCTGAAACTTGGAGAACTACAAAAAGTACCCTACAGAAGTTACAAGTATTTATAAACAACTGTCTGCGTAGGATTCTTCGGATCTGTTGGCCAGATACCATCAACAACAACCTGTTGTGGCAGAGAACTAATCAACTTCCAGTTGAGGAAGAAATTAGGAAAAGACGCTGGAGATGGATTGGACACACACTGAGGAAACCATCAAACTGTGTCACAAGACAAGCACTGACTTGGAATCCTAAAGGCCACAGAAACAGAGGAAGGCCCAAGAACACATTGCGTCGGGAATTGGAAACAGACATGAAGAGAATGAACAGCACTTGGGAAGAGCTAGAACGGAAAGCCCAGGACAGAGTTGGCTGGAGAATGCTGGTGGGCGGTCTATGCTCCACTTGGAGTAACAGGCATTGATTGATTGATTGATGACCAATAATAAATTTATTGAAACTAATGGCTAAGGTACAGCTGCGTCACCGTTAGTGAAAATATTTTAACAAGAGGAAAGACAGGACATTGGGAATTTTTAGATTCCCTTTACATATAAAGTTAGTAGAACATTCAATAAAATCAATATTCAGCAGGATTTCTAGCCGTGACATAGCATTATCTCATTGGTCAATCACTCAAGTTTCGATTGTAGACTGGATGAATTATAATTTTTATTTAACTTAAAACTACTAATACCCATGAGATTTTTCGTAATACTTGATATTTGCTACTAGTAAAAATTTCATTCTTCTCCTCAGTCTTCTGATTAGGAGGTTAGTTTCGAAGGTCAGCTTTGTGTAACTCGTACAGAAGCCGCAGGCCGGCAGCTCAATTTCAAGCACACAATTTTCCAACCGCATTTTTAAAAACATCATCATCAGCAGCAACGTAGAACCGGGCACACGCCTGTAGGTTCAAGTTGCCATACCACACTAGCCCTACGAGATTATTGAGGTAACGTATAGACAGAATACAAGAGAGAAGAGTAAGTAAAGATGTCTAGAAAATAACAATAGAATTCAAGATCTAGATGAGGTTAAAGAGTGAATACACTTGCGCCACTGTAACCGATTCTCAGCCATATCGCCTAGTGTCTCCAGCCATTTATTGCGATCATCATGCGGACCCCAACCAGGTAGTCTACATCTACCTACATGGCTTAGACCAATAGCCAAGGACTTCATGGACTGATGCCATGTTTTAGTTTGGCCGCCCCTAACCTTCTTCCATCCTACTTCAGTCCTAGCCAACATCGCGCGATGGGGTAGACGGTGATCGGGCATGCGCAACACATGTCCCAACCATCTCAGTCGATGAAGGTTAATGACCTCTTCGACTGATTTACCGTGTTTCCCAAGAACCTTTCGTCTAACCTCACTATTACTAATCCGGTTATTCCATGATATACGAGCGATGTTACGAAGATTCCTATGGTCAAATATCTGGAGATGACGCATATCTTGAGTTTTAGTGGCCCACGTTTCGCAGCCATATGTTAAAATGGCGCGGACTGCTGCGCAGTACATCCGGCCTTTCGTTGAGACACGGATATCTCGTCTGCGCCACAAGTGCCGTAAATTGGCAAATGCTAAATCGGGCTTTCTGAATCCGCGCTGAGATTTCGTCAGACACCAACCCACCAGGGGTGATGAGACTTCCGAGATAAGTGAAGCGATCAACCCATTCAATTACTTCACTCCCTATAACTAATTTAGGGGAAGAAGCAGGCCAGTCCTGGAGTAACATTTTACATTTGGGAGGGGGGAAGCGCATCCCGAATATGCCTGCAGTGTTACTTAAGTGTTCAAGAGACCCTGAATGCTGTGTGCGTCTTCACCAAACAGCACTATATCGTCTGCATATTCTAAGTCGACGAGAGGACCTCCTGGAAGCAGACTAATTCCTGAGGAGTTAGAAGTGGGTGAGATTTCTAAGAGTACATCTGTGATGAAATTAAATAAAAAAGGGGATAAGGGGCAACACTGCCGGACTCCACTTAAGGATGAAATTTCTCGTGACAATTCGCCATATGCTCTGACTCGACTAGTGGTGACCGAGTAAAGGGCCATTATAAGGTTTATGTACTTTTGAGGTACGCCTTTTAATGGCAAACATTGCCATAAGACTTCACGGTCTACAGAGTCGAACGCTGCTTCCAAGTCAAGAAATACAATTATAGTTGGACAAAATAGTTATAAGTAAACAAACTAAGATAATCTTTTGAATAATTATATTGTTAATCACCAACTTACTTCCGGACTATAAAAGATAAATACATCACTACCGCCACGTTTGTCTTCTGATGGTAAATCGAAACGTTTACCCCATTGACCTTGTTCTACACTAAATTTGTATTGAGCTTCAAGTAAGTCACATGTCCGTTCAGAAAAAGGCAATACACGTGATTCGCCTTGTGGTCTGAAATTATGGAAAATTGATTTATGCGGAATAATTAGGTCTCAGTGTTCTCTTTTTATTCAAGTTAAATGGATTCTACTGGTTAAATCATGGAGAAGTAGCCACAATGATGCCGTTAAAAACAATAACACATGAGACAATAATAGCATAGGCGATTAGTAAAGATCATTCAACTTGAATTCAATTTTCACCATGCACTAACATTAAAAAAATATTAAAAAAACAATATATTTTAAAGAGAATGCACATCAGAATATTCCAGTACCACGAAGATTGATTGGTTGAAATGATGCACAATCAGCACGCAATGGTTTGAGCGGTCTGTATCCTGGTGATACTAAGAACTTCACGAATATCAACAATCCTACCTGGTTGGCCAAACTACATTTAAAGTAGCAAAGCTTAAGACACATTACCTAGACTTGTCTCAGAATAAAAATTAGTCAATATCGCTAAATGTAGGCACCAACCAGGAAGTTTGTATATCTTGGCAAAATTCAATAGTATCTTTGTAATAAATATTCTCAATCGGCAAACGTATTTACCCATTATCAGTAGACCGAAATGCTATGATTAGAAATGATAGGACCAAGACAGAATGACTAGAAATATTAAAATGACAAGAATGTAAGAATATGGGTATATCTTCGTCTTTTGTCAGTTTAACGTCAGAGGTTGTGGTCAGAGATATCCAAAATATGTCCCGATGAACTCGGTTCACAGCACCATCAACCCATCTGCACATATCAGTGCTATATATTTAGTCAACTAGCATGACGGACAAGAAGTAAGCACAATAGTAAGGCTATAATTTCAGTATCCGTATCTCTCAATCACATTAACTTCTAACGGATTACGATCATGTTTGTGTTCGTTTAACGTTTTCTTTATAAATATGTTACTGTACTAGAAAACAAGACCTATTATTCCAGAAAGTAGTTTTGTCTTCTCATATCAACTTTTTTCAAGGAGTTTGCAGTAATAATTTAGTCACAATAAAAGTTAACACTTGTCTAAAAAGTATCACACCGTAGCATCATCATTCCTATCTGTAACTACTCATCTTAAAAGTCCGAAAACCGTGAACAAAAAAATCTTCCTCTACATCAAGAATGAAGCTCAAAAACATTATTCCTAACCGTTTTACCATCACTCAATTTAGAAAAATGTATCGACTAATGAAATGATTGAATTAACCGCAATCCTTAGTTTTTCGTTCCAAATATACTACTCATGAGTAGCAAACATAGTTATTGTTAATCTTTCATAATGATATGGATGGACTTATTTTTATACAGGTAATGTGACGGATGACATTCGCATTAGTGAAATAATTATCACTCACTTATAAAACCATGTGGCCCGTCTAACTTCACCTGGTGATTCGTCCCAATAGACCGATCGTCTTTCCCTTTTAGTTAGATAAACATCGTAACGACCCCCATCAACCTGAACAACAATTTCATTAGTTTCAGCTGTTGATTTCTTATCCAATACAGACACATCAGTAACAGAAGTCAGTAAGCCTTTTGGCGTAGACTGTGTATAATAGGATCGTAAAAATTCCATTTCAATTCGATGGGAATCATGACGTGAAAATGGCCACCAAACGAATATATTTTCAACAATTGTAGAATAAAACCAATAGGCTTCAACTGGATGATAGTTGTTTGCTGAAAAATATGTCCATTAAGAAAAAGAAAGTAAGGATGCTTATGCTATCAAAGTAATTACTGAATTGTTTCATGCTGATTTTTCTGATTTGAAAATAATTTTGTCTATCAACTGATATTATTTAAAGCGGAGCTGCATGAGATAGTTGTTTTGTTGTAGTAACTTTTCAGTAGTATGCATCCACGACCATAAACACGATGGAGCACAGTACATTCATATTTCATAAAAAAGGCACAACTATATCGGAATCTAATGGTTTATACTCACCTTTAACCGACTTGTGATATATTAGGACAGCAAAACAATATCGTCGGCGATCATCTAAATCACACTAAAAGTAGTTGACTACATATGTAACAGGTTCACGGTGTTGTCAGTCGGTCAGTCATGTACAACAGTGTAAACAGAAATTTCATTCAACGAACAAGAAATTGCGAGTAAAGTATAATAATTCCTCAGAACGCCCAAAAGCCACTTCATGGAGCCTAATAATGGCGAATATGATTATGTGGCGCTTTTAAATTTGGCTGTAGCTCCGGAATATGGATTCAGTTGTTTGTGAAACACTACTCCATCCCCATAACAAGTCAGCAAATAAAACAGCAATTTCCAAGTTATGATTAGAGTGCTAAGTACTGATTTTGCCGACGGATAGACATTCTGCTGACTATTGTCATGGTTAGTCAATCAACCGATCAGACATGAAGAAAGTAGAATTCAGAAAATGTGTGCCGGTCCCAGTAGCCAAAACTTATCACGACGACAAGATCCAAACTAAACAGATGAACTAGCTAACATCGGATGTCACGAAATGATTAAACGTAGACAGCTAAACTCGAGAACAGAGTAAATTTGTAGGAAGATACAAAATAATTTTAAAGCTCAGGATACAGAAAAAAACAAAAAGTCGGTGCACATGTGTTATTGGGACCGATTGCGAGTGATATTATCTGATGTCTCCGAACATTGTTGACGACAATAACTCTAGGTAGACTGTACTTGCTAACGACTTTATGGACTTATGTCATGATTAGGCTGAGCCGTCTCTATATTTCTTCCATCAATCAGTAACAAATAATGTAGAATCTGGAGCAAATTTGCGTTAGCTGAAGTTGCTATACCACATTGGCATGACAAGATCAAATTGACAAGAATAATACAACTATAAGGTTCAACAATAGGGAATTAAACAGTGTATAAAAGAAGTATAGAACTCAAGACATAAAAAGTAAATGCACGTGCACCATTGTAACCGATTTCGAGCTATGTCAACAATATCTCCAACCACTGATTGCGATTATCATGCGGACCCTAACCAGGTAGTTTTCATCTATCAACACGACCTAGACTAACAGTGAACAGAGTGGTGGACTGATACTGTTGAAAAAGTCAGGATTTGAATTCACAAAGAATTTTTACGCCTTTGTAAATTCTTGTCATCTTTTGCATAAGCGACGAGTTCTTATGCTTATTGAGGGACAAGTATGGTGCGCAGAGATTCGCTATGTACCAGTTCATAGCTATGAAACACCCGTAGGCTGATATATGATAATATGTGTCTCGCACGTCCTGGAACGATTAAGTAGGCAATCCTGAGGCTAGGATGATAAAACTAGGCAAAAACGGTAAATCATATGAAATTATGAGTCTTTATCGATTGAGATGATAGTGTCACGTATTAAGTATGCTAAAATACTGCCAGCTTTAACGTACGATGGAAAGAAGGGATGGAGAAACCAAAACGTGATATCAGCCCATGAAGACGTTTACTTTTAGTCTTAGTTGTATTGATAGATGAATATTACCTGGTTAGGGTCCGCAATTGGTGTTTGGAGACAATAAGTAAAATGGCTCAGAATCGGTAATAATATCACTCTATATCTAGAGTTTAATTATTTCTTCAAACAATGTTTGATTCTTTATTACTGAACGTTATAGTGGTATTAATTTTGTTAATTTGATCCTGTCATGCGAATGTGATACGAAAATGTGGACAGATGCATATATGCGCATGACTAACAGACTGAATAAAGCTAGTCACACACAACCTTTATATAAGTAGGTTTGGTTGTGCCCACTACATACTCATAAAGGCTTTACCACCGAAGACTGAAATCCTGAGTAAGGTATAGTGTGAATTTTAGGGTTAGCGTTTCCTAACCAAGTCGTTTCCTCATAGTAGAACAGTATTGCCGCAGTAGTGGTTGTGTGAAGGAAACACTTTACTGTTATCACACCTAGTGTGCAGTCGGCAGAAAGACTTCTCCCTCTGATCTTGAGTTTGCTACTTTGTGTACTAGTACTTATCAATAGACCTGGTTGGGATAGTAAGGTCTAAAAGAACGAGTATTCCAACCAATATAGCTTGACTGGGTCACTGTGATGAATAAATCAGACTACCACGTCAAAGTAGTAGCTACGATAGACCTTTAGCCATCCTACTGTTAAGTAATTCATCACAGCAAGTCTAGATAGCAGGTGGTTGAGCATACGTCAAACAAGCCTAAACCATAGTTAGTGAGGATCCACAATCTTACCCATTAATTTAATGACTTTTCTCTAATACTGTGCCCTATTCCAACATTACTTACTCGATGGTCCCAACATTATCGTTATCAAGGTTTGACTTGGTAATTTCAAATAAATCGAGCATCGTATAGGTTGCTCAAGGAAATGAATAATTTATTTGTAATATTTCAGAGTAAAAACTGAAATTTCTGACATTTTATGAGTTAGTGTAAGCGAATTCTTAGAACAACAATTAACCAAAGAAAATTAACGTTTAGGTTTAATTAATACAGAGGAACATATCAAAACATACAGTATAATCAGAAAGCCAGTCTGATTGTTCCAAGTTTATTTAAAGCGAGGGATATTTGCGCGTGTTTGTAAACTCTGAATGGGTATGAAGTGTAATATCAGGGAATAAAAATAGTATGTGTGTTAAAAAAAAACTGCAGTTTGACCCAGCTTAATTGCTTATTCAGACAGATAGTCCATGTTGGATAAGCAGTAAGGTCTACTTAATGTAGTGGGTTGTTTTGAAAAAAAAGTAGTACAATTATTGAATTCAATATTAGTCTTATTCAAATCCCTTTTTACTAGATAGTCGAAGAAAGGTAACCCATTTTGGTTGTCTTCACTTCTAAAAGCAAATTTGATTTGAGACGAAAGTGTTTGCCCATCAACTGCCCACCAACCGAAGTGGCTAGGATATATTACTTATCTATATTTACTACCTGTTTGAATGAGTAACTTTTGGCTGGAGTAGGAGTCGGAAGAAAGCCAGAAGTGGTTAATTTTAGAAGTGACATTAGTCTACAGAATTACTAATTGCGGGTTGAGCAACTTGGTTTGAATCCGCCCAATAATTGCTACCAGTGGTTGGAGACGACGGGTGATATAATTCAGCATCAACTACAGTGGCATAGATGCACTTACACCAGATATCTGTGTTCTACAGAACCTCATCATAGAACAACAAAAAAACTCACTATTTCAGTATATTTGGAGAATACACTAGAATCCGCACTTAGAAATGAAAAGCTACATTAGATGCAAATGGATTTCAGTAATTTTATAACATATTTTAATCACTTCCAGAGTTGTCAGCATATACGTGCAGGTGACTACTGTTATTATAATGAAAAGATAAAAATATAAAATCAATGCGTGGTGCAAAAATCAATTTGAACAGAGAACATGTGACAGTGTACAATAATAAAACTATCAAAGTTCCGCTGAACATAGATGATTTGACTAACCAGAATATCTAATTATTCTAGATTTAAACTTTGACCGAAGCATTTTGCAGTCCTGAAACTACGTATTTAAGAAACTTACCGAGTACGTTGCTATCGAAATTTTCAAACAAAAAAATTAGTTATGCAAACGTTCGACAAAGAATATTAAGAATTTTAGAAACATTTTTGTTTTACAGTGAATGTGCACTCTCAAAATGATACACTTGGTAACGTGTCAACTAAAGACACTTTCGTGAAACATATTTATTTACATATTATTATAACAGGTTTACGTGTGTTTAATACGATCTTTTTTAAATATCCTAACTGGTATGCAGCAAGTTTAAACATCGCTTCAAGCACGCTGATTTGAGCAGCTAAGCAGTGTCGTTAGTCCTTGTATTGAGGTTCAAATTTAAACAGACAAAATGGCAAATGAGTTACATTATAAATCAGATTATGGAAAATAAACTCACCCCTTTGTATAGGTGGTGACGTTAAAATTGGATTGTCTGTGTGGACGCAATGTGAATATTGACCTGTTGTTTTTAAAGTAGTAGGGAGTTGAGGAGTTTGGATATCATTTTGTGAACTACTTGATAGTGATGGAGATAACTGCTTTGGTCCAAAGACTGTAAGAGATGGATTGAGTGAAGAATTGGAAGGTGTGTTGTTGCAGCTGGTTGCTAGAGTATTAGGTCCAAAAGTGTTTATATCTGGTGGTAAAACATAGCGAGGCCGTTGGTTTGATTTGACTGCTGTAGAACTATTTGATTTGGACTTTAAATAAAACATGGGGTTTAAAAGAGCTTATATTTGGCACTCAGATACTAAACTAGTTAACTCTCAAAATTAGTTGATATTTAAATGGTACTTAAACACAAAGCTCTGTGACAGGTTATCTTTCTGGTGCTTTCATACAGTTCCATATCATAGTCAACATCTAAAAAGACAATCAGAAGACTGAATGGATGAAACCCCAGTTGACGAAATAGTAAGTAATGAGGTACATTTTTATGGCAAAAAGTACAACATTCACTCAAATACCAAAGTTAAATGGTATGTGTGTGGCTAAACACGCTTATGTGAAAATATGAGACTACATATGGATGCCAAAATATTTGATATGTTATTCATCTTAACGATTTGATTACCTTAATAGTACTACTTGACTCCATTTTGTGATTATGAGGAAATATTAGCGTTACATCTGGAATCTACTAAAAGTAATCAAATTATCCTACCATCTTGTACGAGCTGCATTCCTAAAAACTTATAGAAGTAGTACATACAAAAGACTTCAAAATAAAGTATTTATTGTGTTAATGAGTGTCAGCACAGCAGACTATGAAATCCTATGGACCATGGATTTATGGATTGGACACTAAACCTAGGTAATCAGTTAGAAGACACATGAATTACATCACAGGTAGTACATTCCACACTATCTGACTACTTTCTATTTATGGGCATCATAAAACCCATAACAGGAGAAATAAGTCAGAAACATGCGACAAAATCAGTATAAATGCAAACAGCACCTTTATGTACACAACTTTTTAGTCACATATGTTGTATGATAACTGATCACACCAAACTCGAAAGATAGAGTTAATTCAGAGTGACATTTTTGGCGTTATTCGTAATAAGAAAATTCCTCCTGCAGTATATCACTTTCGCCTAACAAATGAATGGAAATATTAAAAACATGAATTCAGGCTGGAATGTTTATTGTTAGTTGTGTAGCCTGAAGAAAATTTAGATTTGAGCTTTTAAAAATAACAGTAACTAGTAAAATAAAAACAATGAAAGCTCAAATGCATGGTAATTACACTAGTGAGATTATGCATTAGGAGTGGAGACTACTCCGAACAATCATCAAAGTCTTATGAGACTAAAACACAAAATTTTAAGTACATCCCCAACACCCAGAGGCCTAGGAGAACTCGAATTATAGAAGTCTCTGCTGATTGAGATTTATAGTAAGTGAAGGATGAGTTTACACGGATATCACTAGATTGTAGCCTAAGTTGAAGTTACTGTTGATTTAACTAGTGGGAACAGTAATATTTATGAACTAATAAGCACAACAAACTTACAGAGAAAAATGTGGGCGATAAGACGTCTAGTATATGAGCACCCTCTGTAGAACCTAATTCAGAGTCACGAGATTCCCTCTCATTCCCTGGTACGGACCCCCTTGAAATTACCGGATTTTCTCCTACGAAAGACGATAATTCTTCGGTTACATAAGAAGGGCTGAATTGAGGAAGAAGAGTTGGGCCAGTTGGTATTGATGCTTGAGATAGATTTAACGTCAAGCCGGACAGGCTGGGACTGCAGATTGAGTGAAGCTGCCTTTCACAACTCATTTTTAAAGGTTGTTTCAATTTAACACTAACCTATATAAGTCAGGTTATTGGTGATAAAAAAAAATATGACACCCAGTCTGTAATAATTAGCTATGAGCTAATAAAGACGTTATTGATATTTGTCAAAAAGTTCGCAAACCAGATGCTAGTAGTTCGAAAAATCAGAATCTGAAAAAAATAAGACGAGGCGTATAGTGGTTAAAGCGAACAACAAGCGTGAGCTTCAAAACAATGTGCTAGACAAAACTAGGTAGGTTAGAAGTAAAATTAACGAAGTAACGGAAATAAAAAAACAAAACAACACACGACGTCAACAAAAACAACACAGACGATAACTGCGATCAGGTTTGTTTGTCTTGGTGACCTAATCAAGCTATATTGGTTGGAATACTCGTTCTTTTAGACCTTACTATCCCAACCAGGTCTATTGATAAGTACTAGTACACAAAGTAGCAAACTCAAGATCAGAGGGAGAAGTCTTTCTGCCGACTGCACACTAGGTGTGATAACAGTAAAGTGTTTCCTTCACACAACCACTACTGCGGCAATACTGTTCTACTATGAGGAAACGACTTGGTTAGGAAACGCTAACCCTAAAATTCACACTATACCTTACTCAGGATTTCAGTCTTCGGTGGTAAAGCCTTTATGAATATGTAGTGGGCACAACCAAACCTACTTATATAAAGGTTGTATATGACATTTCCGTAACACGCCTGTGTAAATATCAATGCCACCAGAACTACTCACCTCTACCTGTGGAGGAAAGGATGAAAGTAGAAGAAACTGTCAATCTTCGTCAAAAATTGTTTCACTGTATAGTCTTGATCATGGTTTATGTGACCTAGGAAACACATCAAATCACAACTTAACAACAGACAAACACGCCAGGATTTTTAAAGTGATGCAGACATTTTTTAAAAATTTTATGCAAGACATTCTCAACTGCTGCCAAAATACAGAGCTTAAACAAAGAGAATCTAACAGGCTAAACTTAATTCCAAACATACGGCAATGCAGCCGTACTCATAAAAAATCAGAAAATGAGAAGTACAGAAATTAAAGTATAGGTGAGTTAATGCGGAACTACTTAAAAGATCCCAGTCTAGAAAATTGGCATAAATAATATATTTTTGGAATAAAAAATACCCAATTCCTAATGCCTTTGTTGCTGACAATTTTAAAAAGTCATCGTAATGTTAGGATGCCGTGAATAAACAAACGTCGGCAAACTACTTCATAGTTTATTATTTTTCACACAACGAACTCAAGCCACCCGCCGAAGACTAGTTATGATGCATTCACTATCCAATATCTTAGTGATTACATCCTGCCTAACAGTCAACTAGTTGGTTGTAAATGTTTTATCGTGAAATTAGGACGCAAAGTGTAAAGTACAAGGCTTCACTAAATAGAAATCACTTGTGAATTAAAATTGCATCGAATTAATTCCTAGAAGGCCGGTATTAAATTTAATACTGATATCCGATATCCTTTAGACAAACTATTTTAAAGTAATTGATTTGTATGCGCTCGCACCTTAATGTTTTCTAAGACTTTCACGACACACGCGCCAATTTAGACTTTGAACATGAGTGACTATAGATGACTTTACTGGGGCTTTTGTTCGCCAAAAATATAGTTAAATAGGTCCTCGACATTGATGCTGACCATGTTTGTTTTTAAGTGGACACAAATAGTTGAAGGCGCTGGGCCACGTATCACCACCAGATCACGTCACGCCGCACCGTGGGAAGCACCTCTATTTCTTGTTTGCCAGCCTAGACGTTGCTATCTCATTGACACTCTATTTACGACCAAATATAACTGCTCTTCCATCCTTTATTTCCATCTGACTAATTCTCATTCGTAAGATTTGGTTCAAACGTTAAATGTTGCTCTGGCAATACCATAAACGTAACTTGGTCATATACAGGGTTTACTTCATTGGTGATTCCGACGTGATCTGGACACCATCATAACTGTGAGTTCGTTCCTGTTTATAGTTTTTAACAGTTAGTCCGGTGTGATCATCTTTCTTCACACATTTACACAGCATTTATTTTTGTATTTTCATATATTGGTACTTTAATGATGATTGATCAGACTCTCACACCTCCAAACTTCCAGCTCGCACCATTTTGGACAGAAAACATAGAGGCTTGGTTCTGCTACGCAGAAACCGAGCTTCGAGACCACAGCGTGACAGACCCACGCGTTCAAATCCTAGCTGTCGTGAGGTCACTTCCGCGTGAATTGAACAGGCACGGTGCCTCTTTCTTTTTCAGTCCCGACTGTCTAGAACCTTATGAACAGCTCAAAAGATCAATTTTCGAACTTGGAGACTTGTTGGACAGACAACGTCTTGATGAGTTGTTTCACACCATCGACCTCGGTCGCTCTCTCTTGTTTTCTCGACTTACAGGAATGTCACCAACTAAACGATTCTCGACGACGAAGCTCCTCACGGAGAAGATGGTCGTCTCGACATCGATGAGGGGAAAACTCACAATAGTGTTGATACCACCACACCCATGTCAAAGACTCTAAGAAGTGTAGGGACCCCTGCTGTTTCCCAAACCAGAAGCCCACTGTTGACGATCGGAAAACTATCCCGCGTTAGCTGCAACCGTAGCCTGTGGAAACAGCTGCCCGTTATTTATCACCGACGTGATAACACAGGTACGCTACCATGTCGGTACTGGCTCAGAAGTCAGTTTCCTGCATGAAGCTCCATCTGATCACCAACATGAAGCATTCAATCTATAGGCAGCCAATAGGAAACACAGCCACATTTAGTAAACGATATATCTACTTGAATGTGGGTTTACGAAAACCTATACACTGAATTTTCACCATCACCGATGTGAAAATACCTATAGTAGCCACGGATTTACTTAGCAATCACAATTTGTTTGTGGACTATAGTAAAATGTGGGTGGCGGATAGTAACACAAATCTATACGTTCATGGAACCGCTGCTACAAGTTGTAGTTACTGCTCATCCAGCCGATGAGTCCCAGTTAGGGCGAAACGCGCTTTCTGCATTCCGCTAGCCAGTCACAATCCAACTTAAATATATAGTTTATGTCCTCTTTGTTTTAAACATTTATTTAACCAATGTTTTCAGCCGATACTCGATAAGTATCCGGATTTCAACAAGGCAACAGCAAAATTATCATGTGTAACCATTAATGTTACACATCATATCACGACTACAGGTCAACCTGTATTTTCCAAAGCACCTCGGCTCGCACCCGAAAAACTAAGGATAGCGAAAAACGAATTCGATCATGTGATTGACCTGAAAACAATCTGTCCATCCAATAGCCTATGGCTATCTTAATTATACATGGTCCCGAAGAAAAATAGCAATGATTGGCGTTCCACCGGTGATAATCGACATCTCAACGCCCAAACTACGCCTGATAGTTACCTGTTACCGCACATCAACGATTTAGCGGCCACGCTGAATGGAATGACTGTATTTTCGAAAATCGACTTGGTAAAGGCATACAACCAAATACCGACGTCTGAAAATGACATACCCAAAATCACTATCGTAACCCCTTTTGGCATTTACGAATTTCTTCAAATGCCCTTCGGGTTGAGAAATGCAGTACAAACATTTCAACGTTTCCTCGATGACGTGTTCCGCGGGCTTGACTATGTACATGCATACGTCGACGACTGCTTGGTAGCAAGCCCAGACGTGGTAACACATATGAAACATTTAGACACAGTCTTTAGAAGACTACAACCATATGGAGTTACCATAAACACACGGAAATGCCAAATCGGAACAACCTCGTTGGACTTCCTGGGGCATACTACTGATGCTAATGGTATACAACCTCAAAAACACAAGGTGGCGTCTATTCTGGAGTACCCGGCGCCAACCACCATTAAGCAGTTGCGATCTTTCAATGTATTGGTAAGTTTCTACAGATGATTTACATTGAAATGTGCATCTATCATGAAACCACTAACGAATCAGCTACGTGAGAATAAAAAAGTGGTCACAATGGATGCAGAGTCAAAGGAAGCCTTCACTGCTACTAAAGAAGCAGTAGCCAATGCGACTATGCTGGCACATCACAATACTGGGGCTCCCGTTAGCATCGCGGTTGACGTATCTGACTCAGTCATTGGCGCAGTTCTGCAACAATGGGCTGGCCGAGCTTGACAACAATTAGCATTCTTCTTAAGATGACAAAACGATACCGAATCGAGATACAGAACTTTCGGATGTGAACTGTTAGCCATGTAGTGTGCTGTACGACACTTTCAACATTCCATCGAATGCTGTGAATGTACAATATTCACCTACCATAAACCACTAACGTTTTCTATGAAGTCATCTTCTGATAAGTACTCTTCACGAGATTCGCGTCATCTAGACTACATTTCCAAGTTCTCTACTGATATGCGACATATATCTGGAGCTAACAATGTAGTTGCCGACACCTTATCACGAATTCATTCCTTGAATTGTATCCAAGGTATCGGCCTTATTGAACTAACTTGACGTCAAAATGAAAGTAATGATCCTTATCACGAGTTATCCACATTAACGCACAAACTCCATACGAAGACAATTGGAAAGAGTAAGAACACTTTAGTTTGTGATTCTTCTACTGGTACAGCCCGTTCAATCATCCCCAAGAGTTATCGACGGATCATCTTCGACAGGTCGCACAACCTTCTTCATCCAGGAGTTTGTGTTACGCCTCAACTGATTATCCAGGGGTGGATAAGAACATCAAACTATGGGCATGCCTCTGTGCGGTCTGTCTACGAAACAAAGTAGTACAGCATGATAAATTCACTTTTGGCACATACCCAACTCCCGACGTTCCAAACAACCACATCCACCTTGATTTGGTAGGACCCTTACCAAAATCGAACAGATTCTCTTATCTTATGACATGCGTGGACAATTTCACACGCTGGCCAAAAGAGATTCCACTGAAGGACATCATTAGTGAAATGATTGCTAGCGTTTTAATAGAACGATGGATAGCGAATTTTGGTTGTCCATCTTCAATGACGACAGACCATGGACCTCAGTTTGAATCTGGATTGTTCCACTCTTTGATTAAACTTCTTGGAGCTACATGCTTCCGAACACATGTTTACCACCCACAATCTAACGGTTTGGTAGAAAGATTTTATCGATAGATAAAAGCACCACTTTCAGCTACGAACATCCCGCAGTGGACAGACGCTTTACCACTAGTCTTACTCGGAATTTGTAGCACTGTAAAAGAAGATGTGGGGCGCAGTTTTGATGTTTTAGTATATGAAACGACTCTCCGACTACAACGTGAGTTTGTGGAAAACGCCCCCACTTTGGCAAACCCGGATATCAATTCTTACGTGAACCGGCTTACAAATGCTATGCGTTCAGTCAAACCAGTTTAAACCCGACAACAATCGACATAAACATTTATCCATCCCTCCTCAAAATATCGTACACACGTTTTCGTACATCCTGATGATCTACGCCGACCTCTGGAGGCGACTTACGAGGATCAATACAAGATGATGACTCTGAATTTGTTGAGAAGGCACAATGCGTTTATCATACAAAGTGCACTGTGCTTGGTGCAAGTTTTTTAAACTGGATGTCTACTGTTTGGCAATTTTTGATGTTTTCAGCTTGGTTCACTACCGTTTTACCAAAGTTTTCTCGTTCTGAAGAGTCCGAGTAGTTGCATTACTTCCTGAAGCCCTCCATATATTAATATCATCAGCATGCATTGGAATTAATGGGATAAACTTTCTACGTAGGTCATTTCTAAACATGATAGGCTTGAGGATTGCCCCTTGTGTTACTAATTATACGGTGTCTGTCAAGTCCCATCGAATCCGCATAACGTTAGTACAAAACACCTAGTTTTCTAGATAATTTTTTAGCCAAGTACGTAGGTGATCTTTTGCATAGTACTTTCCTGTTGGTGTTTGTGCTCCAGACTTTATCAAACATCTCCGTCAAATCTGAGACTATGGCGTACTTGCACCTTCTGTTCCCAGCAGGTTGTCAAAACGTTTCATATGAGGAGATTGTTGAAAGTGCATGACCTGTACTTAAGGAATCTATATTGTTTAACGCGTAGAATTTTGTAACTGTTTAAGTGCTCATATAGCTGGTCCTTAATCAAGCTTTCACTACTTTGAATAGTTTGTGGATCAATAGTACTTGCTCGTAGCATTTTAGATCTCTTCTATGACCACCTTTAAGTAGTAGGGATAAAACAAACCTCTTCTGCTCTTTTGGAAAATGATGGCTTTTGAGTGAATGCTTGAATAGGTTTCAAATTGCTTTGCAGACGGCTTTCGTACATTCTTTCGAGACTAACTGCCAAATTCTGTTGCAGCATAGTAATTTCCTTTAATTTTGTAACCTTAGACTCCGCAATACCATTTCTGAGCCTATGAGTAGGAGTGGTGACTCAAAATTAATGTTCGCTATATCTTAATGAGTGATGACTGATCCTACTGATACTGATTTACTGGCAGCATGATATTTTACAGCTAACCCAGGCCTTGACTTAATCTGTTACTTAAGCATGGCAATCCGACTGATTTATCAAGGAGTCAATCATTTGCTCACATGCATGTTGTCAAGTAAGCTATTCGGATAGGTCTGATTGGTTGCTATTGTAAGCCATCAGAACATTAGTTATTCTCATCCCAGAGGCCAAATCAACAGTAATAACGCTTGATTGTTTGATGATACAGCGTTTACAACAACAGTACAAGTTCTTTGGCTTTGATAGGATACAAACTAGTCTGAAACATTAAGTTTATAGACAAAACTCTATACTTCTGTACATATATTGGCTACCACTTCGTTCCACGAACGTTACGACCGATTCCACGAAAGAAGTGTGGGGTCCAACAATGGATGAAAATTCGACCGAACAGCGTTCAATAGTGTCAATGTGCTAGCTCCCTTGACAAATGCATTATTTTAATATGAACCAACAATGCACAGGTGATGTATACATATATTTGGGTACAAATCTCGCTCTAGAACGTTTTTTTTATATTACTGGATGCCGAAAAACTACAACAGTAATATGCAATAAAATGGCCTAGTCTATAGCAATTTTCAGGATCAACTTGGCAGTTATGGATACACCGCTAATACTGATTTAGCCTGTTAAAATGTGCAAACATCAGTGTATTACTTCAACCGCGTTGGGGAGCGGATATATAACAAGCCATACTATTAATGAATCCTAAATACTATCGTGGGCGTTGATAAGCATAAAATGTCGGAAAACAAAAATGTGGGAGGTAACATGTAACATTAAACAGCTTACTTTATATTATTTCATCCTAGACGTTTGGAATGGTCGGTGACACACATTAAGAAGAAGCCACAATCAGTATCACAGATACCAGATTCTACGAAGATTCACTAGTGATAGATCTTTAGCGCCTAGGTATATCCAGATCTAGTGACAGAAGAAACCAGACTATTATATGAATAGGTCTTTATTCAGTAGCGTGGGCAGGAGACAGTAGAGCGCGGTTCTAGTTATTCAAACACACAAATACTTCTCAACGTTCAATATAAGCTAATAGGAAATATAATCCCTATGCAGAATAAGGAAGTAAATGAATACTGGAGCTTAATTGTTTTGTCGTAGGCTTAAGGTTTGAAGTGAACTTTTAACTAGTCAAGCTAAGTTGCTACATTAGCTTCCTCCTAGAAACGACTTCCGTAGGAACGTCAGTTAGATCAACACACCAAACAAAATCATCTTAGTTTTGTTGCTGTAGCTTAGTTCAGAGTTACTAGCTCGTTCAGCGCCTGACACACAATCCATGGCAAACAGTCTATCAGTAATCAAAGACACTGCGTGGATGAAATTTACTTTCCTGAACATGCTATCTAATCTTGTAGCATTTACATTCTCCTACAAAGGATGGTAGGATACTTGGTGAACTTGACCTTCTAACAGTGACTGGAGCTTGAAAAGTAAGAGGGTAAGAAAATAAAGTAGGAATATCTGAGGAAATACTGCGAGCAGGCTACCCAACACCATGTTGGTGAGGTACTATTCTTCCATGCTCTGTCCGACAATAAGGTGTTTACTCACCTGCCTCTTCAGTCGCCCTCAAGTAAAAATTAAAGAAGAATCTACTTTAGAACAAAACAAAAACGATGAAACTCAATCACACCTAAAGAAATGCTCCACTGTCTGCATAAAAATTTAAAGTACAATATATATATACAGTTATAATTGATAAGTGTTTGTTTCTACGTGTTTGGTTTCCGGGACGGCTTGGCCATCTGAAAGAAAATAAACATGGTGTAGAATCTTGTGTACGCAAATGCATTAATAAAAATTTCATAAAAGAAAACAAGAATATATATAATTGCATGAGCTTGCCAGAAGTCAGATTAACTAAGCAACCTTGAACATGTGACGGCCGCCTTTTATGACTGGTTCGTAATGGTGGGTACTGACAGTACCCGTAAGGCCGAAAATTATAGCAAACGTTTAGGAAAAAAATGAATTACCGAGGATATGAGGATATTGGGGAAACTAAACTACACCGATAACCTTGAGGTACCTTTTAGTCAATGGGAATGCACTGGTAGATAAAATCATTATTTATTACGAAAAAAAAAATTTTAAAAAAAAATTACACATTATACACTGTTTTTACATAATTTATAAACTTCTGGAGGTTGGAGACGAGTTCATTGAGTTTAAATTCAAAATATGAACGATGTAGGAACTCGTCCATATGGCTCCAAATCATGTTGTTTCTAGAACCTTCATTAGGTCTAAGAAAATCCCTGAGACGTGACCAGTTTCCTTTAATGTTTTGTGTGTGAACCCCAGTACTTGGGTCCACAAAATGTCTTTGGTGAACTTTGACATGGTGAACATATCCAAGTCTACGAAGAGGCCGATATGCTTTCCAGTCGTCAGTATAAATAATGGATCCGGGTTAAACATACATTCGGATTATTGGCATCAGGGTCCTTGCAGTTCGATTTGGGACATACTAGAAATATCCCTTTTCTAATGTTTGGTCGCAAATTCCAAAAACCTACCAGATTAAAGCAATTATTACTTACCCATTCGGTTTTTATAGATCTTCCTCTATTACATTTTCTTTTTCTAATGGCTGTCTCATAGATTTCAACGATTCTTCCGATGCCTCCCAGTGACAGATTTAAGCGCAACATGATTTCTGAGAATACGTCTCTACAGTGCTGATACCATTGTACTGCTGATACTTCGCTTACATCTCTAAGAGACGATGCCAGCATAACAGGCAACTGCATAATCCACAATACAACTAACATGCAGGTTTGCCTCAGTGTCAGTTTAGACTTGCTGAAAAAAACTGCCTATTCTTAATGATTTTTTTCCCCATCTCGACTGTCTGTGGACTGTATTTGAGTCATATTAAGGCCACAGTCACAAATGAACTCTCTACGACGTAGTCCGAAGGCTTGTAGATTAGAAATAATAATGTCCTCATTAAAAATTGCAATAAGCCGATCTAAGGTAAGCTTTTGAACTAAAATGCGCGCGCGACCTTGAAAGTAATAACTTGATTCTCATTGGCCTTCTCAAGTTCGTCGGCGAAGTTTAGTTTTACCAGGATATTTAGGCTTATTAGGGTCAGGTCAAGCTATAAGTCAATGAGTCAATGTAGAAAGCTTATCGGCACGGTACCGGATGATATCTCCAGTTGATTAAGAGTTCGAATGGCAATAAAATGGATGCAAACTTTGTGGTCACATCTTATCCAGACATGCGAGCAACTGCCTAGATCCTTAGGTAAAAATGTCGCTCGTGATTGTTCACAAGTATTAATCGGTTTAAGTTTAGACATTTAGTCCCGCAGTGGATCTGCGTAAGTTCCTAAGTCGAGCGTTTTGCTGTCGGTGTAAGGCTAATGAACTCACCTGGGAGTCTCAGAATGGTCCTGAAAGCTAGTTCTGCCGCTGAACATTGTGAATCAGTTTTGACAGCTGTTCGTATTCCCAACATAACTAATAGTAGAAATTCTGTCCATTGACTGGGGTTTGGATGACACACAAGAACGGCCTTTAGTTGACGATGGAAGCGTTCTACCATCCCGTTTGCTTGAGGATGATATGCCGTCCAGCGAATTCTGTTTGAGCCTAGAAGTTTAGCCAAGTTGTTGAATAGTTCAGATTTGAATTGGGCCCCTCTGTCTGTCGTTATTGTAACAGGTGTACCAAAAATGGTCACCCAGTTTTGTATGAAGACTTTGGCTACTGTTTCGGCTGTGATGTCCGCTATCGGTACGGCTATAGGGAACCTCGTTAACCTATCTATGCATGTAAACAGGTACGTAAAGCCATTTGAACGCGGTACAGGGCCCACTAAGTCGATATGTACATGTGCGAAACGCGCATCCGGTTGGGGAAAAACTCCGATGAGTGAATTTTTGTGTCGGCTAACTTTTGATTGTTGATACGCCGAACATTCTTTGACCCATTTATGTATACCTTTCTGAAGATTTGGCCATTTGTACCTGGCGTTGATTAGTTTAGTCGAAGATTTCACGCCAGGGTGAGACAATGAAAGAAAGTTATTAAATATTAACCGCCGTATAATTTTGGGAACGAAAGGTCGAGACACCGCCTTTGTCGTATCACAGTAAATCAGGACATCTTCCCTAGGTGATGGCAGCTGTTTTAGTTTCAGGCTAGAGCATTTAGTTGACAGTAAGTTTTGTAATTCTTGACCAGTTTTTTGACTGTCTTTTAAAATCTCGAAGTCTTCTGTAGACTGTTGCATTATATTCATTTCTAATCGAGATAATGCATCTGCCGCCTGATTGTCTTCACCTTTTACGTGCCGGATATCACTAGTGAACTGTGATATGTAATCAAGGTGTTGGACTTCTCGAGGCGGGTATTTATCAGTTTTCGCCCTTAATCCATTGGTTGGCAGTTTATGGTCCGCGTAAACTGCGAATTCCCTGCCTTCTAGCATGTGCCGGAAGTGCTTGATGGTTAGGTAGATTGCGAGGAGTTCTCTACCAAAGGTAAGATATCTCGTCTCTGCTAGAGCGAGGTTTTTGAGAAGAATGCGATTGGTTTTCAGGTGTTTTTAACTAGTTGATTAAGAATACCTCCTACGTCTTTGTCCCAGGCATCTACCATTATAGCAGGTGGGTTGTGAGAATTCGGGTACGTTAATGTAGATGCTTAAGCGAGTTTATGCTTTAATTGGTTTATAGCATCGACGGCCTCAGAGGTCAACTAAACTCTTTCGGTTTTCCTTTAAACACATCCGTTAATGGTCGCATTAGTTGTGCCTAACCGGGTATAAATCTGCGATAAAATTTCATTAAACCGAGAAAACTTCCAAGTTGTGTTATGGAGCTTGGGACGGGATATTGTTTAATAGTACCCACCTCTTGTTTAATTGGTGTGATTCCATCAGGGCCTATGGTTTGTCTGAGGAATTCCAACGTTTCTACACCAAAAACACATTTATTTTGGTGCATGTTCATGCCATTTTCGTCTAGCCGTCTAAGCACTGCCCTCACATGTTGTTCATATGATTCTTAGTCCAGGCTGGCAATTAATAAGTCATCTATGTACCCTTGTGCAAATGGCATATCTCGAAGTAAATTATCCATAAACCTTTGGAATTTTGTGCTGCGTTCCGTAAGCTGAATGGCATGCGTACAAACTCGAATAATCTAAAAGGTGTTGTGATAGCTGTTTTCGGAATATCTTCCTCAGCTACTGAGATATTGTGGTATTCCCTGACTAAGTCGATTTTAGTAAATATCTTCATACCCTGTAAGCCATTTGTGAAATCTTGGATATGTGGTATCGGGTACCTGTCTGGTACCGTTTGACGATTGAGGGCTCTGTAATCCCCGCACGGTCTCCAATCTCCTTTATTTTTCTTTGGGACCATATGCAGAGGAGATGCCCATCGACTATTAAGTGGACGTATTATGCCCAGCTGTAGCGTGTAATCTAATTCAGCTCTAGCTATTTGAAGCTTATCAGGTGCTAGTCTCCTGGGTTTAGCGAAAGCAGGTGCCCCTTCCGTTTTGATTGTATGACATACTTTTAGTTTACTTTTGGAAGGTTGAGGGTTCGGTTTTGTTAATTCTGGAAATTCCGCGAGTATATCTTGGAACTTTGCCGTTGTTACTGGCGGAGTTTGGATCAAATTTAGAGAAGTGGTATGACTTTCTGTACCTTTGGTAAATTTCGAAGTTTCCTTTAATGTCAAACGTCGTTGATTAGTGCCAAGAAGAAATTCATATCTGTAAGAAACCCATTCCTAGTATTGCCAGATCTGAATCGGCTACAGTGAAAACCCAGGGGAATCGTCATGTAAACCCCAGATCTAGTGTCATTGTTTTCTGCCCAAACGTCGCGATTTTAGTTTTATTAGCAGCTTGAAGTATGACTGAGCAAGTTTCCCAACCCAGCTCGGTTTTGTTCTTAGAAATGATACTAAGTGCAGCACCAGTATCCACCAAAAAGTTCAAGCCTGAATTCTTATCACTAACGTAAAACAAGCGACTGTTTAGGCACCCCGCGTTAGTCGTTGCGACCTGGGGAGCGGTTATTTGTTTCCCCAAGTTCTTCAGGGTCTGTTTAGGCCAGGCGCATGGTTGACTGCATTTGATTGATTGAACACCAAATTTCCAGTAATACTAACAAAATTGTCCAGATTGTTTGGACTCTTGCGACCTGTTACGTGACTTGAGTCCCGATCGTTGTGGTGGCCTACTCTTGTCTCTATGACCCATTTGCATTTTGCTGACAGCCTCTATGAGACTTTCAACACTCGCAACGAGTTGTGCTACAAGTGGATCGTTTGCTGATGCTTCTTTCTGAGTATGATGTATCATACTTGATGCGGTTGGGGGACCTCTTTCCATTATTCTATCTGCAATACGTACTAAGTAAGATAAAGAGGTGTCTGGATCTTGTGCATCCAAACAATGTTGGACGTAGCATGGAAGAGCTTGTATCCATCCTTGTTTCAGGACTGCTTTACCCGCTGTGTTGTCGCCTACTAAGGCTTGGAGATGACGCAAAAACTGTGACGGTGACCTATCACCTAATGTTTCCCCTAGAAAATGTGTTTGGATTCTTTGCTCATCTGATAATGATAGATGATTCATTATATCTTGTCTTAGGATGGTGTATGGTTGTGGTGTTGGTGGACCTAAAATCAAGTCGCGAACTTCTTTGGCTACTGAAGAGGGTAGGGCTGAACATAAGTCTTGATAGCGAACTCCTTCAGATTTAACATTGTATCTGGTGAAATAATGCTCTAGTTGAGCAAACCACAACTCGGGGTCACTAAGATCGAATTCTGGGAGTAGAATATTCGTAGTCATAACGGTGTTTATGTCTACCGGTGACCTATCCTCTAGGCTTTCTGTTTGGACTGAGTCTGCCATGTTATATGAACAATATGATAACGTAATGAGAATGGAAAAATAATGAGTGATAAAAATAAAATACTATGTATATAAAAAATATATATACGTAATCTTAATTATTGCAAATCAGAAGGCTTATTTTTATTGACTAAATATAAAAATAAAAAGTGATATGAACAACAGAAATGAAATATTTTACCCGATACAGGGCTTATCAGTTTAGCGCCTAGGTATATCCAGATCTAGTGACAGAAGAAACCAGACTATTATATGAATAGGTCTTTATTCAGTAGCGTGGGCAGGAGACAGTAGAGCGCGGTTCTAGTTATTCAAACACACAAATACTTCTCAACGTTCAATATAAGCTAATAGGAAATATAATCCCTATGCAGAATAAGGAAGTAAATGAATACTGGAGCTTAATTGTTTTGTCGTAGGCTTAAGGTTTGAAGTGAACTTTTAACTAGTCAAGCTAAGTTGCTACAGATTGACACTCATAAACTCTTGTCGTGGCTGGAAGTGAATATCTAAGCTGGGGTGTGGAGGATTAATGGGTTAGGATGGGATGGTCTTTCAAAACGATGGTCTGGTTTTAGCAGGTGGTTTGACTGCTATTTTAGCTAACCACAGAGAAATCAGTGAGCGAATTACAGTCTAGAATATTACACTTCATAACTAAGCAACACATATCTTAAGGCAAAAACAGCAAACTGTTAAAAATACCGGAATGATCCCAGACCCGTTAGTGTAATTATCGATCAAATACTAAATCTTCATCAGGTTTAAGAAAATAGGAATACTTTCAGACGTCCGGAATTATTGGTATTCCTTGACTAAAAGGCAAAGTTTGAGCATGTAGACAGTAAGGTTTAGAAATAGTATTCATCACTACAAAGTTGTTTATCGACCTTGAGAAGGACCACTACTCGAAAAATACCAGCCGAGTGATAGCATGTTGTGGACTGTTATAAGAACCGCTCACCGTGAGTTGTGTTTATCTGCTCCACGTTATTTAATATAATTAAAGATGTTCTTTAAAAACTATAAGTCACACAACTTCAAAGGAATTAATCGCGTACTGGAAGGTCCATTTAGGGACGAGTATATGACAGCCCTATTCAGTGTAGAAACTGAAAATATAGTGACTTATTATCATATTATTACCAAATACTGATCGCCCTTTTTTAATGCATGTGAAATAAATGGATAAGAGTTCTTGAATGTCAGTATTAAAAGAGGGCTGTGATTCGAGTACAATATTCCAATAACTCTATGCTTTGTTATTCTATTGACTAACATCGACAAAGCACGAACATAATCAACGTATATTAAGAGTCAAAACGAAGAGTAGACGAAATATTTGTTAAAGTGAAAACTATCGAACGTAAGGTCAAGAGCTGAAAATTGTTACAAGTCAAATGAATGTGTTCAATATAAACCTAAACGTGACAACTAAACAATCTATACAATAATGTGACACTATTCTGTAAGGTAGTTTACTTTTATGCAAGCGTATTTGTAGACGCAGACTGACAGTGATATTATTACCATATACGTTACTAAGGTAACTGTTTGGTTGTCCTGATGAGGTGTAATAACTTCGACATAACTCACACATGCCAAGTTCTAGGTTGGCTGATTGACTGAAATGATATAATTACGCACACTAATACGTTCGTCTGAATTACGTGGAAAGATTACGATAGCATAAAGTTTGATTTCCAGTGAAACGCTAATGACAACTGGGATGTATTATATGCGTGAGGACTAATCCGTTGGAGTAAGGCTCATAACCCGTGTGTGAGCATGATGAATCTGTCGATGTAAACGCTTGATTATTGGGTGTGATGCAAATGCATCTAATAAGTTCAAGCAACAAAATGTGAGAGACATTTTGCTCACTCTACAGTAGAAATTTGTGCCGTACAGAATTCCAGACAAGGAACTAGTACATCTAGATGTAGTAGAAACTGTATCTAAATTAATGGCCCTGTCGAAGAGCAATAGGTCATTATTGATCAGTTAACTGTCGTTTTGCAAATCTCCATGTTTCTGATCCGCATAAGTAAACGTAAGTTTTAAGTGATCAGAGGAATCATTTCCTATTAACCCTTTGGCACTTTCTTCACCATGTCGATGACATGAAAAGAACTTTCATGTAGCAATCTTAGAAGTTCTTGTATAATCAGTCAATCTGAGATATAACCTGACCACTAACAGTTCTGACTGTACACGTTTCACAGGCATATGGCAAACTTACTGTGACTGCCGCGTAATACAACACACGTTTTGAGGCTGGACTAATGTTAATCACATTAGAACCACTCATTCACATTTCAAGATGTATGAACATTTCGATCATTCAAAATGTTTTATCAAAATGTGTGAGAGCAGACGACAAATTACATCAATCTATGAGAAATGCTTTGCATTCCACGAGGGATAAGCTATTGCTGACTCTAAAGTTAAATGATTAGGTTTGAAATTGGAATGGTGAGATAAATTCATCTTCATATCCAAAATATAAGTGTTTTTCTTTAGTTATCGAATCCTTGCAAATATCCTTGCAAAAATCTTCCCAGAAGTCTTGCAGGACGTAGACGATAAGATCGAGCAGAAACGCAAAGTTTGTGTTGCTCCGTGTTTCAGAAAAGTATCACAGACTTATTATCACGTTGTTACACTTCTCTGTGAACTGAACCCTTTGTTTACGGCTCGGAGGCGTAATAACCTTTATGAAAACCATCTGCACAGATTCTCTGTCCTTAACAGTTGCTTTAACAGATACCTAAAGAATCAAATAAAGGCTCTAGACTAATCCACTTTCATACTTAACTTGCATATTATTGTCATCTTTTAAATTTTGTTCAATATAATGCTACCAAAGAGAAAATATGTTCGTGTGTTCACTAAAAGAATAGATTGTTTTCGTGAATTCTGCGTTTCGTATAACGATCTAGATAATTCAAAAGAAGAAGACTGTATTTTCACCTAAACATAACAAGTAGATGATAATAATCATACAAACTGCTAACTCTGAGACTTTCCTTTCCGGACACATAACATTATTTGTAACCAAGAGAGTAATTTAGAAACATATACTTATATTCAAATTGATCTGTAGCAGCGGCTAATACCGAAAGGGATCTTATCGAGAGTTAGCTACCTGTTTTGATTTTGAACCAGATCGATGTTGTTGTCGAATCACAGAATACTATACAGGATTTGAATGCAATGCCATCAGATCATTAGGGACATCTCAACAAGTCGAGTACCCAAACTTTGGCTTAAAATAGTCGTAAGGGTATACTGGCATATTTAATTTAGGAGTCAGATCTATATACAACATTATTTAAGTATCAGGCCCAGTAAAAGCTATAACTCAGGTTCAAACAGATCCAGACACCAATGGCTCGTCTCAATGTTGTCAGTTCTGCCTGCAGACAATCTGAAATTAATCACTGCGTATATCGGAAAACCAATAATATTTCTTTCGTGAATTACTAATGTGATTAGGATGAATTTGCATTTCCTCATCGACTTTTGTCATGCATTGCAACTGGTTAGCCTCTGTTGCTATATGTATATCCTAGGCGGATTGCTTGGATACTGCTATTTATCACAATTAATTTTTGAGTTGGGTTCTGCTTGTCAGTCACAATCTAACTTAAACATTACTGATGTAATTGATCTACATGTATCAAGGTTGTATAGCTTGGGGGGGGGCGTGTACAAAGGTGTGCGAAATTGCTGTCAAAAGGTAGTGGGTGAGTACGATTAGTAAAAACATGAATTACTGTTGAATAGATTATATTACAATAATTTAAAATTCAATATCCAAGAGATGGTCGGAGTGACTAATGAGTGATGATGTCGTAACGATAGATAGCTGGAGTACTTTTGAGCTTTTAGCAATTGACGCTTATCAGAACTAGTAAAATCAACAATAATGCCGATATATCCACCAAACTACTTATTTTGAGGAGCCTTCATTATATGCAAAAACTTATCAACTCCGTGCAACATACAGTCGCAGGATTAGCTGCTATCCAGGATATCGGTCCACTGCCTGAAGCAAATACACCTCAAAGTATGTTGTCACCCAGACGCTTACAAACTCAGCAATCAGAAACCATTTCAAATAGTCAGCGACAAATGAACGTTGATATAGATGAGTTGTCTGCAACTTCTGATGCTGTCAGTGTTATCTCAATAAATTCAGAAGAATTTGACGCTAGGGACCAAAACCTCGACGAAGAAGCCAATGATGTGTGCCAGCATTCCGAACCACCTACAACTAATACCGAGGAAGTAACATGGGTCGTATGTAGATGCAACGCCATGTTTCATTCGTTTTGTGCCTGGAATCCTGATCCGATTGTTCTTGGAACAGAATGCCCTACTTTTGGGGCTATAACACATTTGGAGTAGAACCTGCAACCTCTCTCGAGAAACTCTGAGAATAATTCAAACAATTTCATGAAGTGGAAATCGGTAAATAAATTTAGTTACTTATACTTATTTCTAGAAGATGACAAATCGACAGGCCCTTTGAAAGTAAAAACTGTCAGCAGAATGAAGCTGATTCACAGTTATGTACCTACTTGAGACAAATAAAATATTTTTACCGAAAACGTCTTTATATATATATATATATATATATATATATATATATATATATATATATACAAGTCGGAATGACGACGCCCTAAATATAGATAGTCACAAACGGGTGAGAACTGGACAGCCAATGATAAGTAAGGAATGCGAAGGTCAGAGTAACATACGTCACGAAGACAATGTAACATTGGATGAGCTAGCAAACACACACACAGAGGGGGGATACATGAATTACAATACATAGTAACGCATTTATAAAAACATCATGGATAAAAGTACACAGAATCACATTATGGTCTGGATTCACCTGAACTGGCAAGACTATAGAATAGGGACGAACCAATGAGATGGCGACTTTTCATCTCCAGGACATTGAGTACAGTTTGGTTGACAATGTTGTTAATTTAGAAGAGGAAGTCATCGCTAGCTATTTTCAAGAGATAGATTCTTCGAAAGCGCAAATATAATCGAGGATGCAGCATATATACAGTGTGGGCAGGTAGTTTTTATATTAAGACATACATTAGATACTTGGTATTTGGTATTGACAACTAAGAAAAGGACACTTCGAAAGGGTTTCTGACAGGAAAAATTCTACGATAATTGCAATTATTAAGAATTATGTCGAACGAGGAACAACAATTGACACCGATGATTTAACGTCATACAAGTGCTTATTAAGATTTGGATACAATCATCACATCGTCGTATGTAGATGAGACTTTGTGCATCCCTCAACAAGAATTCACATGAATAAAATAGAAGGCATATGGTCTAGATTAAAGAATTATTTTCACAAATATAAAGAAACCCTTGGAAAAATGCTCTATAGCTACATGGACTAGTATTTATATAGAAGTTACTTTGATTTTAAATGTTTACAACACTTAGATAATCTTGAAACATTCATTAATCACATGAAATTATTGTACACAATAATACTTTATCTTGAAAGATGTTTCTAATAATAATCATATCGTTTCACCCTAAACCGCTTTCTTATTGGTCAATTTTCGTATAATCAATGTCATGATCGTC
>CM068308.1:3543762-3551585 GCA_034768735.1 Schistosoma mekongi
TTGTGTTTTTTTTTTGTTGTTTTCTTGTGTATCATGTTACTTTCATTCCATTCTATATCAAGTTGAAGTTTTGATCTGATTTAAAATAGTAATGTGGAGACTAATGCCTAATTTTATTGTTTGTATTCGTTTACGAATGATCTCAGTTAGGCACAACTGAAAACCAAAGAACACTAGACAGTTGTTTTTTGATAGCATGGTTCTATTCCTGGGTGAAATCAAGGGTAGGCATTGTTATGAATCCCTTATTAGAACAAAACATCTGTTTAGTGCTCTTTGCTTTTCATTCGTATCCGTCTAAGTTCAATCTGACTGTTTTGGTAACCTTTAGTCATATTACATGTGATCTAGTTATCAATTGCGTGTTCATTTTTCTGTTTAGATTAAAAAATCTCTCTTCGTATTAGGTAATCAAGTCACCTCATCTAATTTCTACAATTATAAGTTCATGAAAAAGTTTTGATTTCATCCTCTCCACTATCATATTTTTCCTTATGACGAGCAATGTATATCTCTTAATTGACACCAGTATTCTAATGGTGAATATAAAGTGTAATGAGGTACTCAAAAATTCTACACATCCTATTCATTCCTAGCACCATTTAAACATGTCAAGGTAGCAAACTGTTAAATGTAGCATGTTTTTGTGATGTTAAATAATGTATGTTGAAATGTCATACACAAAAGTGTCAAGTTAAAAGCCACTTTTAACCATTTACATTCATGACAGTGATAGTATCACTTACTTAATGATTAGTTATTGTACTGGGTACTTATATTCATCGCTTAAATTTTAATGAGTTACATCGTCTAATTGAAGTAAAATTAAATAAAACACCAAATTATTTTATAGCAAACTCATTCCATACTAACTATAAATGCTGAAGTATCTGTAAACTAAGTAGGATAAGTGTTAACGTGATTTTGTGGAGATAGGTACCTAAGTCTAGTTGTTTCTGTTGGTCTCAGATTGATGTTAATTGGGTACCAGCGGGAACTAGGATAGAATAGACAGCTGTTTCGTCCTCGTATGGGACTCCTCAACAGTGTTCACATTCCATTCAGCACCCTATTCACAAAACCACCTCATTTCAATTATATTAGTCATTTCACTACTGGCTAACTTCTGAATGTCTCTTAAGTTGTAAAAGAGATGTGATTACCATATACTTCAATGTCATGTACTCCGTTATGATAAAACCATTTCGAACTGAATCATTTTTTGCCTAATGAAAAGTTTATCTGTAACAAATTATATATTTTATATTGTGTTGTCTGACAGAATTGTTAGCGACAACCTCAGAGGCATTGTATAATATTAGTGTAGTGACATCTGTCCAGTGATATTAATATACAGCAGATAAATACTTTGCAGTGATCATAAGGACTAGAATATCCATAGGTGGTGTTTATCAGATAGTTTACATGGAATGTAGAGTAGACTAAAAAGGTTCCTGATAACAATTCTAATGATCACTTGGATGAGTGTTGCAAAATTATATGAATGAGTTTTCAAGTCGTGAATTCTGCAAATTTAATTACATAGAACAACTAAATAGCCTTATAATTAGGGGGGGTTTGTGAAAATAGTTAACTGTCAATTTTGATATACAGATTGATCTGAATCAGACAACAATTGATCGGTCACCTGGAAGCACTGGACAACTATTTTGTCCTAGTATGGGACGACTCATCAGTGCGCATCCACAACTACGTCGGGGACCGAACCCAGGACCCTCTGGATATGTGGCGAACGCCTTACCATTGGACCACTGAGTCTGATCCTAACGGTTGGTATTTCCAATTCAGTAGATTCGCGATAGGTTTGAGCGACCTCCTCCATGCCATCAGTGGGTTACTGCCACACAGCTGACACGGCTGAACTCCACTGGTCACGTCTTCATACTAGAACTCCAGGAATCACTCCAAGGAGCTAGTCACTAGTGAGCTGATATTAGTTACAATTAGTGGGGTTTGTGGAATATTTTTTTTTCTACAAAGAATTCAAGAAATAAACTTTTAACCTCTTTTCAAAAGACACTTTCATCAAGACTTTTAATTGATTTCCTTTATATACGACTTAATCTGCAATGTCAAGAGGATAAATTATATCATTTTATCAAATCTATCTATCACTTCATTTGTTATTTTTTTCTGATAGTAATTATATATTGACTGCATAAAGTGTCTTCTTTATTAGTGTAATCTTGTGCTTTACTCTGTATACTATTATTTGGGGGGGGGGGAAGGGTTGGGAGGGGAATGTAATTCACTTAATCAACTAGTCTAAGTAGCACCAAAATATGTGACATTTAAAGTTATCTAATAAATGTTAACATCTTCGCTGTCGAACAGGTTGATAGAAAGTGAATACAATATGTGCTTAATATAGTATAGTATTATTTTCTGTAAGTGATAAAAATTGTTTAGAAACAAAAGTATTATAATCATTTAACAGATAACCAACTTTCTTTACTTCTTTCTTTTTTTAACAGTTTACAGACTAATCTTAGATGCGAGGAAATATATAAGATTTTGTGTTGATTCAGCGTTTCGATATCGTTCACCTAAATTATTCTTAATTTTTTCATGTTGCAAAAATCACAAATTAAAAACTGTAAGCTTGTTGTATCTGAAGCAGGAATGGCCGACATTATCGATTGTATTATCCGCCACGCTAATGTCTACACCTAACACTCAGCCTTGCCTTAATCTATTGCACAGACACTAAAGTCCGACTGATTAACAAGAATATATATATATATATATATATATATATATATATATATATATATATATATATATATATATATATATATATATATATATATATATATATATATATATATATATATATATATATATATATATATATATATATATATATATATATATATATATATATATATATATATATATATATATATATATATATATATATATATATATATATATATATATATATATATATATATATATATATATATATATATATATATATATATATATATATATATATATATATATATATATATATATATATATATATATATATATATATATATATATATATATATATATATATATATATATATATATATATATATATATATATATATATATATATATATATATATATATATATATATATATATATATATATATATATATATATATATATATATATATATATATATATATATATATATATATATATATATATATATATATATATATATATATATATATATATATATATATATATATATATAGATATCCCTAGTGAGTGTCATATGTCTGTTAAACAATGTTGGCCAATCACATGTCTTTTTCCAAATATGTCAAATCTTTATCAAGCTGAGTTAACTTGAACTTAAATAGTATCTACATCATCCATTCGTAAACTCAAGTTTATGATAGATTCGCTTTAGCATGTGATTCATGATGATGATTAACTTTTATCTTACTAAATAAAATCAAGACGATGTCTTTGGTAACCTGTTATATTTATCTGAATTTTTAGCTTAGAATTTTTTC
The DNA here is from genome assembly GCA_034768735.1 of Schistosoma mekongi. NCBI lineage: Eukaryota > Metazoa > Platyhelminthes > Trematoda > Strigeidida > Schistosomatidae > Schistosoma > Schistosoma mekongi. The sequence continues at coordinate 3,547,300 of CM068308.1, forward strand.
AACTGATAGAATTTCAGGTTTCCATATATACACATAATTGATACAGAGCTCATTCCTAAGTGGGTCTTTTAAAAGTAGATCAGTTACAACAAAAAGAGATTAAACATAAAATTTAATTTCATTCAATCTATAATGACAGGAATTAAAGCACTGTATTAGTAGGTCTTCTCGAGAAATTATAACTCGTACCATGAAATTTCAAAGCTAAACAAAACAATCCTCCCCTCCCCTCCCCTTTAGTAATACTGTAGAGCTCTGAAGGTTGTAAGTTAACTCAGCAGTGGTAGCACATGCCATTTACAATAATCGCAAAATCAACAAAAATAACACTCAAACCATTCAGAAAACTTTTTCTAACTACAAAGAAAGCTGAGTAGCTGAATGATTTCACATTTCCATAAAAATAAATCCATTTCACTCAATGCAAATGAAGGTCTCATTGTTCATCTGCCTTGGACTATCTAACCAAACGACGATAATTAAATGGATTAAATTTCTTACATGTTTAAACACATACAAATTATCTCTATATTCTTCTCACTTTACTGACTACATTTTATATACTCACTAACAATTAACAAATACATAAGTATGTTTGGCTATCAAATTTGTACTAATTACTAATTTGATTTTGATTTGTTTTATTGAATTATTTTAACTTACGTTAATATAATTTAGTTGTTTATTTTTCTCTGGAAAAGCGACTTATTCTAATTTTTGAAATATCAGAAATTTCAATTTCTATTCACTGAAACATTACAAATCTATTTAAGTTGGATTGTGACTGACAAGTGAAATCTAGGAAGCGCATTTCGTCCTATTTGTGACTTATTGGTTGGATGTACCTGCATCCTTAAGATGATATTCACTGTAGGATTCGAACTCAGTCCGTTTCGTGTCGAATGCCACCGAGTTAACCATTAGACTACTGAGTCCATACAGTCACACTTATGCAACGGGCTGACTGACCAGATTCAGTCTATAACAAATCAACGGAAATATACAAGTTCTTCCTAATTACAAATGTATACTATTTAATTCTATGAAATGCTTATCTAATGTTCAGTTTATTGATAATTAACAGGTCTGAACTTAGAAATCATGTCGATTAACAAATGAAGTTTATTAAGAAGCCTAATACGTTTCAATCATAATTCATAAAGATGTAAAGGATTTTTAGCATATAATACTGACAGAATTTTAAATTAATCGGTAGACAAGACTTTTACGGTCGAACTTGAGTGACTATAAAATGACCTTGGAAGTCTTAATCGAAATGCACCAATCACAGCCCTCTAAATCAGAACCGACGATTTCCCCTAAATTCTAGTGAATTATTTCTAAACTCAGACTCACGGTAGTATGCCTTTCCCAAGGAAATCTTGTGTAAACTACAAAATATTTATCCTCTCAAATTATAAGCATATAATACCACGACTTAACTATAACCCACAAAGCAATCAGAAATCTCCAATTTCTAATAAATTATTTATAATTGAAATTAAAAAATGATACAGGATATATTAATTTTATATCATCAAAAACTTATGTAAGTTATTCTCAAATTCCGCAGACTTAATACCACGATGCATTTTATGTAAATATTCATCTACGTGGATCGATAACATCCGTCCCTGCGATCCATAATACGGCCGTAAGTGGTACCTAACTCGACGCCATATTGATTCGATATTGTTAGTATGCACTCCCGTTGACGGATCAACGAAGTGCTTCTTATGCACTACAACTTTGTGCACGTATCCCATATTTGAAAGTGGTTCATAGGCTTTGCAATTGTCACTATATATTATTGTTCTAGATAAGATGTGTTTTTCTACCAGCTCAAGGAGTGTTGTAGCCAGTTTATCACGAATCCTCTCACAATGTCCTTTGTTTAATGCTCTGTTCTATATACCAAAGAGCTACAAATTTTAGAAAAGGAAGCTACATACCCAGTCTTTTATAACCTAGCGTCCCCTTCTATACTTTTGTTTACGAATCGATGCTTCTTCGATTTCAACTATTGTTCCCCGTCCTCCTTATTGGATTTGTAAGGAGACTAATATACTGGAAAATATTTCACGGCAATACTCATACCACTGAATTGCCGCCTTTTCAGAAACATCTGTTAGTGAAGCGGTTGTCGTTACTTTAATCCCAATCACCTATTCGATAATTAAAACGAGGATTTGTCTCAATTCTATCCTGAAACAAGCGAAAAAAGAATCCGTTCAGATGGACTTTTTGCACTAGCCCTCAGTACAACGAAAGCATTAATCATCTTGTGTCACTTGTGTTTCGAAAACTATCATTGAGATTGACAATTTGATGGTTTTCTTAACAATTCCATAGATTGCAAACGAACAACGAGATTTTTATCACTAATAAGATCTAGAACACGCTCTATCGTTAGCATGCTGCTTTCAAGTGTCCTCCGTGACCTTGAAACCCTTCCTTCGTTCCTCATTGGTTCAGCCGTAAAAGTCATGTCCACCAAATAATCAATGTCAATCCACTATCAAAACAGATGATTTTGTATTTAAGTGATGTGAAGAATATTTATTTTCTGATTTAATATCGTGAGTTAGCCTTAGTAAGACAACCATTGGAAATCGTAAGTTATGTCCTTAGAAATGCCGGTTCATGAATCATAAAGAAGCTGAGTACAGGACCTTAAGGTTTTGTGACGGACGCCTAACAGTTAGAATAAAGAGCCAGCATCAATGGCTGATACTTTCAACTTTAGCTAATTTGTGACTTATTAGAGAGACATTATTTTGGTGACTATTGAACATACAAAGTAAAAATCTATTGAAACAGTAAATGTTTAGCTAGAAAAATATGTTTAATGTTTGAACGTAAGTATAAAATATGGTTAATGCATCCACAAAAACAAAATCGATTAAACCACGTAAAAGAAATAGGTCGTAGATGCCTAAAAAAAAAATGAAATTAACAAGTATAATACTCAGATGTTGTTGATTCTGTCACTGTGTGAATAAGAATTGAACCTTCAGTTCAACAACTTACCCTCATTTTAATCCGAATAGTGATTAATTAAGCTAAATAATTGGTTTCGATTTAATGAATTCACCTATACATACTTCGACCTATAACATAAATTATCATACATCTGTTGTCAAATATCAGTTGAAAGAATAACCTGATCTTAAGTACTTATCGAGTACATTCAACAACACAGTCTAATAATTTTTCATCAAATTAGTTAAAACATGAAAAACTAAATATGATATACAACATTTAGAGATAAAGGGTGATTTTGGACCATTGGAAAGGAACCCTGGATTAGGTTTTGTATTGTTTGGCACTTGCACCAGTGGTAGTACACTACAATACTGGGTTATCTGGGATCAAATACACCAGGGCGTATAAGTTCCTTCAAAGATTGCAGGAATACCTTATTAATGAGTGCCCAATAGCACGAAACCTAGTTTCAAGGATTCATACTGACTACCTCCTTCCCCCTCAAACAACCTTCCATTTCTGCATAGTGTCAGTACTGTCGAATCACTTAGACTAACAACCAACATTACAACTCACTCGACTGAATTTGATCAACGGAATAACGAACTTGGTGTACATCAAGAATTGATCAATGCACATTGATCAACGAATGTATGATGTACAACATTATTTATTATTATCAGGATGCTTGATTTTAAAAGTGTCACATCAATAATAAGATGCATTTAGTTACCATCAGTGATAAGCCTATTAATACTTTAATGTTAATTTATTAAAAAACAATCAAAAATAATTCTAAACGTAGGTTACATCCTAATGGGCACTTATTATATAAAGCCTAATGCCTATCGAGTAGATTGTTTGTATGTAATCTGAATCAAATTAACCTTAATACAAGTGAGCAAAATTTTGTAATTAATGAAAACTAAACTTATTACTAAATTAAGTAGTTTGTTGACTGTGAAATTAAACATTCGTATTATTTACAATACAGTTATAGATAAGAGAATATTCAACTCCAGCATTTTTTGTGTATCTGTTTTCATCGAATTCATTCAATTAATGTTCATTAATGGGATACTCTATGTACAAATAGATGCCAATTAATGAGTTCGTAATTAGAAGTGTTAACGTTTGGATAAACTTACAATGACTTTATTATTGTAAACTATTACATCAGAATAGTACACATTTACTACAAAAATATCTTGGCGAATAAAGTTATGAATGCATTAACAAATTCATCTCTCAGCGTAAAATATGCTAGAAGTAGATGAGTTAAGTTAATTCATGGCAACATC
>CM068308.1:3558784-3568784 GCA_034768735.1 Schistosoma mekongi
ATGCGTAGCATATAATGTGTGTGATATTGACGCGATTGGTTGTGATATTGACGCGATTGGTTGTGATATGAGGTCGGGATGAGATGATCGAAATGCAAATGGAGTGCAATGCATCGATGTTGGTGGTGGTGGGGTGGTGGTGGTGGTGGTGGTGGTGGTGGTGGTGATGAGAATACCTCGTGCTTGACAATGTGATGGAGGCAATTGACGATGTGGTGACTGGAACAATGCCTTCATAATATATTTCGTGTTGGCTGCATTTCGAGGCATCAACGATGTTAGGTGTTTGGAGTTTGATGGATTAGGAGAGTGTCTGCATTTGTGCAGGCCTACCAATCAGCTTGATCTACACGAAACACCACACTCACATTGTGGATTCACGAAATTGCGTCAACTATCAAATTACTACTACAGACATCTGCCAATTAAGTAGTATGATGCGTAGCATATAATGTGTGTGATATGACGCGATTGGTTGTGATATGAGGTCGGGATGAGATTGATCGAAATGCAAATGGTGTGCAATGCATCAATGTTTGGTGGTGGTGGTGATGAGAATACCTCGTGCTTGACAATGTGATGGAGGCAATTGACGATGTGGTGACTGGAACAATGCCTTCATAATATATTTCGTGTTGGCTGCATTTCGAGGCATCACGATGTTAGGTGTTGGAGTTTGATGGATTAGGAGAGTGTCTGCATTTGTGCAGGCCTACCAATCAGCCTGATCTACACGAAACACCACACTCACATTGTGGATTCACGAAATTTGCAGTCAACTATCAAATTACTACTACTTACATCTGCCAATTAAGTAGTATGATGCGTAGCATATAATGTGTGTGATATTGACGCGATTGGTTGTGATATGAGGTCGGGATGAGATTGATCGAATGCAAATGGAGTGCAATGCATCGATGTTTGGTGGTGGTGGTGATGAGAATACCTCGTGCTTGACAATGTGATGGAGGCAATTGACGATGTGGTGACTGGAACAATGCCTTCATAATATATTCGTGTTGGCTGCATTTCGAGGCATCACGATGTTAGGTGTTGGAGTTTGATGGATTAGGAGAGTGTCTGCATTTGTGCAGGCCTACCAATCAGCTTGATCTACACGAAACACCACATCACATTGTGGATTCAACGAAATTTGCGTCACTATCAAAATTACTACTACTACTACATCTGCCAATTAAGTAGTATGATGCGTAGCATATAATGTGTGTGATATTACGCGATTGTTGTGATATTGAGGTCGGGATGAGATTGATCGAATGCAAATTGGTGTGCAATGCATCAATGTTTGGTGGTGGGTGGTGGTGGTGGTGGTGATGAGAATACCTCGTGCTTTGACAATGGTGGAGGCAATTGACGAGTTGTGACTGGAACCTAGCCTTCATAATATATTTCGTGTTGGCTGCATTTCGAGCATCACGATGTTAGGTGTTTGGAGTTTGATGGGATTAGGAGAGTGTCCTGGCATTTGTGCAGGCCTACCAATCAGCTTGATCTACACGAAACACCACACTCACATTGTGGATTCACGAAATTTGCGTCAACTATCAAATTACTACTTACGACATCTGCCAATTAAGTAGTATGATGCGTAGCATATAAGTGTGTGATATTGACGCGATTGGTTGTGATATTGAGGTCGGGATGATATGATCGAAATGCAAATGGAGTGCAATGCATCGATGTTGGGGTGGTGGTGGGTGGTGGTGGTGGTGATGAGAATAACCGTCGTGCTTTGACAATGTGATGGAGGCAATTGACGATGTGGTGACTGGAACAATGCCTTCATAATATATTCGTGTTGGCTGCATTTCGAGCATCAACGATGTTAGGTGTTTGGAGTTTGATGGGATTAGGAGAGTGTCTGCATTTGTGCAGGCCTACCAATCAGCCTGATCTACACGAAACACCACACTCACATTGTGGATTCACGAAATTTGCGTCAACTATCAAATTACTACTACTAGACATCTGCCAATTAAGTAGTATGATGCGTAGCATATAATGTGTGTGATATTGACGCGATTGGGTTGTGATATTGAGGTCGGGATGAGATTGATCGAATGCAAATGGGTGCAATGCATCGATGTTTGGTGTGGTGGTGGTGGTGGTGGTGGTGATGAGAATACCTCGTGCTTGACAATGTGATGGAGGCAATTGACGATGTGGTGACTGGAACAATGCCTTCATAATATATTTCGTGTTGGCTGCATTTCGAGGCATCAACGATGTTAGGTGTTGGAGTTTTTGATGGGATTAGGAGAGTGTCTGCATTTGTGCAGGCCTACCAATCAGCTTGATCTACACGAAACACCACACTCACATTGTGGATTCACGAAATTTGCGTCAACTATCAAATTACTACTACAGTACATCTGCCAATTAAGTAGTATGATGCGTAGCATATATGTGTGTGATATTGACGCGATTGGGTTGTGATATGAGGTCGGGATGAGATTGATCGAAATGCAAATGGTAGTGGCAATGCATCAATGTTTGGTGGTGGTGGTGTGGTGGTGGTGATGAGAATACCTCGTGCTTTGACAATGTGATGGCAGGCAATTGACCGATGTGGTGACTCGAACAATGCCTTCATAATATATTTCGTGTTGGCTGCATTTCGAGGCATCAACGATGTTAGGTGTTTGGAGTTTGATGGGATTAGGAGAGTGCTGCATTTGTGCAGGCCTACCAATCATCCTTGAGCTACACGAAACACCACACTCACATTGTTGATTCACGAAATTTGCGTCAACTATCAAATTACTACTACTAGACATCTGCCAATTAAGTAGTATGAATGCGTACATATAATGTGTGTGATATTGACGCGATTGGTTGTGATATTGAGGTCGGGATGAATTGATCGAAATGCAAATGAGTGTGCAATGCATCAATGTTTGGTGGTGGGGTGGTGGTGGTGGTGGTGAGGAGAATACCTCGTGCTTTGACAATGTGAGGCAGGCAATTGACGATGTGGTGACTGGAACAATGCCTTCATAATATATTTCGTGTTGGCTGCATTTCGAGGCATCAACGATGTTAGGTGTTTGGAGTTTGATGGGATTAGGAGAGTGTCTGCATTTGTGCAGGCCGACCAAGTCAGCTTGATCTACCAGAACACCACACTCACATTGTGATTCACGAAATTGCGTCAACTATCAAATTACTACTACGTACAGACATCTGCCAATTAAGTAGTATGATGCGTAGCATTAATGTGTGTGATATTGACGCGATTGGTTGTGATATTGAGGTCGGGATGAGATTGATCCGAAATGCAGAATGGTGTGCAATGCATCAATGTTTGGTGGGGGGGTGTGTGGTGGTGTGATGAGAATACCTCGTGCTTTGAGCAATGTGATTGAGGGCAAGTGACGATGTGGTGACTGGACAATGCCTTCATAATATATTTCGTGTTGGCTGCATTTCGAGGCATCAACGATGTTAGGGTGTTTGGAGTTTGATGGGATTAGGAGAGTGTCTGCATTTGTGCAGGCCTACCAATCAGCTTGATCTACACGAAACACCACACTCCATTGTGGATTCAGAATATTTGCGTCAACTATCAAATTACTACTACTGACATCTGCCAATTAAGTAGTATGATGCGTAGCATATAATGTGTGTGATATTGACGCGATTGGTTGTGATATTGAGTCGGGATGAGATTGATCGAAAATGCAAAGGGTGTGCAATGCATCAATGTTTGGTGGTGGTGTGTGGTGGTGGTGGTGATGAGAATACTCGTGCTTTGACAATGTGATGGAGGCAATTGACGATGTGTTGACTGGAACAATGCTTCATAATATATTTCGTGTTGGCTGCATTTCGAGGCATCAACGATGTTAGGTGTTTGGAGTTTGATGGGATTAGGAGAGTGTCTGCATTTGTGCAGGCCTACCAATCAGCTTGATCTACACGAAACACCACACTCACATTGTGGATTCACGAAATTTGCGTCAACTATCAATTACTACTACTAGACATCTGCCAATTAGTAGTATGAATGCGTAGCATATATGTGTGTGATATTGACGCGATTGGTTGTGATATTGAGGTCGGGATGAGATTGATCGAAATGCAAATGGAGTGCAATGCATCAATGTTTGGTGGTGGTGGTGGTGGTGGTGGTGGTGATGAGAATACCTCGTGCTTGACATGTGATGCAGGCAATTGACGATGTGGTGACGGGAACAATGCCTTCATAATATATTTCGTGTTGGCTGCATTTCGAGGCATCAACGATGTTAGGTGTTTGGAGTTTGATGGGATTAGGAGAGTGTCTGCATTTGTGCAGGCCTACCAATCAGCCTGATCTACACGAAACACCACACTCACATTGTGGATTCACGAAATTTGCGTCAACTATCAATTTACTACTACAGACATCTGCCAATTAAGTAGTATGATGCGTAGCATATAATGTGTGTGATATTGACGCGATTGGGTTGTGATATTGAGGTCGGGATGAGATTGATCGAAATGCAAATGGTAGTGCAATGCATCGAATGTTTGGTGGTGGTGGTGGTGTGGTGGTGGTGATGAGAATACCTCGTGCTTTGACAATGTGATGGCAGGCAATTGACGATGTGGTGACTGGAACAATGCCTTCATAATATATTTCGTGTTGGCTGCATTTCGAGGCATCAACGATGTTAGGTGTTTGGAGTTTGATGGGATTAGGAGAGTGTCTGCATTTGTGCAGGCCTACCAATCAGCCTTGATCTACACGAAACACCACACTCACATTGTGGATTCACGAAATTTGCGTCAACTATCAAATTACTACCTTACATCTGCCAATTAAGTAGTATGATGCGTAGCATATAATGTGTGTGATATTGACGCGATTGGTTGTGATATTGAGGTCGGGATGAGATTGATCGAAATGCAAATGGATGTGCAATGCATCATGTTTGGTGGTGGTGGTGGTGGTGGTGGTGATGAGAATACCTCGTGCTTTGACAATGTGATGCAGGCAATTGACGATGTGGTGACTGGAACAATGCCTTCATAATATATTTCGTGTTGGCTGCATTTCGAGGCATCAACGATGTTAGGTGTTTGGAGTTTGATGGGATTAGGAGAGTGTCTGCATTTGTGCAGGCCTACCAATCAGCTTGATCTACACGAAACACCACACTCACATTGTGGATTCACGAAATTTGCGTCAACTATCAAATTACTACTACTTACATCTGCCAATTAAGTAGTATGATGCGTAGCATATAATGTGTGATATTGACGCGATTGGTTGTGATATTGAGGTCGGGATGAGATTGATCGAAATGCAAATGGTGTGCAATGCATCAATGTTTGGTGGTGGTGGTGGTGGTGGTGGTGATGAGAATACCTCGTGCTTTGACAATGTGATGGAGGCAATTGACGATGTGGTGACTGGAACAATGCCTTCATAATATATTCGTGTTGGCTGCATTTCGAGGCATCAACGATGTTAGGTGTTTGGAGTTTTGATGGGATTAGGAGAGTGTCTGCATTTGTGCAGGCCTACCAATCAGCTTGATCTACACGAAACACCACACTCACATTGTGGATTCACGAAATTTGCGTCAACTATCAAATTACTACTACTTACATCTGCCAATTAAGTAGTATGATGCGTAGCATATAATGTGTGTGATATTGACGCGATTGGTTGTGATATTGAGGTCGGGATGAGATTGATCGAAATGCAAATGGATGTGCATGCATCGATGTTTGGTGGTGGTGGTGGTGGTGGTGGTGATGAGAATACCTCGTGCTTTGACAATGTGATGGAGGCAATTGACGATGTGTGACTGGAACAATGCCTTCATAATATATTTCGTGTTGGCTGCATTTCGAGGCATCAACGATGTTAGGTGTTTGGAGTTTGATGGGATTAGGAGAGTGTCCTGCATTTGTGCAGGCCTACCAATCAGCTTGATCTACACGAAACACCACACTCACATTGTGGATTCACGAAATTTGCGTCAACTATCAAATTACTACTACTAGACATCTGCCAATTAAGTAGTATGATGCGTAGCATATAATGTGTGTGATATTGACGCGATTGGTTGTGATATTGAGGTCGGGATGAGATGATCGAAATGCAAATGGTGTGCAATGCATCAGATGTTTGGTGGTGGTGGTGGTGGTGTGGTGGTGATGAGAATACCTCGTGCTTTGACAATGTGATGGAGGCAATTGACGATGTGGTGACTGGAACAATGCCTTCATAATATATTTCGTGTTGGCTGCATTTCGAGGCATCAACGATGTTAGGTGTTTGGAGTTTGATGGGATTAGGAGAGTGTCTGCATTTGTGCAGGCCTACCAATCAGCTTGATCTACACGAACACCACACTCACATTGTGGATTCACGAAATTTGCGTCAACTATCAAATTACTACTACTATACATCTGCCAATTAAGTAGTATGATGCGTAGCATATAATGTGTGTGATATTGACGCGATTGGTTGTGATATTGAGGTCGGGATGAGATTGATCGAAATGCAAATGGTGTGCAATGCATCAATGTTTGGTGGTGGTGGTGGTGGTGGTGGTGATGAGAATACCTCGGCTTGACAATGTGATGGAGGCAATTGACGATGTGGTGACTGGAACAATGCCTTCATAATATATTTCGTGTTGGCTGCATTTCGAGGCATCAACGATGTTAGGTGTTTGGAGTTTGATGGGATTAGGAGAGTGTCTGCATTTGTGCAGGCCTACCAATCAGCTTGATCTACACGAAACACCACACTCACATTGTGGATTCACGAAATTTGCGTCAACTATCAAATTACTACTACAGACATCTGCCAATTAAGTAGTATGATGCGTAGCATATAATGTGTGTGATATTGACGCGATTGGTTGTGATATTGAGGTCGGGATGAGATTGATCGAAATGCAAATGGTGTGGCAATGCATCAATGTTTGGTGGTGGTGGTGGTGGGTGGTGGTGATGAGAATACCTCGTGCTTTGACAATGTGATGGAGGCAATTGACGATGTGGTGACTGGAACAATGCCTTCATAATATATTTCGTGTTGGCTGCATTTCGAGGCATCAACGATGTTAGGTGTTTGGAGTTTGATGGGATTAGGAGAGTGTCTGCATTTGTGCAGGCCTACCAATCAGCTTGATCTACACGAAACACCACACTCACATTGTGGATTCACGAAATTTGCGTCAACTATCAAATTACTACTACAGACATCTGCCAATTAAGTAGTATGATGCGTAGCATATAATGTGTGTGATATTGACGCGATTGGTTGTGATATTGAGGTCGGGATGAGATTGATCGAAATGCAAATGGTGTGCAATGCATCAATGTTTGGTGGTGGTGGTGGTGGTGGTGGTGATGAGAATACCTCGTGCTTTGACAATGTGATGGAGGCAATTGACGATGTGGTGACTGGAACAATGCCTTCATAATATATTTCGTGTTGGCTGCATTTCGAGGCATCAACGATGTTAGGTGTTTGGAGTTTGATGGGATTAGGAGAGTGTCTGCATTTGTGCAGGCCTACCAATCAGCTTGATCTACACGAAACACCACACTCACATTGTGGATTCACGAAATTTGCGTCAACTATCAAATTACTACTACTTACATCTGCCAATTAAGTAGTATGATGCGTAGCATATAATGTGTGTGATATTGACGCGATTGGTTGTGATATTGAGGTCGGGATGAGATTGATCGAAATGCAAATGGTGTGCAATGCATCAATGTTTGGTGGTGGTGGTGGTGGTGGTGGTGATGAGAATACCTCGTGCTTTGACAATGTGATGGAGGCAATTGACGATGTGGTGACTGGAACAATGCCTTCATAATATATTTCGTGTTGGCTGCATTTCGAGGCATCAACGATGTTAGGTGTTTGGAGTTTGATGGGATTAGGAGAGTGTCTGCATTTGTGCAGGCCTACCAATCAGCTTGATCTACACGAAACACCACACTCACATTGTGGATTCACGAAATTTGCGTCAACTATCAAATTACTACTACTTACATCTGCCAATTAAGTAGTATGATGCGTAGCATATAATGTGTGTGATATTGACGCGATTGGTTGTGATATTGAGGTCGGGATGAGATTGATCGAAATGCAAATGGTGTGCAATGCATCAATGTTTGGTGGTGGTGGTGGTGGTGGTGGTGATGAGAATACCTCGTGCTTTGACAATGTGATGGAGGCAATTGACGATGTGGTGACTGGAACAATGCCTTCATAATATATTTCGTGTTGGCTGCATTTCGAGGCATCAACGATGTTAGGTGTTTGGAGTTTGATGGGATTAGGAGAGTGTCTGCATTTGTGCAGGCCTACCAATCAGCTTGATCTACACGAAACACCACACTCACATTGTGGATTCACGAAATTTGCGTCAACTATCAAATTACTACTACTTACATCTGCCAATTAAGTAGTATGATGCGTAGCATATAATGTGTGTGATATTGACGCGATTGGTTGTGATATTGAGGTCGGGATGAGATTGATCGAAATGCAAATGGTGTGCAATGCATCAATGTTTGGTGGTGGTGGTGGTGGTGGTGGTGATGAGAATACCTCGTGCTTTGACAATGTGATGGAGGCAATTGACGATGTGGTGACTGGAACAATGCCTTCATAATATATTTCGTGTTGGCTGCATTTCGAGGCATCAACGATGTTAGGTGTTTGGAGTTTGATGGGATTAGGAGAGTGTCTGCATTTGTGCAGGCCTACCAATCAGCTTGATCTACACGAAACACCACACTCACATTGTGGATTCACGAAATTTGCGTCAACTATCAAATTACTACTACTTACATCTGCCAATTAAGTAGTATGATGCGTAGCATATAATGTGTGTGATATTGACGCGATTGGTTGTGATATTGAGGTCGGGATGAGATTGATCGAAATGCAAATGGTGTGCAATGCATCAATGTTTGGTGGTGGTGGGGTGGTGGTGGTGATGAGAATACCTCGTGCTTTGACAATGTGATGGAGGCAATTGACGATGTGGTGACTGGAACAATGCCTTCATAATATATTTCGTGTTGGCTGCATTTCGAGGCATCAACGATGTTAGGTGTTTGGAGTTTGATGGGATTAGGAGAGTGTCTGCATTTGTGCAGGCCTACCAATCAGCTTGATCTACACGAAACACCACACTCACATTGTGGATTCACGAAATTTGCGTCAACTATCAAATTACTACTACTTACATCTGCCAATTAAGTAGTATGATGCGTAGCATATAATGTGTGTGATATTGACGCGATTGGTTGTGATATTGAGGTCGGGATGAGATTGATCGAAATGCAAATGGTGTGCAATGCATCAATGTTTGGTGGTGGTGGTGGTGGTGGTGGTGATGAGAATACCTCGTGCTTTGACAATGTGATGGAGGCAATTGACGATGTGGTGACTGGAACAATGCCTTCATAATATATTTCGTGTTGGCTGCATTTCGAGGCATCAACGATGTTAGGTGTTTGGAGTTTGATGGGATTAGGAGAGTGTCTGCATTTGTGCAGGCCTACCAATCAGCTTGATCTACACGAAACACCACACTCACATTGTGGATTCACGAAATTTGCGTCAACTATCAAATTACTACTACTACATCTGCCAATTAAGTAGTATGATGCGTAGCATATAATGTGTGTGATATTGACGCGATTGGTTGTGATATTGAGGTCGGGATGAGATTGATCGAAATGCAAATGGTGTGCAATGCATCAATGTTTGGTGGTGGTGGTGGTGGTGGTGGTGATGAGAATACCTCGTGCTTTGACAATGTGATGGAGGCAATTGACGATGTGGTGACTGGAACAATGCCTTCATAATATATTTCGTGTTGGCTGCATTTCGAGGCATCAACGATGTTAGGTGTTTGGAGTTTGATGGGATTAGGAGAGTGTCTGCATTTGTGCAGGCCTACCAATCAGCTTGATCTACACGAAACACCACACTCACATTGTGGAT
>CM068308.1:3573784-3611284 GCA_034768735.1 Schistosoma mekongi
GTGGTGGTGGTGGTGATGAGAATACCTCGTGCTTTGACAATGTGATGGAGGCAATTGACGATGTGGTGACTGGAACAATGCCTTCATAATATTTCGTGTTGGCTGCATTTCGAGGCATCAACGATGTTAGGTGTTTGGAGTTTGATGGGATTAGGAGAGTGTCTGCATTTGTGCAGGCTACCAATCAGCTTGATCTACACGAAACACCACACTCACATTGTGGATTCACGAAATTTGCGTCAACTATCAAATTACTACTACTTACATCTGCCAATTAAGTAGTATGATGCGTAGCATATAATGTGTGTGATATTGACGCTTGACGCGATTGTGTGATATTGAGGTCGGGATGAGATTGATCGAAATGCAAATGGTGTGCAATGCATCAATGTTTGGTGGTGGTGGTGGTGGTGGTGGTGATGAGAATACCTCGTGCTTTGACAATGTGATGGAGGCAATTGACGATGTGGTGACTGGAACAATGCCTTCATAATATATTTCGTGTTGGCTGCATTTCGAGGCATCAACGATGTTAGGTGTTTGGAGTTTGATGGGATTAGGAGAGTGTCTGCATTTGTGCAGGCCTACCAATCAGCTTGATCTACACGAAACACCACACTCACATTGTGGATTCACGAAATTTGCGTCAACTATCAATTACTACTACTAGACATCTGCCAATTAAGTAGTATGATGCGTAGCATATAATGTGTGTGATATTGACGCGATTGGTTGTGATATTGAGGTCGGGATGAGATTGATCGAAATGCAAATGGATGTGCAATGCATCAATGTTTGGTGGTGGTGGTGGTGGTGGTGTGGTGATGAGAATACCTCGTGCTTTGACAATGTGATGGAGGCAATTGACGATGTGGTGACTGGAACAATGCCTTCATAATATATTTCGTGTTGGCTGCATTTCGAGGCATCAACGATGTTAGGTGTTTGGAGTTTGATGGGATTAGGAGAGTGTCTGCATTTGTGCAGGCCTACCAATCAGCTTGATCTACACGAAACACCACACTCACATTGTGGATTCACGAAATTTGCGTCAACTATCAAATTACTACTACTACATCTGCCAATTAAGTAGTATGATGCGTAGCATATAATGTGTGTGATATTGACGCGATTGGTTGTGATATTGAGGTCGGGATGAGATTGATCGAAATGCAAATGGTGTGCAATGCATCAATGTTTGGTGTGGTGGTGGTGGTGGTGGTGGTGATGAGAATACCTCGTGCTTTGACAATGTGATGGAGGCAATTGACGATGTGGTGACTGGAACAATGCCTTCATAATATATTTCGTGTTGGCTGCATTTCGAGGCATCAACGATGTTAGGTGTTTGGAGTTTGATGGGATTAGGAGAGTGTCTGCATTTGTGCAGGCCTACCAATCAGCCTTGATCTACACGAAACACCACACTCACATTGTGGATTCACGAAATTTGCGTCAACTATCAAATTACTACTACTTACATCTGCCAATTAAGTAGTATGATGCGTAGCATATAATGTGTGTGATATTGACGCGATTGGTTGTGATATTGAGGTCGGGATGAGATTGATCGAAATGCAAATGGAGTGCAATGCATCAATGTTTGGTGGTGGTGGTGGTGGTGGTGGTGGTGATGAGAATACCTCGTGCTTTGACAATGTGATGGAGGCAATTGACGATGTGGTGACTGGAACAATGCCTTCATAATATATTTCGTGTTGGCTGCATTTCGAGGCATCAACGATGTTAGGTGTTTGGAGTTTGATGGGATTAGGAGAGTGTCTGCATTTGTGCAGGCCTACCAATCAGCTTGATCTACACGAAACACCACACTCACATTGTGGATTCACGAAATTTGCGTCAACTATCAAATTACTACTACTAGACATCTGCCAATTAAGTAGTATGATGCGTAGCATATAATGTGTGTGATATTGACGCGATTGGTTGTGATATTGAGGTCGGGATGAGATTGATCGAAATGCAAATGGAGTGCAATGCATCAATGTTTGGTGGTGGTGGTGGTGGTGGTGGTGATGAGAATACCTCGTGCTTTGACAATGTGATGGAGGCAATTGACGATGTGGTGACTGGAACAATGCCTTCATAATATATTTCGTGTTGGCTGCATTTCGAGGCATCAACGATGTTAGGTGTTTGGAGTTTGATGGGATTAGGAGAGTGTCTGCATTTGTGCAGGCCTACCAATCAGCTTGATCTACACGAAACACCACACTCACATTGTGGATTCACGAAATTTGCGTCAACTATCAAATTACTACTTACATCTGCCAATTAAGTAGTATGATGCGTAGCATATAATGTGTGTGATATTGACGCGATTGGTTGTGATATTGAGGTCGGGATGAGATTGATCGAAATGCAAATGGTGTGCAATGCATCAATGTTTGGTGGTGGTGGTGGTGGTGGTGGTGATGAGAATACCTCGTGCTTTGACAATGTGATGGAGGCAATTGACGATGTGGTGACTGGAACAATGCCTTCATAATATATTTCGTGTTGGCTGCATTTCGAGGCATCAACGATGTTAGGTGTTTGGAGTTTGATGGGATTAGGAGAGTGTCTGCATTTGTGCAGGCCTACCAATCAGCCTGATCTACACGAAACACCACACTCACATTGTGGATTCACGAAATTTGCGTCAACTATCAAATTACTACTACCACATCTGCCAATTAAGTAGTATGATGCGTAGCATATAATGTGTGTGATATTGACGCGATTGGTTGTGATATTGAGGTCGGGATGAGATTGATCGAAATGCAAATGGTGTGCAATGCATCAATGTTTGGTGGTGGTGGTGGTGGTGGTGGTGATGAGAATACCTCGTGCTTTGACAATGTGATGGAGGCAATTGACGATGTGGTGACTGGAACAATGCCTTCATAATATATTTCGTGTTGGCTGCATTTCGAGGCATCAACGATGTTAGGTGTTTGGAGTTTGATGGGATTAGGAGAGTGTCTGCATTTGTGCAGGCCTACCAATCAGCCTGATCTACACGAAACACCACACTCACATTGTGGATTCACGAAATTTGCGTCAACTATCAAATTACTACTACTACATCTGCCAATTAAGTAGTATGATGCGTAGCATATAATGTGTGTGATATTGACGCGATTGGTTGTGATATTGAGGTCGGGATGAGATTGATCGAAATGCAAATGGAGTGCAATGCATCGATGTTTGGTGGTGGTGGTGGTGGTGGTGGTGATGAGAATACCTCGTGCTTTGACAATGTGATGGAGGCAATTGACGATGTGGTGACTGGAACAATGCCTTCATAATATATTTCGTGTTGGCTGCATTTCGAGTCATCAACGATGTTAGGTGTTTGGAGTTTGATGGGATTAGGAGAGTGTCTGCATTTGTGCAGGCCTACCAATCAGCTTGATCTACACGAAACACCACACTCACATTGTGGATTCACGAAATTTGCGTCAACTATCAAATTACTACTACAGACATCTGCCAATTAAGTAGTATGATGCGTAGCATATAATGTGTGTGATATTGACGCGATTGGTTGTGATATTGAGGTCGGGATGAGATTGATCGAAATGCAAATGGTGTGCAATGCATCAATGTTTGGTGGTGGTGGTGGTGGTGGTGGTGATGAGAATACCTCGTGCTTTGACAATGTGATGGAGGCAATTGACGATGTGGTGACTGGAACAATGCCTTCATAATATATTTCGTGTTGGCTGCATTTCGAGGCATCAACGATGTTAGGTGTTTGGAGTTTGATGGGATTAGGAGAGTGTCTGCATTTGTGCAGGCCTACCAATCAGCCTGATCTACACGAAACACCACACTCACATTGTGGATTCACGAAATTTGCGTCAACTATCAAATTACTACTTACATCTGCCAATTAAGTAGTATGATGCGTAGCATATAATGTGTGTGATATTGACGCGATTGGTTGTGATATTGAGGTCGGGATGAGATTGATCGAAATGCAAATGGTGTGCAATGCATCAATGTTTGGTGGTGGTGGTGGTGGTGGTGGTGGTGATGAGAATACCTCGTGCTTTGACAATGTGATGGAGGCAATTGACGATGTGGTGACTGGAACAATGCCTTCATAATATATTTCGTGTTGGCTGCATTTCGAGGCATCAACGATGTTAGGTGTTTGGAGTTTGATGGGATTAGGAGAGTGTCTGCATTTGTGCAGGCCTACCAATCAGCTTGATCTACACGAAACACCACACTCACATTGTGGATTCACGAAATTTGCGTCAACTATCAAATTACTACTACTTACATCTGCCAATTAAGTAGTATGATGCGTAGCATATAATGTGTGTGATATTGACGCGATTGGTTGTGATATTGAGGTCGGGATGAGATTGATCGAAATGCAAATGGTGTGCAATGCATCGATGTTTGGTGGTGGTGGTGGTGGTGGTGATGAGAATACCTCGTGCTTTGACAATGTGATGGAGGCAATTGACGATGTGGTGACTGGAACAATGCCTTCATAATATATTTCGTGTTGGCTGCATTTCGAGGCATCAACGATGTTAGGTGTTTGGAGTTTGATGGGATTAGGAGAGTGTCTGCATTTGTGCAGGCCTACCAATCAGCTTGATCTACACGAAACACCACACTCACATTGTGGATTCACGAAATTTGCGTCAACTATCAAATTACTACTACTTACATCTGCCAATTAAGTAGTATGATGCGTAGCATATAATGTGTGTGATATTGACGCGATTGGTTGTGATATTGAGGTCGGGATGAGATTGATCGAAATGCAAATGGTGTGCAATGCATCGATGTTTGGTGGTGGTGGTGGTGGTGGTGATGAGAATACCTCGTGCTTTGACAATGTGATGGAGGCAATTGACGATGTGGTGACTGGAACAATGCCTTCATAATATATTTCGTGTTGGCTGCATTTCGAGGCATCAACGATGTTAGGTGTTTGGAGTTTGATGGGATTAGGAGAGTGTCTGCATTTGTGCAGGCCTACCAATCAGCTTGATCTACACGAAACACCACACTCACATTGTGGATTCACGAAATTTGCGTCAACTATCAAATTACTACTACTTACATCTGCCAATTAAGTAGTATGATGCGTAGCATATAATGTGTGTGATATTGACGCGATTGGTTGTGATATTGAGGTCGGGATGAGATTGATCGAAATGCAAATGGTGTGCAATGCATCAATGTTTGGTGGTGGTGGTGGTGGTGGTGGTGGTGATGAGAATACCTCGTGCTTTGACAATGTGATGGAGGCAATTGACGATGTGGTGACTGGAACAATGCCTTCATAATATATTTCGTGTTGGCTGCATTTCGAGGCATCAACGATGTTAGGTGTTTGGAGTTTGATGGGATTAGGAGAGTGTCTGCATTTGTGCAGGCCTACCAATCAGCTTGATCTACACGAAACACCACACTCACATTGTGGATTCACGAAATTTGCGTCAACTATCAAATTACTACTACTTACATCTGCCAATTAAGTAGTATGATGCGTAGCATATAATGTGTGTGATATTGACGCGATTGGTTGTGATATTGAGGTCGGGATGAGATTGATCGAAATGCAAATGGTGTGCAATGCATCAATGTTTGGTGGTGGTGGTGGTGGTGGTGGTGATGAGAATACCTCGTGCTTTGACAATGTGATGGAGGCAATTGACGATGTGGTGACTGGAACAATGCCTTCATAATATATTTCGTGTTGGCTGCATTTCGAGGCATCAACGATGTTAGGTGTTTGGAGTTTGATGGGATTAGGAGAGTGTCTGCATTTGTGCAGGCCTACCAATCAGCTTGATCTACACGAAACACCACACTCACATTGTGGATTCACGAATTTGCGTCAACTATCAAATTACTACTACTTACATCTGCCAATTAAGTAGTATGATGCGTAGCATATAATGTGTGTGATATTGACGCGATTGGTTGTGATATTGAGGTCGGGATGAGATTGATCGAAATGCAAATGGTGTGCAATGCATCAATGTTTGGTGGTGGTGGTGGTGGTGGTGGTGATGAGAATACCTCGTGCTTTGACAATGTGATGGAGGCAATTGACGATGTGGTGACTGGAACAATGCCTTCATAATATATTTCGTGTTGGCTGCATTTCGAGGCATCAACGATGTTAGGTGTTTGGAGTTTGATGGGATTAGGAGAGTGTCTGCATTTGTGCAGGCCTACCAATCAGCTTGATCTACACGAAACACCACACTCACATTGTGGATTCACGAAATTTGCGTCAACTATCAAATTACTACTACTTACATCTGCCAATTAAGTAGTATGATGCGTAGCATATAATGTGTGTGATATTGACGCGATTGGTTGTGATATTGAGGTCGGGATGAGATTGATCGAAATGCAAATGGTGTGCAATGCATCAATGTTTGGTGGTGGTGGTGGTGGTGGTGGTGATGAGAATACCTCGTGCTTTGACAATGTGATGGAGGCAATTGACGATGTGGTGACTGGAACAATGCCTTCATAATATATTTCGTGTTGGCTGCATTTCGAGGCATCAACGATGTTAGGTGTTTGGAGTTTGATGGGATTAGGAGAGTGTCTGCATTTGTGCAGGCTACCAATCAGCTTGATCTACACGAAACACCACACTCACATTGTGGATTCACGAAATTTGCGTCAACTATCAAATTACTACTACTACATCTGCCAATTAAGTAGTATGATGCGTAGCATATAATGTGTGTGATATTGACGCGATTGGTTGTGATATTGAGGTCGGGATGAGATTGATCGAAATGCAAATGGTGTGCAATGCATCAAATGTTTGGTGGTGGTGGTGGTGGTGGTGGTGATGAGAATACCTCGTGCTTTGACAATGTGATGGAGGCAATTGACGATGTGGTGACTGGAACAATGCCTTCATAATATATTTCGTGTTGGCTGCATTTCGAGGCATCAACGATGTTAGGTGTTTGGAGTTTGATGGGATTAGGAGAGTGTCTGCATTTGTGCAGGCCTACCAATCAGCTTGATCTACACGAAACACCACACTCACATTGTGGATTCACGAAATTTGCGTCAACTATCAAATTACTACTACTACATCTGCCAATTAAGTAGTATGATGCGTAGCATATAATGTGTGTGATATTGACGCGATTGGTTGTGATATTGAGGTCGGGATGAGATTGATCGAAATGCAAATGGTGTGCAATGCATCAATGTTTGGTGGTGGTGGTGGTGGTGGTGGTGATGAGAATACCTCGTGCTTTGACAATGTGATGGAGGCAATTGACGATGTGGTGACTGGAACAATGCCTTCATAATATATTTCGTGTTGGCTGCATTTCGAGGCATCAACGATGTTAGGTGTTTGGAGTTTGATGGGATTAGGAGAGTGTCTGCATTTGTGCAGGCCTACCAATCAGCTTGATCTACACGAAACACCACACTCACATTGTGGATTCACGAAATTTGCGTCAACTATCAAATTACTACTACTTACATCTGCCAATTAAGTAGTATGATGCGTAGCATATAATGTGTGTGATATTGACGCGATTGGTTGTGATATTGAGGTCGGGATGAGATTGATCGAAATGCAAATGGTGTGCAATGCATCAATGTTTGGTGGTGGTGGTGGTGGTGGTGGTGATGAGAATACCTCGTGCTTTGACAATGTGATGGAGGCAATTGACGATGTGGTGACTGGAACAATGCCTTCATAATATATTTCGTGTTGGCTGCATTTCGAGGCATCAACGATGTTAGGTGTTTGGAGTTTGATGGGATTAGGAGAGTGTCTGCATTTGTGCAGGCCTACCAATCAGCTTGATCTACACGAAACACCACACTCACATTGTGGATTCACGAAATTTGCGTCAACTATCAAATTACTACTACTTACATCTGCCAATTAAGTAGTATGATGCGTAGCATATAATGTGTGTGATATTGACGCGATTGGTTGTGATATTGAGGTCGGGATGAGATTGATCGAAATGCAAATGGTGTGCAATGCATCAATGTTTGGTGGTGGTGGTGGTGGTGGTGGTGATGAGAATACCTCGTGCTTTGACAATGTGATGGAGGCAATTGACGATGTGGTGACTGGAACAATGCCTTCATAATATATTTCGTGTTGGCTGCATTTCGAGGCATCAACGATGTTAGGTGTTTGGAGTTTGATGGGATTAGGAGAGTGTCTGCATTTGTGCAGGCCTACCAATCAGCTTGATCTACACGAAACACCACACTCACATTGTGGATTCACGAAATTTGCGTCAACTATCAAATTACTACTACTTACATCTGCCAATTAAGTAGTATGATGCGTAGCATATAATGTGTGTGATATTGACGCGATTGGTTGTGATATTGAGGTCGGGATGAGATTGATCGAAATGCAAATGGTGTGCAATGCATCAATGTTTGGTGGTGGTGGTGGTGGTGGTGGTGATGAGAATACCTCGTGCTTTGACAATGTGATGGAGGCAATTGACGATGTGGTGACTGGAACAATGCCTTCATAATATATTTCGTGTTGGCTGCATTTCGAGGCATCAACGATGTTAGGTGTTTGGAGTTTGATGGGATTAGGAGAGTGTCTGCATTTGTGCAGGCCTACCAATCAGCTTGATCTACACGAAACACCACACTCACATTGTGGATTCACGAAATTTGCGTCAACTATCAAATTACTACTACTTACATCTGCCAATTAAGTAGTATGATGCGTAGCATATAATGTGTGTGATATTGACGCGATTGGTTGTGATATTGAGGTCGGGATGAGATTGATCGAAATGCAAATGGTGTGCAATGCATCAATGTTTGGTGGTGGTGGTGGTGGTGGTGGTGATGAGAATACCTCGTGCTTTGACAATGTGATGGAGGCAATTGACGATGTGGTGACTGGAACAATGCCTTCATAATATATTTCGTGTTGGCTGCATTTCGAGGCATCAACGATGTTAGGTGTTTGGAGTTTGATGGGATTAGGAGAGTGTCTGCATTTGTGCAGGCCTACCAATCAGCTTGATCTACACGAAACACCACACTCACATTGTGGATTCACGAAATTTGCGTCAACTATCAAATTACTACTACTTACATCTGCCAATTAAGTAGTATGATGCGTAGCATATAATGTGTGTGATATTGACGCGATTGGTTGTGATATTGAGGTCGGGATGAGATTGATCGAAATGCAAATGGTGTGCAATGCATCAATGTTTGGTGGTGGTGGTGGTGGTGGTGGTGATGAGAATACCTCGTGCTTTGACAATGTGATGGAGGCAATTGACGATGTGGTGACTGGAACAATGCCTTCATAATATATTTCGTGTTGGCTGCATTTCGAGGCATCAACGATGTTAGGTGTTTGGAGTTTGATGGGATTAGGAGAGTGTCTGCATTTGTGCAGGCCTACCAATCAGCTTGATCTACACGAAACACCACACTCACATTGTGGATTCACGAAATTTGCGTCAACTATCAAATTACTACTACTTACATCTGCCAATTAAGTAGTATGATGCGTAGCATATAATGTGTGTGATATTGACGCGATTGGTTGTGATATTGAGGTCGGGATGAGATTGATCGAAATGCAAATGGATGTGCAATGCATCAATGTTTGGTGGTGGTGGTGGTGGTGGTGGTGATGAGAATACCTCGTGCTTTGACAATGTGATGGAGGCAATTGACGATGTGGTGACTGGAACAATGCCTTCATAATATATTTCGTGTTGGCTGCATTTCGAGGCATCAACGATGTTAGGTGTTTGGAGTTTGATGGGATTAGGAGAGTGTCTGCATTTGTGCAGGCCTACCAATCAGCTTGATCTACACGAAACACCACACTCACATTGTGGATTCACGAAATTTGCGTCAACTATCAAATTACTACTACTTACATCTGCCAATTAAGTAGTATGATGCGTAGCATATAATGTGTGTGATATTGACGCGATTGGTTGTGATATTGAGGTCGGGATGAGATTGATCGAAATGCAAATGGTGTGCAATGCATCAATGTTTGGTGGTGGTGGTGGTGGTGGTGGTGATGAGAATACCTCGTGCTTTGACAATGTGATGGAGGCAATTGACGATGTGGTGACTGGAACAATGCCTTCATAATATATTTCGTGTTGGCTGCATTTCGAGGCATCAACGATGTTAGGTGTTTGGAGTTTGATGGGATTAGGAGAGTGTCTGCATTTGTGCAGGCCTACCAATCAGCTTGATCTACACGAAACACCACACTCACATTGTGGATTCACGAAATTTGCGTCAACTATCAAATTACTACTACTTACATCTGCCAATTAAGTAGTATGATGCGTAGCACATAATGTGTGTGATATTGAGGTCGGGATGAGATTGATCGAAATGCAAATGGTGTGCAATGCATCAATGTTTGGTGGTGGTGGTGGTGGTGGTGGTGATGAGAATACCTCGTGCTTTGACAATGTGATGGAGGCAATTGACGATGTGGTGACTGGAACAATGCCTTCATAATATATTTCGTGTTGGCTGCATTTCGAGGCATCAACGATGTTAGGTGTTTGGAGTTTGATGGGATTAGGAGAGTGTCTGCATTTGTGCAGGCCTACCAATCAGCTTGATCTACACGAAACACCACACTCACATTGTGGATTCACGAAATTTGCGTCAACTATCAAATTACTACTACTTACATCTGCCAATTAAGTAGTATGATGCGTAGCATATAATGTGTGTGATATTGACGCGATTGGTTGTGATATTGAGGTCGGGATGAGATTGATCGAAATGCAAATGGTGTGCAATGCATCAATGTTTGGTGGTGGTGGTGGTGGTGGTGGTGATGAGAATACCTCGTGCTTTGACAATGTGATGGAGGCAATTGACGATGTGGTGACTGGAACAATGCCTTCATAATATATTTCGTGTTGGCTGCATTTCGAGGCATCAACGATGTTAGGTGTTTGGAGTTTGATGGGATTAGGAGAGTGTCTGCATTTGTGCAGGCCTACCAATCAGCTTGATCTACACGAAACACCACACTCACATTGTGGATTCACGAAATTTGCGTCAACTATCAAATTACTACTACTTACATCTGCCAATTAAGTAGTATGATGCGTAGCATATAATGTGTGTGATATTGACGCGATTGGTTGTGATATTGAGGTCGGGATGAGATTGATCGAAATGCAAATGGTGTGCAATGCATCAATGTTTGGTGGTGGTGGTGGTGGTGGTGGTGGTGATGAGAATACCTCGTGCTTTGACAATGTGATGGAGGCAATTGACGATGTGGTGACTGGAACAATGCCTTCATAATATATTTCGTGTTGGCTGCATTTCGAGGCATCAACGATGTTAGGTGTTTGGAGTTTGATGGGATTAGGAGAGTGTCTGCATTTGTGCAGGCCTACCAATCAGCTTGATCTACACGAAACACCACACTCACATTGTGGATTCACGAAATTTGCGTCAACTATCAAATTACTACTACTTACATCTGCCAATTAAGTAGTATGATGCGTAGCATATAATGTGTGTGATATTGACGCGATTGGTTGTGATATTGAGGTCGGGATGAGATTGATCGAAATGCAAATGGTGTGCAATGCATCAATGTTTGGTGGTGGTGGTGGTGGTGGTGGTGATGAGAATACCTCGTGCTTTGACAATGTGATGGAGGCAATTGACGATGTGGTGACTGGAACAATGCCTTCATAATATATTTCGTGTTGGCTGCATTTCGAGGCATCAACGATGTTAGGTGTTTGGAGTTTGATGGGATTAGGAGAGTGTCTGCATTTGTGCAGGCCTACCAATCAGCTTGATCTACACGAAACACCACACTCACATTGTGGATTCACGAAATTTGCGTCAACTATCAAATTACTACTACTTACATCTGCCAATTAAGTAGTATGATGCGTAGCATATAATGTGTGTGATATTGACGCGATTGGTTGTGATATTGAGGTCGGGATGAGATTGATCGAAATGCAAATGGTGTGCAATGCATCAATGTTTGGTGGTGGTGGTGGTGGTGGTGGTGATGAGAATACCTCGTGCTTTGACAATGTGATGGAGGCAATTGACGATGTGGTGACTGGAACAATGCCTTCATAATATATTTCGTGTTGGCTGC
Organism: Schistosoma mekongi; assembly: GCA_034768735.1. Lineage (NCBI taxonomy): Eukaryota > Metazoa > Platyhelminthes > Trematoda > Strigeidida > Schistosomatidae > Schistosoma > Schistosoma mekongi. The sequence goes on from CM068308.1 coordinate 3,585,936, forward strand.
ATTTCGAGGCATCAACGATGTTAGGTGTTTGGAGTTTGATGGGATTAGGAGAGTGTCTGCATTTGTGCAGGCCTACCAATCAGCTTGATCTACACGAAACACCACACTCACATTGTGGATTCACGAAATTTGCGTCAACTATCAAATTACTACTACTTACATCTGCCAATTAAGTAGTATGATGCGTAGCATATAATGTGTGTGATATTGACGCGATTGGTTGTGATATTGAGGTCGGGATGAGATTGATCGAAATGCAAATGGTGTGCAATGCATCAATGTTTGGTGGTGGTGGTGGTGGTGGTGGTGATGAGAATACCTCGTGCTTTGACAATGTGATGGAGGCAATTGACGATGTGGTGACTGGAACAATGCCTTCATAATATATTTCGTGTTGGCTGCATTTCGAGGCATCAACGATGTTAGGTGTTTGGAGTTTGATGGGATTAGGAGAGTGTCTGCATTTGTGCAGGCCTACCAATCAGCTTGATCTACACGAAACACCACACTCACATTGTGGATTCACGAAATTTGCGTCAACTATCAAATTACTACTACTTACATCTGCCAATTAAGTAGTATGATGCGTAGCATATAATGTGTGTGATATTGACGCGATTGGTTGTGATATTGAGGTCGGGATGAGATTGATCGAAATGCAAATGGTGTGCAATGCATCAATGTTTGGTGGTGGTGGTGGTGGTGGTGGTGGTGATGAGAATACCTCGTGCTTTGACAATGTGATGGAGGCAATTGACGATGTGGTGACTGGAACAATGCCTTCATAATATATTTCGTGTTGGCTGCATTTCGAGGCATCAACGATGTTAGGTGTTTGGAGTTTGATGGGATTAGGAGAGTGTCTGCATTTGTGCAGGCCTACCAATCAGCTTGATCTACACGAAACACCACACTCACATTGTGGATTCACGAAATTTGCGTCAACTATCAAATTACTACTACTTACATCTGCCAATTAAGTAGTATGATGCGTAGCATATAATGTGTGTGATATTGACGCGATTGGTTGTGATATTGAGGTCGGGATGAGATTGATCGAAATGCAAATGGTGTGCAATGCATCAATGTTTGGTGGTGGTGGTGGTGGTGGTGGTGATGAGAATACCTCGTGCTTTGACAATGTGATGGAGGCAATTGACGATGTGGTGACTGGAACAATGCCTTCATAATATATTTCGTGTTGGCTGCATTTCGAGGCATCAACGATGTTAGGTGTTTGGAGTTTGATGGGATTAGGAGAGTGTCTGCATTTGTGCAGGCCTACCAATCAGCTTGATCTACACGAAACACCACACTCACATTGTGGATTCACGAAATTTGCGTCAACTATCAAATTACTACTACTTACATCTGCCAATTAAGTAGTATGATGCGTAGCATATAATGTGTGTGATATTGACGCGATTGGTTGTGATATTGAGGTCGGGATGAGATTGATCGAAATGCAAATGGTGTGCAATGCATCAATGTTTGGTGGTGGTGGTGGTGGTGGTGGTGGTGATGAGAATACCTCGTGCTTTGACAATGTGATGGAGGCAATTGACGATGTGGTGACTGGAACAATGCCTTCATAATATATTTCGTGTTGGCTGCATTTCGAGGCATCAACGATGTTAGGTGTTTGGAGTTTGATGGGATTAGGAGAGTGTCTGCATTTGTGCAGGCCTACCAATCAGCTTGATCTACACGAAACACCACACTCACATTGTGGATTCACGAAATTTGCGTCAACTATCAAATTACTACTACTTACATCTGCCAATTAAGTAGTATGATGCGTAGCATATAATGTGTGTGTTGACGCGATTGGTTGTGATATTGAGGTCGGGATGAGATTGATCGAAATGCAAATGGTGTGCAATGCATCAATGTTTGGTGGTGGTGGTGGTGGTGGTGGTGATGAGAATACCTCGTGCTTTGACAATGTGATGGAGGCAATTGACGATGTGGTGACTGGAACAATGCCTTCATAATATATTTCGTGTTGGCTGCATTTCGAGGCATCAACGATGTTAGGTGTTTGGAGTTTGATGGGATTAGGAGAGTGTCTGCATTTGTGCAGGCCTACCAATCAGCTTGATCTACACGAAACACCACACTCACATTGTGGATTCACGAAATTTGCGTCAACTATCAAATTACTACTACTTACATCTGCCAATTAAGTAGTATGATGCGTAGCATATAATGTGTGTGATATTGACGCGATTGGTTGTGATATTGAGGTCGGGATGAGATTGATCGAAATGCAAATGGTGTGCAATGCATCAATGTTTGGTGGTGGTGGTGGTGGTGGTGGTGATGAGAATACCTCGTGCTTTGACAATGTGATGGAGGCAATTGACGATGTGGTGACTGGAACAATGCCTTCATAATATATTTCGTGTTGGCTGCATTTCGAGGCATCAACGATGTTAGGTGTTTGGAGTTTGATGGGATTAGGAGAGTGTCTGCATTTGTGCAGGCCTACCAATCAGCTTGATCTACACGAAACACCACACTCACATTGTGGATTCACGAAATTTGCGTCAACTATCAAATTACTACTACTTACATCTGCCAATTAAGTAGTATGATGCGTAGCATATAATGTGTGTGATATTGACGCGATTGGTTGTGATATTGAGGTCGGGATGAGATTGATCGAAATGCAAATGGTGTGCAATGCATCAATGTTTGGTGGTGGTGGTGGTGGTGGTGGTGGTGATGAGAATACCTCGTGCTTTGACAATGTGATGGAGGCAATTGACGATGTGGTGACTGGAACAATGCCTTCATAATATATTTCGTGTTGGCTGCATTTCGAGGCATCAACGATGTTAGGTGTTTGGAGTTTGATGGGATTAGGAGAGTGTCTGCATTTGTGCAGGCCTACCAATCAGCTTGATCTACACGAAACACCACACTCACATTGTGGATTCACGAAATTTGCGTCAACTATCAAATTACTACTACTTACATCTGCCAATTAAGTAGTATGATGCGTAGCATATAATGTGTGTGATATTGACGCGATTGGTTGTGATATTGAGGTCGGGATGAGATTGATCGAAATGCAAATGGTGTGCAATGCATCAATGTTTGGTGGTGGTGGTGGTGGTGGTGGTGATGAGAATACCTCGTGCTTTGACAATGTGATGGAGGCAATTGACGATGTGGTGACTGGAACAATGCCTTCATAATATATTTCGTGTTGGCTGCATTTCGAGGCATCAACGATGTTAGGTGTTTGGAGTTTGATGGGATTAGGAGAGTGTCTGCATTTGTGCAGGCCTACCAATCAGCTTGATCTACACGAAACACCACACTCACATTGTGGATTCACGAAATTTGCGTCAACTATCAAATTACTACTACTTACATCTGCCAATTAAGTAGTATGATGCGTAGCATATAATGTGTGTGATATTGACGCGATTGGTTGTGATATTGAGGTCGGGATGAGATTGATCGAAATGCAAATGGTGTGCAATGCATCAATGTTTGGTGGTGGTGGTGGTGGTGGTGGTGATGAGAATACCTCGTGCTTTGACAATGTGATGGAGGCAATTGACGATGTGGTGACTGGAACAATGCCTTCATAATATATTTCGTGTTGGCTGCATTTCGAGGCATCAACGATGTTAGGTGTTTGGAGTTTGATGGGATTAGGAGAGTGTCTGCATTTGTGCAGGCCTACCAATCAGCTTGATCTACACGAAACACCACACTCACATTGTGGATTCACGAAATTTGCGTCAACTATCAAATTACTACTACTTACATCTGCCAATTAAGTAGTATGATGCGTAGCATATAATGTGTGTGATATTGACGCGATTGGTTGTGATATTGAGGTCGGGATGAGATTGATCGAAATGCAAATGGTGTGCAATGCATCAATGTTTGGTGGTGGTGGTGGTGGTGGTGGTGATGAGAATACCTCGTGCTTTGACAATGTGATGGAGGCAATTGACGATGTGGTGACTGGAACAATGCCTTCATAATATATTTCGTGTTGGCTGCATTTCGAGGCATCAACGATGTTAGGTGTTTGGAGTTTGATGGGATTAGGAGAGTGTCTGCATTTGTGCAGGCCTACCAATCAGCTTGATCTACACGAAACACCACACTCACATTGTGGATTCACGAAATTTGCGTCAACTATCAAATTACTACTACTTACATCTGCCAATTAAGTAGTATGATGCGTAGCATATAATGTGTGTGATATTGACGCGATTGGTTGTGATATTGAGGTCGGGATGAGATTGATCGAAATGCAAATGGTGTGCAATGCATCAATGTTTGGTGGTGGTGGTGGTGGTGGTGGTGGTGATGAGAATACCTCGTGCTTTGACAATGTGATGGAGGCAATTGACGATGTGGTGACTGGAACAATGCCTTCATAATATATTTCGTGTTGGCTGCATTTCGAGGCATCAACGATGTTAGGTGTTTGGAGTTTGATGGGATTAGGAGAGTGTCTGCATTTGTGCAGGCCTACCAATCAGCTTGATCTACACGAAACACCACACTCACATTGTGGATTCACGAAATTTGCGTCAACTATCAAATTACTACTACTTACATCTGCCAATTAAGTAGTATGATGCGTAGCATATAATGTGTGTGATATTGACGCGATTGGTTGTGATATTGAGGTCGGGATGAGATTGATCGAAATGCAAATGGTGTGCAATGCATCAATGTTTGGTGGTGGTGGTGGTGGTGGTGGTGATGAGAATACCTCGTGCTTTGACAATGTGATGGAGGCAATTGACGATGTGGTGACTGGAACAATGCCTTCATAATATATTTCGTGTTGGCTGCATTTCGAGGCATCAACGATGTTAGGTGTTTGGAGTTTGATGGGATTAGGAGAGTGTCTGCATTTGTGCAGGCCTACCAATCAGCTTGATCTACACGAAACACCACACTCACATTGTGGATTCACGAAATTTGCGTCAACTATCAAATTACTACTACTTACATCTGCCAATTAAGTAGTATGATGCGTAGCATATAATGTGTGTGATATTGACGCGATTGGTTGTGATATTGAGGTCGGGATGAGATTGATCGAAATGCAAATGGTGTGCAATGCATCAATGTTTGGTGGTGGTGGTGGTGGTGGTGGTGATGAGAATACCTCGTGCTTTGACAATGTGATGGAGGCAATTGACGATGTGGTGACTGGAACAATGCCTTCATAATATATTTCGTGTTGGCTGCATTTCGAGGCATCAACGATGTTAGGTGTTTGGAGTTTGATGGGATTAGGAGAGTGTCTGCATTTGTGCAGGCCTACCAATCAGCTTGATCTACACGAAACACCACACTCACATTGTGGATTCACGAAATTTGCGTCAACTATCAAATTACTACTACTTACATCTGCCAATTAAGTAGTATGATGCGTAGCATATAATGTGTGTGATATTGACGCGATTGGTTGTGATATTGAGGTCGGGATGAGATTGATCGAAATGCAAATGGTGTGCAATGCATCAATGTTTGGTGGTGGTGGTGGTGGTGGTGGTGATGAGAATACCTCGTGCTTTGACAATGTGATGGAGGCAATTGACGATGTGGTGACTGGAACAATGCCTTCATAATATATTTCGTGTTGGCTGCATTTCGAGGCATCAACGATGTTAGGTGTTTGGAGTTTGATGGGATTAGGAGAGTGTCTGCATTTGTGCAGGCCTACCAATCAGCTTGATCTACACGAAACACCACACTCACATTGTGGATTCACGAAATTTGCGTCAACTATCAAATTACTACTACTTACATCTGCCAATTAAGTAGTATGATGCGTAGCATATAATGTGTGTGATATTGACGCGATTGGTTGTGATATTGAGGTCGGGATGAGATTGATCGAAATGCAAATGGTGTGCAATGCATCAATGTTTGGTGGTGGTGGTGGTGGTGGTGGTGATGAGAATACCTCGTGCTTTGACAATGTGATGGAGGCAATTGACGATGTGGTGACTGGAACAATGCCTTCATAATATATTTCGTGTTGGCTGCATTTCGAGGCATCAACGATGTTAGGTGTTTGGAGTTTGATGGGATTAGGAGAGTGTCTGCATTTGTGCAGGCCTACCAATCAGCTTGATCTACACGAAACACCACACTCACATTGTGGATTCACGAAATTTGCGTCAACTATCAAATTACTACTACTTACATCTGCCAATTAAGTAGTATGATGCGTAGCATATAATGTGTGTGATATTGACGCGATTGGTTGTGATATTGAGGTCGGGATGAGATTGATCGAAATGCAAATGGTGTGCAATGCATCAATGTTTGGTGGTGGTGGTGGTGGTGGTGGTGATGAGAATACCTCGTGCTTTGACAATGTGATGGAGGCAATTGACGATGTGGTGACTGGAACAATGCCTTCATAATATATTTCGTGTTGGCTGCATTTCGAGGCATCAACGATGTTAGGTGTTTGGAGTTTGATGGGATTAGGAGAGTGTCTGCATTTGTGCAGGCCTACCAATCAGCTTGATCTACACGAAACACCACACTCACATTGTGGATTCACGAAATTTGCGTCAACTATCAAATTACTACTACTTACATCTGCCAATTAAGTAGTATGATGCGTAGCATATAATGTGTGTGATATTGACGCGATTGGTTGTGATATTGAGGTCGGGATGAGATTGATCGAAATGCAAATGGTGTGCAATGCATCAATGTTTGGTGGTGGTGGTGGTGGTGGTGGTGGTGATGAGAATACCTCGTGCTTTGACAATGTGATGGAGGCAATTGACGATGTGGTGACTGGAACAATGCCTTCATAATATATTTCGTGTTGGCTGCATTTCGAGGCATCAACGATGTTAGGTGTTTGGAGTTTGATGGGATTAGGAGAGTGTCTGCATTTGTGCAGGCCTACCAATCAGCTTGATCTACACGAAACACCACACTCACATTGTGGATTCACGAAATTTGCGTCAACTATCAAATTACTACTACTTACATCTGCCAATTAAGTAGTATGATGCGTAGCATATAATGTGTGTGATATTGACGCGATTGGTTGTGATATTGAGGTCGGGATGAGATTGATCGAAATGCAAATGGTGTGCAATGCATCAATGTTTGGTGGTGGTGGTGGTGGTGGTGGTGATGAGAATACCTCGTGCTTTGACAATGTGATGGAGGCAATTGACGATGTGGTGACTGGAACAATGCCTTCATAATATATTTCGTGTTGGCTGCATTTCGAGGCATCAACGATGTTAGGTGTTTGGAGTTTGATGGGATTAGGAGAGTGTCTGCATTTGTGCAGGCCTACCAATCAGCTTGATCTACACGAAACACCACACTCACATTGTGGATTCACGAAATTTGCGTCAACTATCAAATTACTACTACTTACATCTGCCAATTAAGTAGTATGATGCGTAGCATATAATGTGTGTGATATTGACGCGATTGGTTGTGATATTGAGGTCGGGATGAGATTGATCGAAATGCAAATGGTGTGCAATGCATCAATGTTTGGTGGTGGTGGTGGTGGTGGTGGTGATGAGAATACCTCGTGCTTTGACAATGTGATGGAGGCAATTGACGATGTGGTGACTGGAACAATGCCTTCATAATATATTTCGTGTTGGCTGCATTTCGAGGCATCAACGATGTTAGGTGTTTGGAGTTTGATGGGATTAGGAGAGTGTCTGCATTTGTGCAGGCCTACCAATCAGCTTGATCTACACGAAACACCACACTCACATTGTGGATTCACGAAATTTGCGTCAACTATCAAATTACTACTACTTACATCTGCCAATTAAGTAGTATGATGCGTAGCATATAATGTGTGTGATATTGACGCGATTGGTTGTGATATTGAGGTCGGGATGAGATTGATCGAAATGCAAATGGTGTGCAATGCATCAATGTTTGGTGGTGGTGGTGGTGGTGGTGGTGATGAGAATACCTCGTGCTTTGACAATGTGATGGAGGCAATTGACGATGTGGTGACTGGAACAATGCCTTCATAATATATTTCGTGTTGGCTGCATTTCGAGGCATCAACGATGTTAGGTGTTTGGAGTTTGATGGGATTAGGAGAGTGTCTGCATTTGTGCAGGCCTACCAATCAGCTTGATCTACACGAAACACCACACTCACATTGTGGATTCACGAAATTTGCGTCAACTATCAAATTACTACTACTTACATCTGCCAATTAAGTAGTATGATGCGTAGCATATAATGTGTGTGATATTGACGCGATTGGTTGTGATATTGAGGTCGGGATGAGATTGATCGAAATGCAAATGGTGTGCAATGCATCAATGTTTGGTGGTGGTGGTGGTGGTGGTGGTGATGAGAATACCTCGTGCTTTGACAATGTGATGGAGGCAATTGACGATGTGGTGACTGGAACAATGCCTTCATAATATATTTCGTGTTGGCTGCATTTCGAGGCATCAACGATGTTAGGTGTTTGGAGTTTGATGGGATTAGGAGAGTGTCTGCATTTGTGCAGGCCTACCAATCAGCTTGATCTACACGAAACACCACACTCACATTGTGGATTCACGAAATTTGCGTCAACTATCAAATTACTACTACTTACATCTGCCAATTAAGTAGTATGATGCGTAGCATATAATGTGTGTGATATTGACGCGATTGGTTGTGATATTGAGGTCGGGATGAGATTGATCGAAATGCAAATGGTGTGCAATGCATCAATGTTTGGTGGTGGTGGTGGTGGTGGTGGTGATGAGAATACCTCGTGCTTTGACAATGTGATGGAGGCAATTGACGATGTGGTGACTGGAACAATGCCTTCATAATATATTTCGTGTTGGCTGCATTTCGAGGCATCAACGATGTTAGGTGTTTGGAGTTTGATGGGATTAGGAGAGTGTCTGCATTTGTGCAGGCCTACCAATCAGCTTGATCTACACGAAACACCACACTCACATTGTGGATTCACGAAATTTGCGTCAACTATCAAATTACTACTACTTACATCTGCCAATTAAGTAGTATGATGCGTAGCATATAATGTGTGTGATATTGACGCGATTGGTTGTGATATTGAGGTCGGGATGAGATTGATCGAAATGCAAATGGTGTGCAATGCATCAATGTTTGGTGGTGGTGGTGGTGGTGGTGGTGATGAGAATACCTCGTGCTTTGACAATGTGATGGAGGCAATTGACGATGTGGTGACTGGAACAATGCCTTCATAATATATTTCGTGTTGGCTGCATTTCGAGGCATCAACGATGTTAGGTGTTTGGAGTTTGATGGGATTAGGAGAGTGTCTGCATTTGTGCAGGCCTACCAATCAGCTTGATCTACACGAAACACCACACTCACATTGTGGATTCACGAAATTTGCGTCAACTATCAAATTACTACTACTTACATCTGCCAATTAAGTAGTATGATGCGTAGCATATAATGTGTGTGATATTGACGCGATTGGTTGTGATATTGAGGTCGGGATGAGATTGATCGAAATGCAAATGGTGTGCAATGCATCAATGTTTGGTGGTGGTGGTGGTGGTGGTGGTGATGAGAATACCTCGTGCTTTGACAATGTGATGGAGGCAATTGACGATGTGGTGACTGGAACAATGCCTTCATAATATATTTCGTGTTGGCTGCATTTCGAGGCATCAACGATGTTAGGTGTTTGGAGTTTGATGGGATTAGGAGAGTGTCTGCATTTGTGCAGGCCTACCAATCAGCTTGATCTACACGAAACACCACACTCACATTGTGGATTCACGAAATTTGCGTCAACTATCAAATTACTACTACTTACATCTGCCAATTAAGTAGTATGATGCGTAGCATATAATGTGTGTGATATTGACGCGATTGGTTGTGATATTGAGGTCGGGATGAGATTGATCGAAATGCAAATGGTGTGCAATGCATCAATGTTTGGTGGTGGTGGTGGTGGTGGTGGTGATGAGAATACCTCGTGCTTTGACAATGTGATGGAGGCAATTGACGATGTGGTGACTGGAACAATGCCTTCATAATATATTTCGTGTTGGCTGCATTTCGAGGCATCAACGATGTTAGGTGTTTGGAGTTTGATGGGATTAGGAGAGTGTCTGCATTTGTGCAGGCCTACCAATCAGCTTGATCTACACGAAACACCACACTCACATTGTGGATTCACGAAATTTGCGTCAACTATCAAATTACTACTACTTACATCTGCCAATTAAGTAGTATGATGCGTAGCATATAATGTGTGTGATATTGACGCGATTGGTTGTGATATTGAGGTCGGGATGAGATTGATCGAAATGCAAATGGTGTGCAATGCATCAATGTTTGGTGGTGGTGGTGGTGGTGGTGGTGATGAGAATACCTCGTGCTTTGACAATGTGATGGAGGCAATTGACGATGTGGTGACTGGAACAATGCCTTCATAATATATTTCGTGTTGGCTGCATTTCGAGGCATCAACGATGTTAGGTGTTTGGAGTTTGATGGGATTAGGAGAGTGTCTGCATTTGTGCAGGCCTACCAATCAGCTTGATCTACACGAAACACCACACTCACATTGTGGATTCACGAAATTTGCGTCAACTATCAAATTACTACTACTTACATCTGCCAATTAAGTAGTATGATGCGTAGCATATAATGTGTGTGATATTGACGCGATTGGTTGTGATATTGAGGTCGGGATGAGATTGATCGAAATGCAAATGGTGTGCAATGCATCAATGTTTGGTGGTGGTGGTGGTGGTGGTGGTGATGAGAATACCTCGTGCTTTGACAATGTGATGGAGGCAATTGACGATGTGGTGACTGGAACAATGCCTTCATAATATATTTCGTGTTGGCTGCATTTCGAGGCATCAACGATGTTAGGTGTTTGGAGTTTGATGGGATTAGGAGAGTGTCTGCATTTGTGCAGGCCTACCAATCAGCTTGATCTACACGAAACACCACACTCACATTGTGGATTCACGAAATTTGCGTCAACTATCAAATTACTACTACTTACATCTGCCAATTAAGTAGTATGATGCGTAGCATATAATGTGTGTGATATTGACGCGATTGGTTGTGATATTGAGGTCGGGATGAGATTGATCGAAATGCAAATGGTGTGCAATGCATCAATGTTTGGTGGTGGTGGTGGTGGTGGTGGTGATGAGAATACCTCGTGCTTTGACAATGTGATGGAGGCAATTGACGATGTGGTGACTGGAACAATGCCTTCATAATATATTTCGTGTTGGCTGCATTTCGAGGCATCAACGATGTTAGGTGTTTGGAGTTTGATGGGATTAGGAGAGTGTCTGCATTTGTGCAGGCCTACCAATCAGCTTGATCTACACGAAACACCACACTCACATTGTGGATTCACGAAATTTGCGTCAACTATCAAATTACTACTACTTACATCTGCCAATTAAGTAGTATGATGCGTAGCATATAATGTGTGTGATATTGACGCGATTGGTTGTGATATTGAGGTCGGGATGAGATTGATCGAAATGCAAATGGTGTGCAATGCATCAATGTTTGGTGGTGGTGGTGGTGGTGGTGGTGGTGATGAGAATACCTCGTGCTTTGACAATGTGATGGAGGCAATTGACGATGTGGTGACTGGAACAATGCCTTCATAATATATTTCGTGTTGGCTGCATTTCGAGGCATCAACGATGTTAGGTGTTTGGAGTTTGATGGGATTAGGAGAGTGTCTGCATTTGTGCAGGCCTACCAATCAGCTTGATCTACACGAAACACCACACTCACATTGTGGATTCACGAAATTTGCGTCAACTATCAAATTACTACTACTTACATCTGCCAATTAAGTAGTATGATGCGTAGCATATAATGTGTGTGATATTGACGCGATTGGTTGTGATATTGAGGTCGGGATGAGATTGATCGAAATGCAAATGGTGTGCAATGCATCAATGTTTGGTGGTGGTGGTGGTGGTGGTGGTGGTGATGAGAATACCTCGTGCTTTGACAATGTGATGGAGGCAATTGACGATGTGGTGACTGGAACAATGCCTTCATAATATATTTCGTGTTGGCTGCATTTCGAGGCATCAACGATGTTAGGTGTTTGGAGTTTGATGGGATTAGGAGAGTGTCTGCATTTGTGCAGGCCTACCAATCAGCTTGATCTACACGAAACACCACACTCACATTGTGGATTCACGAAATTTGCGTCAACTATCAAATTACTACTACTTACATCTGCCAATTAAGTAGTATGATGCGTAGCATATAATGTGTGTGATATTGACGCGATTGGTTGTGATATTGAGGTCGGGATGAGATTGATCGAAATGCAAATGGTGTGCAATGCATCAATGTTTGGTGGTGGTGGTGGTGGTGGTGGTGATGAGAATACCTCGTGCTTTGACAATGTGATGGAGGCAATTGACGATGTGGTGACTGGAACAATGCCTTCATAATATATTTCGTGTTGGCTGCATTTCGAGGCATCAACGATGTTAGGTGTTTGGAGTTTGATGGGATTAGGAGAGTGTCTGCATTTGTGCAGGCCTACCAATCAGCTTGATCTACACGAAACACCACACTCACATTGTGGATTCACGAAATTTGCGTCAACTATCAAATTACTACTACTTACATCTGCCAATTAAGTAGTATGATGCGTAGCATATAATGTGTGTGATATTGACGCGATTGGTTGTGATATTGAGGTCGGGATGAGATTGATCGAAATGCAAATGGTGTGCAATGCATCAATGTTTGGTGGTGGTGGTGGTGGTGGTGGTGATGAGAATACCTCGTGCTTTGACAATGTGATGGAGGCAATTGACGATGTGGTGACTGGAACAATGCCTTCATAATATATTTCGTGTTGGCTGCATTTCGAGGCATCAACGATGTTAGGTGTTTGGAGTTTGATGGGATTAGGAGAGTGTCTGCATTTGTGCAGGCCTACCAATCAGCTTGATCTACACGAAACACCACACTCACATTGTGGATTCACGAAATTTGCGTCAACTATCAAATTACTACTACTTACATCTGCCAATTAAGTAGTATGATGCGTAGCATATAATGTGTGTGATATTGACGCGATTGGTTGTGATATTGAGGTCGGGATGAGATTGATCGAAATGCAAATGGTGTGCAATGCATCAATGTTTGGTGGTGGTGGTGGTGGTGGTGGTGATGAGAATACCTCGTGCTTTGACAATGTGATGGAGGCAATTGACGATGTGGTGACTGGAACAATGCCTTCATAATATATTTCGTGTTGGCTGCATTTCGAGGCATCAACGATGTTAGGTGTTTGGAGTTTGATGGGATTAGGAGAGTGTCTGCATTTGTGCAGGCCTACCAATCAGCTTGATCTACACGAAACACCACACTCACATTGTGGATTCACGAAATTTGCGTCAACTATCAAATTACTACTACTTACATCTGCCAATTAAGTAGTATGATGCGTAGCATATAATGTGTGTGATATTGACGCGATTGGTTGTGATATTGAGGTCGGGATGAGATTGATCGAAATGCAAATGGTGTGCAATGCATCAATGTTTGGTGGTGGTGGTGGTGGTGGTGGTGATGAGAATACCTCGTGCTTTGACAATGTGATGGAGGCAATTGACGATGTGGTGACTGGAACAATGCCTTCATAATATATTTCGTGTTGGCTGCATTTCGAGGCATCAACGATGTTAGGTGTTTGGAGTTTGATGGGATTAGGAGAGTGTCTGCATTTGTGCAGGCCTACCAATCAGCTTGATCTACACGAAACACCACACTCACATTGTGGATTCACGAAATTTGCGTCAACTATCAAATTACTACTACTTACATCTGCCAATTAAGTAGTATGATGCGTAGCATATAATGTGTGTGATATTGACGCGATTGGTTGTGATATTGAGGTCGGGATGAGATTGATCGAAATGCAAATGGTGTGCAATGCATCAATGTTTGGTGGTGGTGGTGGTGGTGGTGGTGATGAGAATACCTCGTGCTTTGACAATGTGATGGAGGCAATTGACGATGTGGTGACTGGAACAATGCCTTCATAATATATTTCGTGTTGGCTGCATTTCGAGGCATCAACGATGTTAGGTGTTTGGAGTTTGATGGGATTAGGAGAGTGTCTGCATTTGTGCAGGCCTACCAATCAGCTTGATCTACACGAAACACCACACTCACATTGTGGATTCACGAAATTTGCGTCAACTATCAAATTACTACTACTTACATCTGCCAATTAAGTAGTATGATGCGTAGCATATAATGTGTGTGATATTGACGCGATTGGTTGTGATATTGAGGTCGGGATGAGATTGATCGAAATGCAAATGGTGTGCAATGCATCAATGTTTGGTGGTGGTGGTGGTGGTGGTGGTGGTGATGAGAATACCTCGTGCTTTGACAATGTGATGGAGGCAATTGACGATGTGGTGACTGGAACAATGCCTTCATAATATATTTCGTGTTGGCTGCATTTCGAGGCATCAACGATGTTAGGTGTTTGGAGTTTGATGGGATTAGGAGAGTGTCTGCATTTGTGCAGGCCTACCAATCAGCTTGATCTACACGAAACACCACACTCACATTGTGGATTCACGAAATTTGCGTCAACTATCAAATTACTACTACTTACATCTGCCAATTAAGTAGTATGATGCGTAGCATATAATGTGTGTGATATTGACGCGATTGGTTGTGATATTGAGGTCGGGATGAGATTGATCGAAATGCAAATGGTGTGCAATGCATCAATGTTTGGTGGTGGTGGTGGTGGTGGTGGTGATGAGAATACCTCGTGCTTTGACAATGTGATGGAGGCAATTGACGATGTGGTGACTGGAACAATGCCTTCATAATATATTTCGTGTTGGCTGCATTTCGAGGCATCAACGATGTTAGGTGTTTGGAGTTTGATGGGATTAGGAGAGTGTCTGCATTTGTGCAGGCCTACCAATCAGCTTGATCTACACGAAACACCACACTCACATTGTGGATTCACGAAATTTGCGTCAACTATCAAATTACTACTACTTACATCTGCCAATTAAGTAGTATGATGCGTAGCATATAATGTGTGTGATATTGACGCGATTGGTTGTGATATTGAGGTCGGGATGAGATTGATCGAAATGCAAATGGTGTGCAATGCATCAATGTTTGGTGGTGGTGGTGGTGGTGGTGGTGATGAGAATACCTCGTGCTTTGACAATGTGATGGAGGCAATTGACGATGTGGTGACTGGAACAATGCCTTCATAATATATTTCGTGTTGGCTGCATTTCGAGGCATCAACGATGTTAGGTGTTTGGAGTTTGATGGGATTAGGAGAGTGTCTGCATTTGTGCAGGCCTACCAATCAGCTTGATCTACACGAAACACCACACTCACATTGTGGATTCACGAAATTTGCGTCAACTATCAAATTACTACTACTTACATCTGCCAATTAAGTAGTATGATGCGTAGCATATAATGTGTGTGATATTGACGCGATTGGTTGTGATATTGAGGTCGGGATGAGATTGATCGAAATGCAAATGGTGTGCAATGCATCAATGTTTGGTGGTGGTGGTGGTGGTGGTGGTGATGAGAATACCTCGTGCTTTGACAATGTGATGGAGGCAATTGACGATGTGGTGACTGGAACAATGCCTTCATAATATATTTCGTGTTGGCTGCATTTCGAGGCATCAACGATGTTAGGTGTTTGGAGTTTGATGGGATTAGGAGAGTGTCTGCATTTGTGCAGGCCTACCAATCAGCTTGATCTACACGAAACACCACACTCACATTGTGGATTCACGAAATTTGCGTCAACTATCAAATTACTACTACTTACATCTGCCAATTAAGTAGTATGATGCGTAGCATATAATGTGTGTGATATTGACGCGATTGGTTGTGATATTGAGGTCGGGATGAGATTGATCGAAATGCAAATGGTGTGCAATGCATCAATGTTTGGTGGTGGTGGTGGTGGTGGTGGTGATGAGAATACCTCGTGCTTTGACAATGTGATGGAGGCAATTGACGATGTGGTGACTGGAACAATGCCTTCATAATATATTTCGTGTTGGCTGCATTTCGAGGCATCAACGATGTTAGGTGTTTGGAGTTTGATGGGATTAGGAGAGTGTCTGCATTTGTGCAGGCCTACCAATCAGCTTGATCTACACGAAACACCACACTCACATTGTGGATTCACGAAATTTGCGTCAACTATCAAATTACTACTACTTACATCTGCCAATTAAGTAGTATGATGCGTAGCATATAATGTGTGTGATATTGACGCGATTGGTTGTGATATTGAGGTCGGGATGAGATTGATCGAAATGCAAATGGTGTGCAATGCATCAATGTTTGGTGGTGGTGGTGGTGGTGGTGGTGATGAGAATACCTCGTGCTTTGACAATGTGATGGAGGCAATTGACGATGTGGTGACTGGAACAATGCCTTCATAATATATTTCGTGTTGGCTGCATTTCGAGGCATCAACGATGTTAGGTGTTTGGAGTTTGATGGGATTAGGAGAGTGTCTGCATTTGTGCAGGCCTACCAATCAGCTTGATCTACACGAAACACCACACTCACATTGTGGATTCACGAAATTTGCGTCAACTATCAAATTACTACTACTTACATCTGCCAATTAAGTAGTATGATGCGTAGCATATAATGTGTGTGATATTGACGCGATTGGTTGTGATATTGAGGTCGGGATGAGATTGATCGAAATGCAAATGGTGTGCAATGCATCAATGTTTGGTGGTGGTGGTGGTGGTGGTGGTGATGAGAATACCTCGTGCTTTGACAATGTGATGGAGGCAATTGACGATGTGGTGACTGGAACAATGCCTTCATAATATATTTCGTGTTGGCTGCATTTCGAGGCATCAACGATGTTAGGTGTTTGGAGTTTGATGGGATTAGGAGAGTGTCTGCATTTGTGCAGGCCTACCAATCAGCTTGATCTACACGAAACACCACACTCACATTGTGGATTCACGAAATTTGCGTCAACTATCAAATTACTACTACTTACATCTGCCAATTAAGTAGTATGATGCGTAGCATATAATGTGTGTGATATTGACGCGATTGGTTGTGATATTGAGGTCGGGATGAGATTGATCGAAATGCAAATGGTGTGCAATGCATCAATGTTTGGTGGTGGTGGTGGTGGTGGTGGTGATGAGAATACCTCGTGCTTTGACAATGTGATGGAGGCAATTGACGATGTGGTGACTGGAACAATGCCTTCATAATATATTTCGTGTTGGCTGCATTTCGAGGCATCAACGATGTTAGGTGTTTGGAGTTTGATGGGATTAGGAGAGTGTCTGCATTTGTGCAGGCCTACCAATCAGCTTGATCTACACGAAACACCACACTCACATTGTGGATTCACGAAATTTGCGTCAACTATCAAATTACTACTACTTACATCTGCCAATTAAGTAGTATGATGCGTAGCATATAATGTGTGTGATATTGACGCGATTGGTTGTGATATTGAGGTCGGGATGAGATTGATCGAAATGCAAATGGTGTGCAATGCATCAATGTTTGGTGGTGGTGGTGGTGGTGGTGGTGATGAGAATACCTCGTGCTTTGACAATGTGATGGAGGCAATTGACGATGTGGTGACTGGAACAATGCCTTCATAATATATTTCGTGTTGGCTGCATTTCGAGGCATCAACGATGTTAGGTGTTTGGAGTTTGATGGGATTAGGAGAGTGTCTGCATTTGTGCAGGCCTACCAATCAGCTTGATCTACACGAAACACCACACTCACATTGTGGATTCACGAAATTTGCGTCAACTATCAAATTACTACTACTTACATCTGCCAATTAAGTAGTATGATGCGTAGCATATAATGTGTGTGATATTGACGCGATTGGTTGTGATATTGAGGTCGGGATGAGATTGATCGAAATGCAAATGGTGTGCAATGCATCAATGTTTGGTGGTGGTGGTGGTGGTGGTGGTGATGAGAATACCTCGTGCTTTGACAATGTGATGGAGGCAATTGACGATGTGGTGACTGGAACAATGCCTTCATAATATATTTCGTGTTGGCTGCATTTCGAGGCATCAACGATGTTAGGTGTTTGGAGTTTGATGGGATTAGGAGAGTGTCTGCATTTGTGCAGGCCTACCAATCAGCTTGATCTACACGAAACACCACACTCACATTGTGGATTCACGAAATTTGCGTCAACTATCAAATTACTACTACTTACATCTGCCAATTAAGTAGTATGATGCGTAGCATATAATGTGTGTGATATTGACGCGATTGGTTGTGATATTGAGGTCGGGATGAGATTGATCGAAATGCAAATGGTGTGCAATGCATCAATGTTTGGTGGTGGTGGTGGTGGTGGTGGTGATGAGAATACCTCGTGCTTTGACAATGTGATGGAGGCAATTGACGATGTGGTGACTGGAACAATGCCTTCATAATATATTTCGTGTTGGCTGCATTTCGAGGCATCAACGATGTTAGGTGTTTGGAGTTTGATGGGATTAGGAGAGTGTCTGCATTTGTGCAGGCCTACCAATCAGCTTGATCTACACGAAACACCACACTCACATTGTGGATTCACGAAATTTGCGTCAACTATCAAATTACTACTACTTACATCTGCCAATTAAGTAGTATGATGCGTAGCATATAATGTGTGTGATATTGACGCGATTGGTTGTGATAGGTCGGGATGAGATTGATCGAAATGCAAATGGTGTGCAATGCATCAATGTTTGGTGGTGGTGGTGGTGGTGGTGGTGATGAGAATACCTCGTGCTTTGACAATGTGATGGAGGCAATTGACGATGTGGTGACTGGAACAATGCCTTCATAATATATTTCGTGTTGGCTGCATTTCGAGGCATCAACGATGTTAGGTGTTTGGAGTTTGATGGGATTAGGAGAGTGTCTGCATTTGTGCAGGCCTACCAATCAGCTTGATCTACACGAAACACCACACTCACATTGTGGATTCACGAAATTTGCGTCAACTATCAAATTACTACTACTTACATCTGCCAATTAAGTAGTATGATGCGTAGCATATAATGTGTGTGATATTGACGCGATTGGTTGTGATATTGAGGTCGGGATGAGATTGATCGAAATGCAAATGGTGTGCAATGCATCAATGTTTGGTGGTGGTGGTGGTGGTGGTGGTGATGAGAATACCTCGTGCTTTGACAATGTGATGGAGGCAATTGACGATGTGGTGACTGGAACAATGCCTTCATAATATATTTCGTGTTGGCTGCATTTCGAGGCATCAACGATGTTAGGTGTTTGGAGTTTGATGGGATTAGGAGAGTGTCTGCATTTGTGCAGGCCTACCAATCAGCTTGATCTACACGAAACACCACACTCACATTGTGGATTCACGAAATTTGCGTCAACTATCAAATTACTACTACTTACATCTGCCAATTAAGTAGTATGATGCGTAGCATATAATGTGTGTGATATTGACGCGATTGGTTGTGATATTGAGGTCGGGATGAGATTGATCGAAATGCAAATGGTGTGCAATGCATCAATGTTTGGTGGTGGTGGTGGTGGTGGTGGTGATGAGAATACCTCGTGCTTTGACAATGTGATGGAGGCAATTGACGATGTGGTGACTGGAACAATGCCTTCATAATATATTTCGTGTTGGCTGCATTTCGAGGCATCAACGATGTTAGGTGTTTGGAGTTTGATGGGATTAGGAGAGTGTCTGCATTTGTGCAGGCCTACCAATCAGCTTGATCTACACGAAACACCACACTCACATTGTGGATTCACGAAATTTGCGTCAACTATCAAATTACTACTACTTACATCTGCCAATTAAGTAGTATGATGCGTAGCATATAATGTGTGTGATATTGACGCGATTGGTTGTGATATTGAGGTCGGGATGAGATTGATCGAAATGCAAATGGTGTGCAATGCATCAATGTTTGGTGGTGGTGGTGGTGGTGGTGGTGATGAGAATACCTCGTGCTTTGACAATGTGATGGAGGCAATTGACGATGTGGTGACTGGAACAATGCCTTCATAATATATTTCGTGTTGGCTGCATTTCGAGGCATCAACGATGTTAGGTGTTTGGAGTTTGATGGGATTAGGAGAGTGTCTGCATTTGTGCAGGCCTACCAATCAGCTTGATCTACACGAAACACCACACTCACATTGTGGATTCACGAAATTTGCGTCAACTATCAAATTACTACTACTTACATCTGCCAATTAAGTAGTATGATGCGTAGCATATAATGTGTGTGATATTGACGCGATTGGTTGTGATATTGAGGTCGGGATGAGATTGATCGAAATGCAAATGGTGTGCAATGCATCAATGTTTGGTGGTGGTGGTGGTGGTGGTGGTGATGAGAATACCTCGTGCTTTGACAATGTGATGGAGGCAATTGACGATGTGGTGACTGGAACAATGCCTTCATAATATATTTCGTGTTGGCTGCATTTCGAGGCATCAACGATGTTAGGTGTTTGGAGTTTGATGGGATTAGGAGAGTGTCTGCATTTGTGCAGGCCTACCAATCAGCTTGATCTACACGAAACACCACACTCACATTGTGGATTCACGAAATTTGCGTCAACTATCAAATTACTACTACTTACATCTGCCAATTAAGTAGTATGATGCGTAGCATATAATGTGTGTGATATTGACGCGATTGGTTGTGATATTGAGGTCGGGATGAGATTGATCGAAATGCAAATGGTGTGCAATGCATCAATGTTTGGTGGTGGTGGTGGTGGTGATGAGAATACCTCGTGCTTTGACAATGTGATGGAGGCAATTGACGATGTGGTGACTGGAACAATGCCTTCATAATATATTTCGTGTTGGCTGCATTTCGAGGCATCAACGATGTTAGGTGTTTGGAGTTTGATGGGATTAGGAGAGTGTCTGCATTTGTGCAGGCCTACCAATCAGCTTGATCTACACGAAACACCACACTCACATTGTGGATTCACGAAATTTGCGTCAACTATCAAATTACTACTACTTACATCTGCCAATTAAGTAGTATGATGCGTAGCATATAATGTGTGTGATATTGACGCGATTGGTTGTGATATTGAGGTCGGGATGAGATTGATCGAAATGCAAATGGTGTGCAATGCATCAATGTTTGGTGGTGGTGGTGGTGGTGGTGGTGGTGATGAGAATACCTCGTGCTTTGACAATGTGATGGAGGCAATTGACGATGTGGTGACTGGAACAATGCCTTCATAATATATTTCGTGTTGGCTGCATTTCGAGGCATCAACGATGTTAGGTGTTTGGAGTTTGATGGGATTAGGAGAGTGTCTGCATTTGTGCAGGCCTACCAATCAGCTTGATCTACACGAAACACCACACTCACATTGTGGATTCACGAAATTTGCGTCAACTATCAAATTACTACTACTTACATCTGCCAATTAAGTAGTATGATGCGTAGCATATAATGTGTGTGATATTGACGCGATTGGTTGTGATATTGAGGTCGGGATGAGATTGATCGAAATGCAAATGGTGTGCAATGCATCAATGTTTGGTGGTGGTGGTGGTGGTGGTGGTGATGAGAATACCTCGTGCTTTGACAATGTGATGGAGGCAATTGACGATGTGGTGACTGGAACAATGCCTTCATAATATATTTCGTGTTGGCTGCATTTCGAGGCATCAACGATGTTAGGTGTTTGGAGTTTGATGGGATTAGGAGAGTGTCTGCATTTGTGCAGGCCTACCAATCAGCTTGATCTACACGAAACACCACACTCACATTGTGGATTCACGAAATTTGCGTCAACTATCAAATTACTACTTACATCTGCCAATTAAGTAGTATGATGCGTAGCATATAATGTGTGTGATATTGACGCGATTGGTTGTGATATTGAGGTCGGGATGAGATTGATCGAAATGCAAATGGTGTGCAATGCATCAATGTTTGGTGGTGGTGGTGGTGGTGGTGGTGATGAGAATACCTCGTGCTTTGACAATGTGATGGAGGCAATTGACGATGTGGTGACTGGAACAATGCCTTCATAATATATTTCGTGTTGGCTGCATTTCGAGGCATCAACGATGTTAGGTGTTTGGAGTTTGATGGGATTAGGAGAGTGTCTGCATTTGTGCAGGCCTACCAATCAGCTTGATCTACACGAAACACCACACTCACATTGTGGATTCACGAAATTTGCGTCAACTATCAAATTACTACTACTTACATCTGCCAATTAAGTAGTATGATGCGTAGCATATAATGTGTGTGATATTGACGCGATTGGTTGTGATATTGAGGTCGGGATGAGATTGATCGAAATGCAAATGGTGTGCAATGCATCAATGTTTGGTGGTGGTGGTGGTGGTGGTGGTGATGAGAATACCTCGTGCTTTGACAATGTGATGGAGGCAATTGACGATGTGGTGACTGGAACAATGCCTTCATAATATATTTCGTGTTGGCTGCATTTCGAGGCATCAACGATGTTAGGTGTTTGGAGTTTGATGGGATTAGGAGAGTGTCTGCATTTGTGCAGGCCTACCAATCAGCTTGATCTACACGAAACACCACACTCACATTGTGGATTCACGAAATTTGCGTCAACTATCAAATTACTACTACTTACATCTGCCAATTAAGTAGTATGATGCGTAGCATATAATGTGTGTGATATTGACGCGATTGGTTGTGATATTGAGGTCGGGATGAGATTGATCGAAATGCAAATGGTGTGCAATGCATCAATGTTTGGTGGTGGTGGTGGTGGTGGTGGTGATGAGAATACCTCGTGCTTTGACAATGTGATGGAGGCAATTGACGATGTGGTGACTGGAACAATGCCTTCATAATATATTTCGTGTTGGCTGCATTTCGAGGCATCAACGATGTTAGGTGTTTGGAGTTTGATGGGATTAGGAGAGTGTCTGCATTTGTGCAGGCCTACCAATCAGCTTGATCTACACGAAACACCACACTCACATTGTGGATTCACGAAATTTGCGTCAACTATCAAATTACTACTACTTACATCTGCCAATTAAGTAGTATGATGCGTAGCATATAATGTGTGTGATATTGACGCGATTGGTTGTGATATTGAGGTCGGGATGAGATTGATCGAAATGCAAATGGTGTGCAATGCATCAATGTTTGGTGGTGGTGGTGGTGGTGGTGGTGATGAGAATACCTCGTGCTTTGACAATGTGATGGAGGCAATTGACGATGTGGTGACTGGAACAATGCCTTCATAATATATTTCGTGTTGGCTGCATTTCGAGGCATCAACGATGTTAGGTGTTTGGAGTTTGATGGGATTAGGAGAGTGTCTGCATTTGTGCAGGCCTACCAATCAGCTTGATCTACACGAAACACCACACTCACATTGTGGATTCACGAAATTTGCGTCAACTATCAAATTACTACTACTTACATCTGCCAATTAAGTAGTATGATGCGTAGCATATAATGTGTGTGATATTGACGCGATTGGTTGTGATATTGAGGTCGGGATGAGATTGATCGAAATGCAAATGGTGTGCAATGCATCAATGTTTGGTGGTGGTGGTGGTGGTGGTGGTGATGAGAATACCTCGTGCTTTGACAATGTGATGGAGGCAATTGACGATGTGGTGACTGGAACAATGCCTTCATAATATATTTCGTGTTGGCTGCATTTCGAGGCATCAACGATGTTAGGTGTTTGGAGTTTGATGGGATTAGGAGAGTGTCTGCATTTGTGCAGGCCTACCAATCAGCTTGATCTACACGAAACACCACACTCACATTGTGGATTCACGAAATTTGCGTCAACTATCAAATTACTACTACTTACATCTGCCAATTAAGTAGTATGATGCGTAGCATATAATGTGTGTGATATTGACGCGATTGGTTGTGATATTGAGGTCGGGATGAGATTGATCGAAATGCAAATGGTGTGCAATGCATCAATGTTTGGTGGTGGTGGTGGTGGTGGTGGTGATGAGAATACCTCGTGCTTTGACAATGTGATGGAGGCAATTGACGATGTGGTGACTGGAACAATGCCTTCATAATATATTTCGTGTTGGCTGCATTTCGAGGCATCAACGATGTTAGGTGTTTGGAGTTTGATGGGATTAGGAGAGTGTCTGCATTTGTGCAGGCCTACCAATCAGCTTGATCTACACGAAACACCACACTCACATTGTGGATTCACGAAATTTGCGTCAACTATCAAATTACTACTACTTACATCTGCCAATTAAGTAGTATGATGCGTAGCATATAATGTGTGTGATATTGACGCGATTGGTTGTGATATTGAGGTCGGGATGAGATTGATCGAAATGCAAATGGTGTGCAATGCATCAATGTTTGGTGGTGGTGGTGGTGGTGGTGGTGATGAGAATACCTCGTGCTTTGACAATGTGATGGAGGCAATTGACGATGTGGTGACTGGAACAATGCCTTCATAATATATTTCGTGTTGGCTGCATTTCGAGGCATCAACGATGTTAGGTGTTTGGAGTTTGATGGGATTAGGAGAGTGTCTGCATTTGTGCAGGCCTACCAATCAGCTTGATCTACACGAAACACCACACTCACATTGTGGATTCACGAAATTTGCGTCAACTATCAAATTACTACTACTTACATCTGCCAATTAAGTAGTATGATGCGTAGCATATAATGTGTGTGATATTGACGCGATTGGTTGTGATATTGAGGTCGGGATGAGATTGATCGAAATGCAAATGGTGTGCAATGCATCAATGTTTGGTGGTGGTGGTGGTGGTGGTGGTGATGAGAATACCTCGTGCTTTGACAATGTGATGGAGGCAATTGACGATGTGGTGACTGGAACAATGCCTTCATAATATATTTCGTGTTGGCTGCATTTCGAGGCATCAACGATGTTAGGTGTTTGGAGTTTGATGGGATTAGGAGAGTGTCTGCATTTGTGCAGGCCTACCAATCAGCTTGATCTACACGAAACACCACACTCACATTGTGGATTCACGAAATTTGCGTCAACTATCAAATTACTACTACTTACATCTGCCAATTAAGTAGTATGATGCGTAGCATATAATGTGTGTGATATTGACGCGATTGGTTGTGATATTGAGGTCGGGATGAGATTGATCGAAATGCAAATGGTGTGCAATGCATCAATGTTTGGTGGTGGTGGTGGTGGTGGTGGTGATGAGAATACCTCGTGCTTTGACAATGTGATGGAGGCAATTGACGATGTGGTGACTGGAACAATGCCTTCATAATATATTTCGTGTTGGCTGCATTTCGAGGCAT